>OY856187.1:297586570-297796326 GCA_963693315.1 Diogma glabrata | reverse complement strand
GTCCAAAGCAACTTTTGTAAATCTTCCCTACCACCTCTTGTTAATAGAGATGTGCCTATCATTGATCCAAAAGAGAAAGCTAATTTGCTTGGTCATTATTTCTCTTTAAATTCTACTTTAAAAGAACCTAATTTCCAACCTAAACCTATTTCTAAAATGAGGCGGATAATTTTTCGGAAAAACATCGTTCGAAAAATGCTTTTAAAAATCAATACTAACAAGGCAACAGGCCCTGATTTTATTCCTCCGATTATACTTAAAACATTTGCTAGGGAGCTAGCACCAATCCTCACTAAAATCTTCTATTTGTCATATAAAAAAGGAATTTTTCCTGAAATTTGGAAAATGGCTAGTGTACAGCCAGTTTCAGAAAAGGGCAGTAAGACTGATCCTACGAATTACAGACCCATTTCAATTTTATCGGTAGTTGCTAAAATTTTTGAGAAATATGTCAATTTTAATTTAATGAGCTTCTTAGAGTCTTCCAAATTAATTAATGAGAGACAATATGGATTTCGAAAAGGAAGAGCGACGGGAGATTTGCTGTCTTTTGTCACTCATATCTGGAACAAGTCGCTTGAAAACTTTGGAAAAACATTCGGTGTTGCTCTTGATATTTCCAAGGCATTTTGGCATAACAACCTTATATGCAAATTGAGATCCTATGGTTTAGACGAGCAGCTTATATCTTGGACACAGAGCTAGATATAAAGCTAGAGCTAGAGCTAGATCGAAAATTTCGGGTCAATGTTGACGGTGTATCATCGAATACTTTTTCAACTAATGCAGCAGTTCCTAAGGGTTCCGCTTTGTCACCAACTCTTTTTCTTATCGATATTGATGATTTGTTGGACTCAACGGTTCATCCTATACATAGTTTTGCTGATGATAGCACGCTTCATGCGTCTCATGAAGCACCTAAATTATATACACACTTAGCGCTTAGTGAGTGTAGGTCAAAATTGATAGATTCCCTTAACACTGATCTTAAAAAAATTATGGATTGGGGTATTGCTAACAGTGTTGAATTCAATACAAGCAAAACACAGGTTTGTCATTTTTCTAGGATAACGACACCCAATCCTTTTCCATTAACGTTTGGTCCCAAAAATCTTTTAGAGAATGAGTCTGTCAGACTTCTAGGAGTTGAGATTGAAAATAATATGAAGTGGAATTCTCATATTTTTAATCTGGCTAAGAATGCTGTTCAAAAGTTAGGATTTTTGGGGCGATGTCGTAAGTTTTTCGATAGCGAACAACTTCTTTTAGTTTATAAATCTTTTATACGTCCCTGCATGGAATACTGTTCTCACATATGGGGTGGAGCTTACTTGAGTAGTCTCAACTGCCTTGATTCTGTACAGCGTAGAGCTATTAAACTCATTGGTAACCCAAGTCTTACTAACGGTCTTGATTCCTTGCAGCACAGAAGAAATGTTGCTGATTTGACTATATTTTATAAATAAATTATGGATGAATGAGCTTCTGAAGAGATCAAATCGATTTTACCTAAATCAGCAAACCTTTCACGTCACACCAGAGCAAACGTAGCAGCGCATCCCTTTACAGTTCAAATAATTAGGTGTAGAACTGTAGCCTTCAACGTGACTTTTTCAACAGAGTTCTCATCTTTGGAATGCCTTACCTTCCTGGGTTTTCCCTGATGAATTTATTCCTCAAGGCTTTAAAGTTAACGTTCATAAATTTCTCAGAGAATCTTAATTTGCATTCCATTCTTATCCCTAGTTGGCATGGTATCTTCGGATATTCAGAGACGTTAATTTATAATTTATTATAATTAACACTTAGCATGCTTAACTTTGAATAAAAAAAAAAAAAAATTACGTTAAAATACATATATAAAAATATCCAAAAAATTACGTATATCGGTGGAGGTGAGTTATGTTTACAACATAATAATAGAACCATCATAATAAATGAAATTTGCGTATCCCATAAATAATAACTAAAAAATTAAAATTTAGTTCTGACGAAATACAATGAGTTTTTAAGACATGTTCTTGCAATCACTAGATTAACATCCAAAAAGGAATTAAAACGATTTCATGATCAAATATAGCAAATAAAAATAAAATAAGATGTAAAAAATTTGTAAGAGTGAAGCTTAAATGTGGTTGCCAATTATCCAGCTAGTAGCATATTTTTTGAACGCTGTCCTCCTCAATGGCAAAGAGTCCACATTATTTATTTTTTCGAGCAAGCAATAAGAATATTCCAATTAGGAATACTTTATAACTGATTGAGATTGCAGATGCTAGCGTTGGCTGAACAGAGTTCATTCGCAATCACCATGAAGATAATTGGGCGAATGAAATCTAACTACTATTGTCAGTTGTGTGTCATATCTCACGTTAACTCGTATGTCATAGTATGGACTGGGTATACGCGAGGCGAGGCTGTAACAGCCGTAGATAGAAAATTATTATACCAATCAACAAAACGATTCTCTCCATGCGGAGAAATCAAATCTAGACAACCTACAGTGTAGTATAATCTACTAGTATTGTTATTTCCGATGAAGATCATTCGCTATCCCAGTACTATACATGTAACGCAACTCTATTTGGTATCAATAGTTTTACCACCACGAAACAATACAATGACGTTGTTATCTTTCATTCAAAGATCTTTTCTTTACCGGCAACTAGCTAATTATGATTACCATATTGATGGCAGTAATTTATAACAAATTCTTAATTTATAGCCATAATTATACAAAAATATTCATCTCATAAATCCATTACTTTCAATGTCATCCATTATTTCACATTATTTAAATTATATCGAAACGTCCTTGTGTTGTATATTATTATAACAATACATACGCTGAAATGAAATTGAAAATCATAATAAGAATTTTCAGCTTCAGACTAATAAATTTTATGAATCTTATTATGTATGTTGAAAAATATTTCTTAATTTTTCTTTTCATCTTTGTCTTCGGAAAAAATAAAAGAATAAAATAAAATAATAGTTATTATATTTTTTTCCATTGCGATTTTTTTGTTAACAAAGAAAGGAATAATTTCATAATAAAATTTATATAAGAAGTAAGACATAAAGTACAAAATCTAACTGACATCTACATCATATTATTTCGTGTGATAATAAGAATGGAAAGCAGATCGTTTGTTATTGAAAATGGTACCATTTTCTGGAATTAAGAGATGTTTTCTACAAAGAACTTTAAAAGTTCAAAGACATTTTTTCGCTGTTTAACCGTTTTTAATTTTTTTTTTTCAAACATTATGAAATTTCAAAACAAAAAACTTTATATAAACTATAAATTTTTATTATATATATATAGTTTTGAGATCAACTGAATTTGATTATCGAATAAAAGAGTTGGAAAATATTTTATTACTCAAACAAGCAAAACAATTTGTTGTCCCTGTTTAAGATCCTCTTTCTTTGTCCTTATGCAAATAATTATAACCGTTTCAATACAATTATCATTTGCAAAGTTGAACAAGTTTTGTCAAATGCTAAAAACTTATCACCCATTTTCATAAACTTCGTTTAAATAATTACGAGACCATATATTTTTTTTTTTTTTTTTTTTTTTTTTAATAAAATGTGTTGTGTAATAGGGTTTAGAATATGTGTCACAACAACACATAAATACCTTTTAAGACCTAGGTCTAGACCTGGGTCCCACAACAACTGGCGTTCTGAGGTGTAGATTAACGCTTTTTTTAAACATCTGTGGGTTGAAGCCACCTGAGACTAAGTGTTCCGGCAAACTATTCCATTTGTACGCAGTTCGGACAAAGAAGTCTCTCTGCGATCTGCCAGTATGACAGCGCGGGATCTTTACCGTTTCACTGGTTGCGGCAGCCGATTGCCGAGTGGAACGGGGGTAAGAATAAGTTTGAGGCATGATGCCGCTGATTTCATCTGAGCACTGCTGATGACGATATTTGTAAAAAACAACGAGGTCAGCAACAGTGCGACGATGTTGTAGGGAATCAAGTTGTGATGTCAAAGTTCGATCACCTACAATTCGTATAGCTCGCTTTTGAACAGAGTCCAAGAGGGCCAAGATGGAAACAGAGGCAGCACCCCAAACTTGACAGCAGTACTCCATACAGGGACGAATATAGGACTTATAAACATGGAGCAATTGGTATGGAGTGAAAAATTTTTTGCATCTATTTAGGAGGCCGAGTTTTTTAGACGCGCTTTTTGCCATCGCCATTACATGATCGTTCCAGAGTAGGTCATTTGAAACTGTGACACCCAATAAACGAATGTTTTTGCATTCACCTATCACATAGTTAAATGAATATTGTTTTGTTGCGGTATAAAATAAATTTCGTTATTTTCAACCTCCAGCGACTGTCAAATAACTTGAAAGAAACAAAATTGTAACAAAAGACGTAAAAATTTACTGTGAAATACAAAATGTTTCGATAGTTGAATAATTTCGAAGTAATAAAATTCAATGAATAGTATGTACTGAATGCGATTCAATGCCATTGAATGCAATTCAATTCAATTCAATGCAATGTTGGAACTGATATAATTATAATGTTTATTTTTTAGAACAAAATGGTAATATTTAAATACATGTTGCCATCAACACTCTCAGCTATATTGAATGCACTCTGATTGGATGCTCAAACATATTTTTGCTCAAACATATTTGAAGAAGAAATCAGAGCAACTTAACTGAATTTTCACTGAAAAAACTTGAACTATTTCCAATCGAAATGAAGTTGTGTCAACCTCACCGTGCGGATAGATGTGGCGAATAGAACTACGAAATTGTTTCAACAACTGTACAATTATAGAACGATGTAATTGAGACAATCACCCGTAAAATTTATGTGAAAATAAAATATACATAATTCAATTAATTTCAAATACTTTAATTTTAAAATGAAAAGTTCATGATATAAGGATAAAGAAAATTGGTTTTCATAGAAATAGTTATTAACTTTATTCAACTACTGTCATATTGGATGTAACACTTTATATTTTAAATAAACGTCATTCTGTTGTCAGGAAAATGTTAACGTGTAATACATGACAACGAAATTGTTCGCAAGTAATTTTTCTTTGTTTGAATACTAAACTGCAAAATTCGAGATGAGGCTATCATTACTTTAATTTTTTTTTAGTGTGGATGTTCCCATAGCGAAGAAACGTAGGGACAGATTGATGGAGTGAATGTTAACGATCGTCTGTCAAAAGTTTTCGAGTAGTTGCGGTGATTAGAACTTTTTTAGTGAAATTCGTTTTGTCAGATGAATAAAATTAATATCATAGATAAGTTTAATATCCTGAGAACGATCAACACTTTGTTTTTGAATTATTTGAATTAAAATAAGTTTGACTTCTTGCTTCAATTTACCATTTTTTCCCAATCCAGTGACGAAATGTATTTAATCATACAGTTAGTTATACTTTTGACACTTTTTTGCGATCCTTTTTATTCATAGATCTTATTCTGAATCATAAAAACTTTTCAAGCTTGACCGCGTTCTGAAGCCTCAAATTTGCGTAAAATAATCTTGTTTTACATATATGGAAAATGAAAGTGGATTTAACCTTCGAATTTTTATGTTACATTTTAAAATATTTTTTATATTAATGTTCCAAATTTTTTTGATATTTTTTAAGCGCCCTCTTAGGACCCTCAGAAATAAAATAAATTAAACTTCGAAAACGTTTATCGAATAAGAGTAAAATTAATAAAAATAATAAGCTTAGTATAAAAGTTCTAACGAATTAACTCGAACCCATACTGAAATCTTCCAAAAGAGTGCATTCCATTTAAAATAAGCTTTAACGGTCAACCAATAACTACTCAATATAGTATTACGGTAACATCTTGTAATTTGTACGACTCTTTAGGACAGATTACCTCGATAACAGTCGCTGTTGAGATTTTTTTTCAAAGACTGTGATCTGAAAAT
This sequence comes from Diogma glabrata, assembly GCA_963693315.1. Lineage (NCBI taxonomy): Eukaryota > Metazoa > Arthropoda > Insecta > Diptera > Cylindrotomidae > Diogma > Diogma glabrata. The sequence continues at coordinate 297,790,384 of OY856187.1, read as the reverse complement.
ATAGGATGGGATGCATCCGTTTCGCACAGATTTATCTTCGCACAGATTTAAATAATAAACTTTACCAAAAACAGTATATAAAAGATTTTGAACGTGAAATGATATTAATTGAGACCAATTTGAACATTAAGACCATTCACAACAAACGTTCGGCATATGGTATACACTTAAATATATTGATTACTACGAGGCAGAAAAATAAGTATATAACTCCTTATGGAGGGATTAATTTTTGTTGATTTGTAAATTTTTCTTTAGTTGTTGATCTATGGATGTGAGAAGCCCGCGTACTCTAGTCGCTGTTGACATATGAGTTAACGTGAATCATCACGTACCACTGGAAAAAGCAGTGAGATATCACAAGCCATGGTGGTGCCTTGGTGCTAAGAAAATACCTAATAATACGCAGGACACAAAAAAAACATCATAGTTAATCCTTCAAGAGCAGCACCTGCTTGGCATCTGCTTGCTGATTCTACACTGAAAGAAATTTTGTTGTTATATCAACAAAATTGCAATTAAAATAACAAAAATGAGTAAAATGAGTCCAATAATAAATTGTCATCAATTTAATAACGAACTCTTAAAATAATAACAAATCACAGAGATCGAAAAAAACGGGAAAGTCAAACTAACAACAATCATGGTTTTATATTTAATAGTAAAATTGTTATTTGAACTCACAAAGGTTTTTAATTTCACAGCAGAAGTTTTCCATTCAATAAGGATATTTTTGTTTAATAACAAAAAACGGTATATGCGACAAATAATATTTTAAATTTAATAGCAAAATTATTATTTGAATTTTGAACAGACGTAGTTTTGTTTTTAATAGCAGAAGATGTCCATTTGATAAAGGAGTTATTTTTTAAAAAATCAACAGTGTGCGTTTGACAACAATAATTTTAAATTAATCAAATGATTGATTTAATAGAGAATGGTTTTAATTTAATAATTGAAGTTGTGTATATTGCTTTGATTATGAAAAATGTTTATTTAACAACAAAAATTATAGTTTTAATAAAAAGTTCATTTCTTTAATAATGTGCATTGTTATTTGAAAAGCAAATTATTGTTGTATTGATAATACTCTGCTATTGAATTAACAATTTTTATTATTATAATAACACTACGAGTTGTTTTTCTAAAAGTTGTTTGCAGTTTTTTTGACACTCCTTTGCTATGAAATTTAAAATTTATGTGTATGGATTGTTAAATTAAAAAATATAATCTTTAATGACAGGTTTCCATAATTAATTGTACTTGTGCAAATTGTAGATTTCACCTGTCTTGGAACAAAAAATTGATTCGAAAGCTTTGTATAGAGTCGAACTTTATTTAACATTTTTACACTAAAGGGCATGGCAACATATATCAATATTAGTTAATTTTGTAAGTATGACAGAGGAAAATGCTTAAATTAAGTTTATAATTTGAATGATTAATTTACATTTCTGCTAAATAATGTTTTGGAGTGCTCCTCAGTGCTATTAAATTAGGTTTTAGAAAATAAAACATATTATAACTTTACCCAACAAATTAAATTTTTTTTATTTTCTTACAAATTATATTTATTATATTACTTCATTTTATTATAAATTTCACTTTCAATTTTAATTTCATTTTATTACTTCATTTTATATAAACCTATTATAATATACTTTTTTATTATTGTTTAACATTATTGTTTATATTGTTTATAATAGAGAATCATTAAATAAAGTTTCAGTAAAGTTTAAATCATTAATATCGATATTGAAAAAATAAGATTCTATAAAGTTCCAAGATAAATTTGTAGCTGGTGGATTTACTTCGGTCTGAAAGACCTAAGTATTACATTCATGAGCTCAAAGTGAAAGTCTTACCCCCACTTTTTTGGCATTTCTCGACGTTTTAGGACCTACTGATTCTAAAAAAGCAAAAAAAATGTGTGCCGTCCGGCCGTCACAACCGACGAAATCTAGAAAACCGCTGGACGGATTTCAAAATTTTTTTTTTCTAAAAATAGGTATACTCAATGGGCAGAGCCGAAAGGACGATGTGGTCGATAACTGTACCGGAAGTGTGTCAAAAAAATCGTCAAGTGTGTCAAAACAAGGAAATTTGCATATTTTTTGCTTAAAAAACGTTCATTTTAAGTGATTACGAGTAGGAACATTGAATTTGGAGAAATCTTGATGGTCGGGATTAGTATGTGAGACCAAAATCTAGATTATTGCATTATAAGTTTGTCAAAAAAATGTTGTCAAGTGTGTCAAAAGAAAGATTTTTATTTATTTTTTTACCCATTTTTTGGAAAAAAAATAAAATTAATTGTTTGTTTGAAATGAAGTTTATTATTTATTATTATTGAGAATTATGGCATTATAAGTTTGTCAAAAAAATGTTGTCAAGTGTGTCAAAAGATTTTTATTTAGTTTTTTACCTAATTTTTGGAAAAAAAATAACATTGTTTGTTTGAAATGAAATTTTATTATGATTATTGAGAATTATGGCATTATAAGTTTGTCAAAAAATGTTGTCAAGTGTGTCAAAAGAAAGGTTTTTACTTAATTGTTACCCATTTTTTTTAGAAAACAATAAAATTAATAGTTTGTATGACATGATATTTTATTATTATTATAGAGAATTATGGCATTATAAGTTTGTCAAAAAATAATGTCAAGTGTGTCAAAAAATGATTTCATTTAATTTTTTAGCCAATATTTTGGGAAAAAAAATGTAGCTGTTTTTATGACGTAAATGTAATTTAAAATGAAAAATTTTTGATTTTGTAAGAATTTTTGGAATATTTTTAGAACTTTGAAAAATTTTAAATTTTTGATTTTATTACAATTTTTGGAATTTTGAAAAAATTTTTGATTTTGTAAAAATTTTGCAATATTTTTAGAATTATGGAAAAAGTTTGAATTTTTAAGAATTTTTGAAATATTATTGGAATTTAGAAAATATTTAAATATTTGATTTTATTCTAATATTTGGAATATTTTTGGAATTTTGAAAAAGTTTGATTTTATTTAATTTAACAATATTTTTGGAATTTTTTGATTATAATTTTCCGGCAACGTATTGATGTTTCGTGTTAGTTTTGTAATAAATTTCTAATAAAAAAATAAAATTTTAATTTTAATATAAAAAAAAATACTTGTACTTTAACAAAGAGTAATGTTTGATATACATCGCTGCCCAAAACTAAAAACCATGTCCTCATAAAAGTTTTTTGCCGAAAACTATATCAAAATCCTTAACCCAGACCGAAGTCTTGATATCTCAGAGCTTGAGATTTCAGCCCCTCCATATTTTTAAATTGAAAATTTGAAATATTTTGAAACTGATTTCAATGGCTCTTGCCACACGTCTGTTTTGTAACGAACTTCATCGTAATAGACAAAGATTTGTTTTGGATCTTCTATGGTTCCGGTAATGTAAATATCAAACACACTATACAATACACTAAACAAGTTTAACACTAAATCACTGATTTGAATGTTTTAAATCAAACTATGCAGAAGGAGGTTACGCGCAAACTATGTACTTTCTTTCTATATTTCGTTCGAGAGCAAGAGAAATGAGAAATACGATACATCCGAAACAATTTTAATTTCAATAACTAATAATGTTGAAATAAAAATTTGTTATTGTTTTGATAACTCTGATAGTTTTCTGTTATTTTAATAATTACAAATATTCAAATAAAAACCAAAATTATTATTTTAATTATAAGTTACAAAACATATGTTTTGTTTTTTTTTCTTCATTTCTACAATTTATGTTATTATATTTTTAAAAACTCAAATTGTCAAATTTATAGTAAACGTTATCAAAACAAAAACCAACTGTTATTTTAATAACTAGTTATATTAAACTCCAAATCGTTATTAATTTGATAACAACTATCGTCAAAAAAATAATTTTCTACTAGGTTAATAATTTTTATTGTTTTAGTAATAACAAAAGTTTTGTTTTAATAACGAAATTTGACAATTTTTGTTCTCATTTTCACAACGATTTCGTTTCAACAAAAGATATTATTTTGACAATTATCTTCTATTTTTTATAACAAAAACTCTTTTTTAAACAATAATTACTATTAATTTTATTATAATAATTTTTTTACAATTATTTTTGTGGAAAAATAAATTTTATTATTGACTTAAATACAAAATATATTATAATGAAAACAATTACTATTAATTTAAAAACAATGCTTATTAACAAATTTTACAACACATTTAACGACCGTTTCGTTGAAAAAAAAGTAATATTTTTTGGGTGTATGGTTGCTTTTGGCCACACAACACAATACATATAGAATGTTGGGTAGATGGATGTGATGAATCATTTTAAAGTCAGAGTTAGTCGTTGAAAACGTACGTTTACCAAAATCTTACGCTTAATCCAGAAAATATTATGTTGTTGAAGATTAAATGTCGTTTTTTTTACAAAAGTTACAAGTATTGAAAAAAAGCATTTACGTTAAACGAAGTTGTTTCTCCTATGTTTTCTGGACTAATAGGGATGGACTAGTTAGAATAGAAATAGTTTTTCACAAAAGTTGTAATTAGAATACTTATACTTATACTAATACTAATACTTAAATTAGGCATTGGTAGATAATATGTCGTTGCAATTGTTTGACGCTAAATGGAAACGCTTGTGAGGAGTTAGCTGAGTGAATTCTCGTTTCGCTTCAATCCTTTCATTATGTTTATCTATGATCTGTTATAATTTTTTGGCAACGCATTCATCTTATGTGTTAGTTTTGTAATATATTTCTAAGCAGAAATAAAATATTCGCACTTTTATAAAGAGTTTTAAATTTAATATATATAGATCTATGCCCGAAACTTTAAACAATGTCCTCAAAAAGGCCTGCCGCGTCCAATTGTACAAAATACCCTTAACACGCAAACCGAAGTCTTGTTATCCAGAGCTTTGCAGTTTCACCCTTTCCATATTTTTAAGAATTATTTTTTATTATTAGTTTGTAAAATTAGTGTGTTTCATTGAATTGAGCAAACAATTATTAATTAAGTTTGCCTAATAAACGATACTGTAAAAGATTTCTTTTAAAGTAGAACGTTTCCTTTACGAAGAAGAACAGAGGACATTCTGAATGCAAACGCGGACTGTTGTTTGAAAGAAGAAAACTTGCAACTCTATAGATACAAATAAATACAACTACACTTATTAGAATTTAAAATGAATTTAATAATCACCAATGTTTTGGAGAAATGGGCTTCTGGTTGATTTAAACATTTACATGACATGCCAATTAAAAAAATATACAAGTGGATGCAAGCCGCATGAGCGTTTATCCCATATGGCATATAGTGTGACTTAGGTTGTTTAATTAAAATACCATTCAACACTTGTAAGTTGTCAAAAAATCTTCAAATCTCCAAAAATCTTCAATATGGAGTCTAATGACAGTAGAAAAATTCAACTTAAGTATAAAATAAATAAGTGATGAAGAAGTTTTAACTTCGTAACTGTTATCGCCTCAACGGCGTAATCGATAGCGTCTGCCTAAAGATTCGGGTACTGAAAAGGAAGGTTCGAATTCATACGAAAAATGAGAAGTGAAGTTTTTTCTGAGAACCTTCCAACCATACCTTAATTGATCTAAAAAATCCCCAATATAGTTGTAAGTTGTTTTAATTATTTATTTTTAATTATTTTTTATGTACAACAATAATTCAATTCAGAATTTTGAACCAACGTGATTGTTGATTATTAAAGATCATATTGGTTTTTGTAGCTAAGTCTCGTTTTTTATAACCAAAATTAGCCTTTATATTTAAGGAATTAGACTTTATATATTTAAAGAATACTATTTAATTTTTTGTTGCATAGAAGAGTTTAGAACTCAAATGAACCAAACTATTCGAGTATTCACAAAAGACAGTTGGCTCATGCTGAACTATAGCATTTCCAAAAAAACAAGCTTTTACCACTCATGTTTAAAATAGTTCAAAAATTGATGGTTGACTCAAGATTTTATGTTGATAAAGTAAAGAGCAATTTCACGCAAGTTCAGCAAATTTTTGGGAAATTTTGACTTGACCCCTTTTAATTTTGATTATTTTTTGTTTATGGATAGTCTTTCATAAATAAAAAATACAAGGTCTCTTAGAATTTTTTTTTCGACCAGGTGTCTCCACAGGGTGCCCCTCAATTTTTTGTTATTTTGTGATGTGAGTGCATTTTGACGAGCGATTGTAGAAAAACTACTGAATCGATTTTCATAAATGATATGTCGTTGAATAGGTATTAGAACAAAGTTTTTAAAAATGTACATTGTTAGTTTTTTGAAATAATTTCTAACGGTGTAACATAAGAAAAAAACGTTGTAATTGAAAAAAAGATGGCATAGCCTTTTTTTTTTTTAATTAAATTAAAGCTTATTTTATATCGAACCACTTGTGAAAGTTTAGGACACGCGTTATTTTTTGTTTTAAAGATAAAATTCGTTGTGCATATGACTGTCGGGAATCAGTTTTTTTTGTTCTGAAGAAAAATTATAAAAATGGCGATTTTTAGATTCAGATTTTTTTTATGTTAAATATCAAATATTTTATTATTGAATGAACTTTTTAAAAAGCAATTTCAGTCAAGTTCAGCAAAATTTTGCGACATTTTGACTCGACCCTTTTTAATTTGGTTTATTTTTAGTTTATAGATAGCCTTTGATAAATGAAAAAAACGACTTCAAGTAGAATTTTTTTAAATATAATAATATAAATTATTATATTTTTAAATATAAGAATAGAAATATAATAACAATATAATTATAATAACAAACAACAGTAATGCTACGCGTCATTTGGTTGAAAAAAGTAAAACTCTACATGAAAATAATTTTCAGCATTCATCTGCGACGGATAAAAGAGGTGTATCCAATACCTATGTATTCTAATACCTATTCAACGGCATATCATTTATGAAAATCGATTGAGTAGTTTTTCTACAATCGCTCGTCAAAATGCACTCACATAACAAAATAACAAAAAATTGAGGGGTACCCTGTGAAGACCCCTGGTCGAAAAAAAAAATTCTAAGAGAACTTGTATTTTTTATTTATCAAATACTATCTATAAATAAAAAATAATCAAAATTAAAAGGGGTCAAGTCAAAACGATGTTGAATCTGCGTTATAACGTTTGTAATCCACTTCAAAATTATGCGTAAGTTCCATTTAAAAGTTGCACTAAATATTTTATCTTTTAGTGAGGAGAATTTATATTCAGTCCAAGAGTCCGTTAGTGAGAACCGTCCAATTTTTATATAACAACACTTTGCTCAAATCAAATGGCTGTTATACTCCAATTGTTAGAAGTCACTTATGCTAGGCAAAATGGACTTCGTCAGACTTATATATATGAATAAAAACACTTGTTTATAGTTAGACAAATATATAAATCTGAATTTTATTATCGATAATTTCTTCTATTTATACAAAATCGATATTACTAAAATTTACACATTTAGCAAAAATATTCTTAAAATTAATTGTTTCATAATGTTAAAAATGTGTCACATAATTTTTATATTTTCTTTGTAATTTTAATTGACCGACATATTCAGTTTTTAGTTTAAATTTATTACATCATAAAAATAAATGAAAATTATATTATTCACTTATGCTCAGTAATCATATTTCATTTAATAGTTTTTATGAAATATGAGTTTCGAAAACTTTCTTTTGGTTTAAAATAAATTATGTTTATTTTCACATATGTTTTTTGTTATCGTGTGAAAATGATTTTGCGGTTTGTTTACTTTAGAATATAATGGAAATTTGTTGTTTATTTTATGTGCGGTCATTGTAAGATTTTGTAGGAGTTAAGGGATGATGTGTAGATACATTACACCCTTATTCCTTAAAAAAAAAATTTTTTGCTTTTAATAGAAAAAAAAAAGTAAAAAATTTTGTTGATTTACTTTAATATTTTTAATTTAATATATCTTAAATCGACTCTAATTTTCATTGTTAATAATAAATGTCGATTATTATTATTTTCAATCCTCAATGGGTTTATATTTCTTTAATCTATTTTTGTGTTTTTTCTTAATTATATTGCCCTTTCTTATCTCTACATTTGTTTCCTTAATATCTATGACCTCATAGGGTCCTGAATAGGGTGCATCGAGTTTCTTTCGATCACCAGCTTTTAACCAGACTAATTCTCCAATTTTCAACTCTATGGGATTTGCGTTTAGATCGTAAGATTCTTTACGTTTGATCTTTGCTAGGTGTAGGAGTTCATTTGCTTTAGCGTGTGCTTGTTGTAAGCGATATCTTAATTCTTGAACATAGTCGTCAAGATTGTATACTGGTGCACTACTTGTAAATTTTTCGTCAGTTGGTAATGTAGCTAATCTACCGAAAATTAGCTCAAAAGGAGAATGGTTTGTATCCGTATGAGGAGTTATATTGTAACAAAATACAAAGTAGGGGATCCATTCTTCCCAGTTATAGTCGTTTGTGAATGCAAGTAAGTATTCGTTCAAAACTCTATGATTCCTTTCAATGGAACCAAGGGTTTCGTGGTGATAAGGTGTTGAAGTTACGTGCGAGATTGAAAAGAATGAACATACGTGTTTCATAATCTCATTCACAAATTCAGTGCCCATGTCTGTTTTTAAAATTTTGAAATTACCATATTTCAGAATGAACTTCTCTACTAAGGCTTTCGCTATTGTTCTCGCTTCTTTATTCTCTAAGGGGATAGCTTCTACAAATTTAGTTAATTCACACTGAATGGTTAGTATGTACCTGTTCGTGTTTGTTAGCCTTAATGGACCTACTGTGTCCATTGAAATGATCTCAAAACTAGTCTTTGGAGTCTCAGTTAAGGTTAATTTTTCTTTTACATGTCTAATTTGCTTATTCTTAGTACATAATTCGCATCTACTTATATAATTTTTAACCAGTTTATTTAAATTTTTGAAAATATAACGTTGCTTTATTTTAGCTATTGTTCTTCTAATACCAGCATGACCACCATAATGTTTGGTGTCATGGAATTCTTTTAATATTTCGAGCATTTTATCTTTGTTTTCAATTCTTAACGGCGCGTCATATATTATAATTTTTAACTTCGTTTGCTTATTTATTTTGTTTAAATCCGACTGCAGTTCGGTAAATTTTCTTTTAAATTCATTCATATCGATATGAGTAAATACTACATCATTACTCTTGAGCGCTAATTTTTCTATATTCTCTGCATGCATGCTAAATATCAGCTTCTCCAACATAAAATCTAAATTCATACGTGGATTATCACTGTATTGTAATAAAACTTCTTTATCATTAATTGATATATAATTATTATTATCTTTATGCGCTTTATATTTTGATTTACATCCCAGTTTCTCCTTCATAGAACCTAAGTTCTTAAGTGGATTATCGCTGTATGTCTTAAATTCATCATTATTATTATCATTCTGCAAACTTTCATATATAATAAATTTTAAATTCTTTAGATTCCTCACTTCAGATATCGAGGTGCAGTTCCATGCATAAAGTTGGCCACCCTTATCCATCTCTGCGTTGTTATTTATCTCGACGTCTTTTGTTTCCTCTTTCTTCTTCATTGCTCTCGTGACGATATTTACCGTTGTAGGTATCATGGCTTTTAATGTTTCAGAATCAATTTTTATCCTCGATAATGCATCAGCATTAGTGTTGCTTTTTCCTTGTTTATATATAATTTCGAAATCATAGTCTGACAGATCTAACCTTATTCTAGTTAATTTCGATGAAGGATTCTTGTGTGTAAACAGACTGATCAAAGGTCTGTGATCCGTGACTACTTTAAATTTTCTAGCGTAAACATATGGTCTGAAAAAATTGATTGCCCAATGTATAGCAAGCAATTCTTTCTCAATGACCGGTTTATTAATCTCATGATTGTTCAGTGATCTACTTGCGTATGAAATAGGTAGATCCTTTCCAATCTCACCCTGTGAGAGTACTGCTCCTAGAGCGTAATTCGAAGCGTCGGTTGTTATTACGAATGTTTCATTAAAATCTGGATATTTTAATATAGGTGGGTTGATCAATTTTTCTTTGAGCATTTTGAATGCTTTATTGCATTCATCTGTCCAATCGAATGTTGCATTTTTCTTCGTTAGGTTATTCAGTGGTTTGGCTATTTCCGCGAAGTTAGGAATGAATCTTCTATAGTAATTACAGAATGCTGTGAATCTCTTTGTTTCATCTGCACTAATCGGTGTTGGATAATTTTTAATTACTTCATACTTCTTTGGGTCCGTTTTTATTCCCTCGTTAGTTATAAGATGTCCCAAATATGTTACTTCAGTTTTAAGGAAATTACATTTCTTTGCGTTTAATTTTAGATTATATTCCCTTAATCTTTCGAATGTTTTGATTAAGTTCATGTTGTGATGTTTCAAACTACATCCAAATATAATAATGTCATCAACATATAAGAACGCCTCAGCCTCTAGACCTGCTAGTGCAATCGTTAGCATACGTTGAAAACTGTTCGTTGAAATTTTTAAACCAAATGGTAATCGTTTAAATTGGAATTGACCTTTATTTGTCGAAAATGATGTTAAGTGTCGTGATTCTTTCTCAAGTTCTATTTGATGGAATGAACTCGTTAAATCTAGCGTCGAAAAATATTTAGCTCTGCCCAGATTGTCAAGGATGTCATCCAATCTTGTTAGCGGGAACTTATCATCCATGATCTTCTTGTTTAGTTGTCTAAAGTCGACCACTAACCTGTAGCTTGCTTGATCGTTTGCACTCTTCTTCGGCACTATTAGTAAAGGTGAATTGTAGTTGCTACGTGATACCTCTATCACGTCTTCTCTAATAAGCTTGTTTACTTGCTTATCAATTTCTTCTAAATGCGCTTGCGGTAGCCTATAATTCTTAATATATACTGGACTATTGTCCACCACTGGAATTTTTTGTTTATAGAAGTTGTTTGTTGATAACTTTTCATCCGAAACGTAAAAAATGTCAGCGTATCGCTTACAAATTTCTAAAATTGATTGTTTTGCTTCGTTATCCAATTCTTCTAAATTTAACTCATCTGAAATCTTTTCAAATCTTTGCTCTAATGTCATACTACTCTTGATTTTATCCATTCGTAATACATGATAGTTTGTAATTGGTACTATCTTTGCGGCTATATCTTTTATTATGACGTCATGTTCTTTTGTGTTTAAAATTTTGACGTTTGCAGTGCCTTTCGCTGGTACTATGACATTCGCTATAAATACTCCTTCTTGTATTTCCTGATTGAGTATAACGCTGTCCTCTTTTAAATCTATATTTACTGCTTTAATAACTTCACACCTTGCTGGTACGATAAATCCGCTCTCATCTGGTAGTCGTGTATTCATTGGTAATACGACTTCTGCTTCATTAATATATATTGAGATTGTATATGTTTCATAATCAATTTTGCAACAATTTCTATGCAGAAAATCTCTGCCTAATATGCCATCCGTCACTATTGGAAATTCTTCGTTAATTAAGTGGAATTCCTGCTCCACATTATTATTATTAATATTCAAAATCGCATTCACTGTTCCTAGTGAATAAGTTTCATTGCTAGTAACGCCCGTAATCTTACATCTTTCATCATTAATATTTATATGCTCTGTTACTTTATTTACTTTGAGCAGAGAAATATCTGCTCCGGTATCAATTAAAAAATTTTTATTTCCTTGCGTTATATTCGTGCGAATTTTTATGTAATTAGAATTTGTACTAAGATTTAGCTTAAATATTTTCATTGGGATTTTACAATCATGGAGTCGTCCGTTAACTGGACTTCGGAGACTCCTTCCCAGTTTTCCGCCTGAGTTATATTAACTCTATTACTATTTCTTCTAACATTATTATTATTATTATTAAATTGGTTATAGTTTCCATTCTGTTGGAAATTCTTTTTATTAAAATTATTAAAATTTCTATGATTATTTTGAGCAATATTTCTATTTCTATACCCATTTTTATTAAAATTATTATTATAAAAATATTTATTTTGATTATTATAATTATTAAAATTTCTATTATTTTGGTTATTGTAACCATTAAAATTTTTGTTGTTTTGATAGTTCGCATTTCCTGACCTAAAATTTCTACCCATCTGATTTCTAAAATCATCCCTAAAACGTCGCGAATTGAAATGTAGCATGTGCGCGGTTTTAGTTTGCTCTTCTACTTCTGAAGCGTATTGGATCGTTTCCTGTAATGAGCCTAACCTTGCAGCATATACCGTATTCTTTAGCGGTTCATTTAACCCGATTTTATAAGCATTGAGACCCGCTTGCTCATTTAATTTGGTTATAATATCGGTGTGTGCTTCACCCTGCTCTGATACCTGCAGTGAATTCAGTTCCGTAATTAATTGCTCTATTTTATTTCCAAAACTTTCGGCTGACTGATTACCTTGCCTTGATTGAGCTATCTGTGTTTGTAAATTCAGAGATGTGGATCGTTTCTTGAAAATTTTATTGAATAGATCTTTTAGTTCTTGGATTGTCTTAGGTGTTTTGGCAGCTATAAGTTTGGTCTTGGCGTTTGCTGTCAACCTAGTATCTAAGATGAATTTTATCAATTTTTCTTTTTCCTGATTATTATTTAGTGTGTCACTAAAGTGTTGTTTCAGGTTCAGAAATATTGGCAATTCATTAGATTTGCCATCGAAAATTGGCACAATTTTCAATGTTTTTTCTATATCGAAAGACATGTTGTCCAAGTTATCACTCTGTAGAGAAATTTCTAAAAGATTTTCAGAATAGTTTTTTAGTTTTTCTTTGAGTTCTTCGTAAACTTCCGTGAATCTACTCTTCAATTTATTGGTTATCTCATCATCTGTATCTAAATTTAGCTGTGTGAATAGGGTTCTAAACTCTGTCCTTAAATTTTTTAATTGAGTAGAACAGTTTAATATGTGTTCATGCGAGAATTCCCTATTTGGATTCTTTTTTAGATTCGTGAGTGTTCTTTGCAACTCTTTTATAATTTCGTTACCCCTTTTCACTAATTCCATATATCAAAGTGAACTATCAAAACAAATTATAAAGTGAACTATCAAAACCACATTATCAAAATATTTTATATCAGAAGAAAATTTAAAACAACGTAAAATTTATTTTTAAAATATATATTTTTTCATTAATAGAAATTTTTTTTTTGTTTATTTAAACTGTATTCCTTATGATCTCTGTTCTAACATTTTTCTTAATACTAGTTTTTATCTTATAGAGTAAAAATAGTATGGCTAATACAACGATTATTACGATTACTATAATTTCGTATTTATTTATTTCGCTAACGCCCGATTGAATGTTGGTTGCGGAACCAGCTCCATTAGATATAAAGACCTCCTCAGTACGGTCTGGTTTTCTCGCGGAATTTCCCATTTAATAATTGCTATTAGCTATATTATTTTTATTTAATTAAAAAATTTTTAGAGATTAAATCGTAACGTTAAATATTTAAAATTGTAATTTAGTTTAATTAAAATGAAAATAAAAAATTTTTTAGGAACATAAAGTATTTAAAATTATTCTTAACTAGTGTTTGAAATTAATATTTAATGTAAAATTTTATTTTAGTTTAATTTTGCTGACTTCTTAATTTCCTTCTTTTTCTTTATTATTTTATTCTTCTCTATCTTCAATTCAGCGGCTTTCTTTAAAAATATAATTTTCTGCTCCTCACTCGAAATCACTATCAATCGATGCAAACTGGCAATTTCTTCGTTTAATTTCGCCAGCTGACCTCCTCGTTTTGGCTTGTTGGAAATAAAGCTTGTTTTTTGTTTTTCAATTACAACAGGTTTCCTCAGTTTATACTCTTCAATTGAAATCGGTTGCCTCTTGATGAGCTTAAAAAGTTCCTTCTCGTTCGATTTGGCATAGGTCGCCATATAACGTTTGTAATCCACTTCAAAATTATGCGTAAGTTCCATTTAAAAGTTGCACTAAATATTTTATCTTTTAGTGAGGAGAATTTATATTCAGTCCAAGAGTCCGTTAGTGAGAACCGTCCAATTTTTATATAACAACACTTTGCTCAAATCAAATGGCTGTTATACTCCAATTGTTAGAAGTCACTTATGCTAGGCAAAATGGACTTCGTCAGACTTATATATATGAATAAAAACACTTGTTTATAGTTAGACAAATATATAAATCTGAATTTTATTATCGATAATTTCTTCTATTTATACAAAATCGATATTACTAAAATTTACACATTTAGCAAAAATATTCTTAAAATTAATTGTTTCATAATGTTAAAAATGTGTCACATAATTTTTATATTTTCTTTGTAATTTTAATTGACCGACATATTCAGTTTTTAGTTTAAATTTATTACATCATAAAAATAAATGAAAATTATATTATTCACTTATGCTCAGTAATCATATTTCATTTAATAGTTTTTATGAAATATGAGTTTCGAAAACTTTCTTTTGGTTTAAAATAAATTATGTTTATTTTCACATATGTTTTTTGTTATCGTGTGAAAATGATTTTGCGGTTTGTTTACTTTAGAATATAATGGAAATTTGTTGTTTATTTTATGTGCGGTCATTGTAAGATTTTGTAGGAGTTAAGGGATGATGTGTAGATACATTACAGCGTGAAATTGCTCAAAATATTTAAAATACTGCCAAAATCCTCATAAAAAATTCCAGCGGCATCAGAAAACAAAAACCATCATTCAAAGCAGCTCATCGAAAAAAATTATTATCCATTTTTTAAAAAGTAGATGATTTCTTATTCACAATTTTCGCGCAACTAAACAACAAAAACATGTCACTTATAGTATGAAATTTATATGATCTGTCGTCTGTCTATTTGTCTAGTCTTTTGTATTTTCTATATGAAAATTAAATTGTAAGAAAATATAAGTGGTGTTAGAGAGGTACTTCAGTTTTTATTCTCTATGTTATTCTAAGGATATACAACGTTAGTTTTTTTTTGTAGAATGAACCTATTAAAGTTCCGACTGAAGTAGTTTTTTTAACTCATTTAATTTAGTTTCTTAATAACACGAAGATTTATTGTTTGAAATAATAATTAGAATTGTGTAAGAAGTTGATTTTGTTTTAATTTCACAAAAGAAAATTGGTATTTTATATCAAATTAATTTAGTAATGAATTACAGGGATAATTTTTTTTTGCTGTTAGATATTTTATTTTTCATTCATACAAACTATGGTATTTAAACAGTAGGCTTTGTTTTTACTGTCGGCAATTCTTCTTGTCGTCGATAATTTTGCTTTGTCGTTATGAAAATTCTTTGTTGTCATTTTTTCTTCTAACAAAATGAAATATAATTTTATCTTAGTAGGCGCATAAATGCTATAAATTTGTAATTTATGTTTGACAAATAAACATAAACAAGCAATCATTTATGAATGAAAACGGACATTTTTATTATTTGCAATTTTACATAATTTTTTATAAGCTGAATAATTTGTAGAAAAAACTTTATTTAGAAACTAATAATTATTATCTTTTAAATAAAATTATAATTTAAAAAAAATTAAATACCACTCTTCATTGAAATTTTTGTCTAAAATTTTTCAATTTTACTCATTAAATTATTTTTAAGCAACACTGCTCAATCAAACCACTACTTAAACCACTCGTCCTTCGGACTCGTGGTTTATTGTGCGCTTTGATTCGCAGTGTTGCTAAATAATTTAATTCGTAAAATCAAAAAATTTTCGAAAAAATTTCAATGACTCGTGGTATTACAACCGAAAATTTCTGCACAAAGTATTTTAAAACTGCTTTGTTTTTAAACATTTTCATTATTTAACTCCACTTTAGAAAAAAATAAATTTTGAGTTTTATTTGTTAAACAACATTAATGAATTGTCGTATAAAACTGTAAGCGATGAAGTAATTATTCCCTAACTTACAAACAAGGCAAATAAATTTGTAGACCACCTGTAACAATAAAACTCTATTAAGCTAACTCAACCGTTGAAAATCCATTAAAATTTTTAAAATATAACAAAATTGTTAAT
The DNA here is from genome assembly GCA_963693315.1 of Diogma glabrata. Taxonomy (NCBI): domain Eukaryota; kingdom Metazoa; phylum Arthropoda; class Insecta; order Diptera; family Cylindrotomidae; genus Diogma; species Diogma glabrata. The sequence continues at coordinate 297,774,344 of OY856187.1, read as the reverse complement.
ATCATTAAATCTATGCAAGTCAAGTATATTATTGCAATCTGCAATCATTAAATTGATCACTTGTATGTAACACGCAATGCAATTATGGTTAGAAATTAATGGTGTCAGTAAATTGAAAAATCAAAACTTACGACCTATTACAACACGTGTTAGTTTTGTTATTATCAATTTTTTTTGGAATTTATAAAGTTTTGCTTTAAAAAATAATAAACTTGTCAGTTGTAACAATAACCGGAATCAATGAGAGAGAGGTAACAAAAATAAATTAAATTGTATGTTTTATTTATTATATTTTGACATGCAACATGTAAGAACATTGACAGCATCCACATTTAATTTAGAATTCTTCTAGGATAAAGTTCAAAGAAATCTAAAAAGAAAGTTAAAAGGTTTTTGTGAATATGATCCCGCTAGCGAAAATAGTTTAAAGGCGTATATATATGCGCATGTAAAGGTGCAACTACACGGCAAAAAAAAGACAACTCTTTTTTGCATTCTGTCAGTACGACATTGTAGAATCTCGACAGTTCGCTTGTGTTGTTTATTTGACTGTTGGGTGGGATGTGGAAAAGAATATTTTAGGGCATGGTGTGTATAATTCAGAGTTTCGAACCAAAATGTTTTTCGTTTCGGTTTACGGTTTCGGCAACTCTTTCGGTCTTGTTTACGGTTTTGCTTCTTAGTATCTTATCCAAAATTTAGAATCTTAAGCAAAAATTTCAAAGAAAAAACTTTAGTAATTATTAAATCTATAGTTAGTTGTCTATTACAATTCTATAAAATAAACTCTGGTGTAAATTCATAGAAATTTTGGACACATCATGTTTCTAATGTTCTATTTCCATCTGACCACTCTTTGTGGTTATATTCATAAAAAACAATAAGATCAGCAATAGTACCATAGTCTGTCACACTGAAACTGATCCATACATTTTGAAAATATGGTTTTTTATATATTTTCATTAGGATTTACTCTATGAGTTCCGCAATAAATTGGTTGGTTGGTATCAAAATTTAAAAAGGCAAATGCAAAAAGAAAAAAAGTCCAAGCGGCACGTATATCCGCTAGAAATAGGTAGATTTCGAGATCAGACAGTTTTGTGTGCCAGTAGAATCTGATGTATCAGATTAGTTTAAACAAAACAAACTAATTTCAAACAGATATCGAACAAATTTTAAAAAGAAAATTAGCTACCTACAAGCAAAATTATATCTATCCAATTTTGCAACAAACAAATATCAAATCTATCACAGAACATGTGTGTGACAATTTATGACACAAACCTACTCTATATCGTATGTCGTGCAATTATTGTAAAATATCAAAAAAGTTTATTTCTAAGAAAAAACAATTGATTTCTTCTATTCAAATCTTTTATTTTTTGACTGTTATAAGGTTGACATTGACTGTTATAAGGTTTTTGGAAATTGTAGTTGGGGATTGTTGCAAACTTTTTTGTTGAAGCCAACAAGTCAAAAACCTCTAACTGCAGAGGTTTATATTTATAAGAAACGGATTAAAATGTTTCCATGTTTATGAAGATTTTAAAAATATTAGTATCCAAACGGCCGTTATAACGGATTAAAAAACCACTTTTTTTTCTAGTATAAAGCCTATAGTTCCTTAACCATGTGTCAGATTTTTCTAATTTACTAACTTGTCTAAGATATTAATAAAACACACATTTTTAAGAAAGGTTTTTTGATCTGGCTCAACAAATGCAACCGTGAGAGCGCCGGTTGATTCGAACGCATTTTGTGTTTTACAAGCTTTTTTGTTGGAGCCGCTCACTCAGAAATCTCCAAGTGCAGAGGTCTTTTTTTTGAAAGAAACTGATTAAAAAGGTTTCAAAGATTTTAAATTTATGAAGTTTTCAAAAATATTAGAATCCAAACGGCCGTTATAACGGATCTAAAAAACAGAGTTTTTTTCTAGTATAAAGCTCCTAGTTTCTTAACCATGTGTTGGATTGGGCTGATTTACGAACTTGTCCAAGATACTAATAAAACGCACATTTTTGAAAAAGATTTTTTGATCTGGCCTTGTAAATGCGACCGTGAGAGTGCTAGTTGTTTCAAAAAAAATTTTTTTTTTGCAAACTTTTTTGTTGGAGCCGCTCACTCAGGAACCTCTAACTGCAGAGGTCTATTTTTAAAACGAATTGATAAAAAAGATTCCAAATATTCTAAATTTGTTAAATTTTTTGAAATATTAGTATCCAAACGGCCGTTATAACGGTTTTAAAAATTAATTTTCTAAGAAAAAAGCCTATAGTTTCTTAACCACGTGTCGGATTTTGCTGATTCACGAACTTGTCCAAGATATTAACAGAACACACAAGGACAGAAAATTTTTTTGATCTACCTCAACAAATGCGACCGTGAGAGTGCCGGTCGTTTTCGTTATATCTCATATCGTTTATATATATATATATATATATATATATATATATATATATATATATATATATATATATATATATATATATATATATTTATATATATATATATATATATATATATATATATATATATATATATATATATATATATATATATATATATATATATATATATATATATATATATTTATATTTATATATATAAATTTTTTTTTTTTGTTTTTTCGTCTCCGCTTATCATATATAGTCGTTTGGCACAAAAATTTTTCCGAAATTCCGAGATGAAGCCCATTGCAATAGGTAGATTTTTATATGAAATTTACCTAAAAATTGCACTGGCAATGATTCAACCAATTTGCAGTCATGTTCAAATAAAAAACCACGATCAAATGAAAACTTGGATGCAGTAAAAAAATAGCCGACATTGAATTTTTAAAATTTGCCAAAGTACCAGATCAAAAGCAAAACGTAATCCAAAAATTAAAACAACAAAAAATATTAGGAATCAAAAATTTTTAACAGCAATTGGCATTCAAACAGAGTGTCCTTGCTTTTTTATGGATCCAGAATTGGTAATAATTTTTGGTTTTTCATATTTTGTAGTTATTACTTAGTTTTTATTATTTATTTTGCATATTTTATACACGTCACTTGGGATAGGTCCCTGTGATCCGAACCTCATTTATTTTTATATGTGTAAATTACTTTATTTTTTTTTAACTTCTATTTTTAGATTTTAATTCACTTCGACATACAATTTGAAAGCTACGATCAGTTTAAAACCAAATGGACCAAATATGTTGCGCTCTTTCCACAAAGTTTTTCGAATATTGGCGAACCAAATTTTGCTACCCATAGATATTGCAGATTTTATTATTTTTTATTTACATTTATCAAATTAATTGCCATTTTTCTAGATTAGGTAAAAGACATTGCCAGCATTTTATCCATTTTACAATTGATTCCAGCTACTGCATCGGGGAAACAGATTGTTTTATTGAAATTCGGAGAAGCTACTGAGAATGTAATTAAGTTCCAGGATGTGAGTGCATTTTGATTATTACAACAGAAAGTTAGATTTTATTTTTAATTTTAATTATTGGTTTGTTGCAGCTTTCTGTGCCTATTGAAGACATTAAAAAAGATGTGATGCCAACACATCCATTTCTTGTGGCAACAGGCGCTAGCAAAATGGCAATTTCGCAATTCTTTTTAATTATTGATAAAAAAATTATACCTCTAACGCCATTTTTTCGGCTTTTGAGTTTTTTGATTTGTTATTTAAAAGCATTCTATTTTAAACATTGAACTTCCTCCATCTCAATCAAATTTTTAAAGATCTTTTCAAAAATTTATATATGTATAAAATTAAATGCAAATGCACTGTAATAGTTCTTGATGTTCAATCGCTTTCAAAATTATATTTCTTGAAATTACAATTCTACAGTTTTTTTAATTAATTGAAGTTGTTTTAAATTATTTATTAATTGATTTTGTTTTAAATTATTTATAAGTCATTAGAATTTGAAATAAAGTTGTGCTGAATTTTTAAAATACTTTGTTTTATTTTAAATGTTCTTGTTAGAGCTAGAAACTTTATATACTTAGTGAGTGTGATATTATGGTTATTTCATACGTTTTTTATTTACAAAATTTTAACATAAAATTCTTTATCGCTCATTTGTTTTAAACTAAGTTATTTTTAATAAAAAAAAGTCCAAGCGGCACGTATATCCGCTAGATATAGGTAGATTTCGGGACCAGACAGCTTTGTGTACAAATAGAATTGGATATGTCATATTAGTTTAAATAAAAAATTTAACTAGAAACAGAATAATCCAAAAAATTTATCAAACCAACCACAATAAATACATAAACGGAAACTACTTTGTCAATGCAATTTAATAGTTTTGTTTAATTTGGTTAAAACTCCTTAATAACAAATTAAATCCTTTGATGGATTAACGTTCTAACTACATCACAACTGCCATACTATAATTTATAATCAACAACAACATCAAACAACTTTTACATCTCAAATATAATACAAATATCTATCAATTGTAAATATGTAATCAATATACATATATTTATTTCAACTAAACCACTTCCAAATATTCCAAAGACACTATTCCCTAATTCAAAACAATAATAAATCTTCAAAACAACAACAACAAACATTCAAAACAACGATAAAAAATATCATTTTGCGAAAAAAAAAATAAAAACCAAAAAACAAAAGAAAATTTTTTTAATATTTCTATGGGATATTTATAAGATTTGTTTGTAATTATATAGCGTTTTAGTGGCTTGCATTGAGTTAGTATAATGTTAATTGCATTGGAACTTCTAGGGTTAGAAAGCTGAAAATTTCTGATATTATAGTTGAAAAGTTGAACTAAAAGCTAGTATTAGTTTAATCAAAATAGACTCGAAAATGATGAAAGCAAGTCCGTTTGCGTTTGTTTTCGTTTTAATAGCCACAGGTTCTCAACCTCTGGATTTAAACAATTTATTTTTTAAGTTTTAGATAGATATAAGTTGGTATCCACGTGAAAAAATGTTTTCATTTTGGAGCTTGGTCATTTTCATCTAGATCAAGGACAACAAAGTTTAGTAAATTTTTTAAACAGCTGATTTTTCAGGAACCCTAAATACCAAGGTTGTGCTCTGACAAAAAAATAATAAAAATAGGTTCAAATATTCAATATTTATCAATTTTATTTAAACTTTATGTTTCAAACGAAAGTTATAACGCCTTAGATTATTCGAGTTTTAAGACTCTAGCCGCTTAAACGGTACCCCGATATGGCCAGTTCGCGAACTTGTCCAAGAAATTGTTTGCCGCAATATACACAGAAAATATTTTTGGTGTAGGTCGAAAATTGCGACCGTGAGAGTGCCGGATAATTCTGTTATACCTCATATCGTTATATATATATATATATATATATATATATATATATATATATATATATATATATATATATATATATATATATATATATATATATATATATATATATATATATATATATATATAAATATATATATATATATATATATATATATATATATACATTTTTTTTCATTTTGATTTTCCGTCTCCGCTTATCATTTATAGTCGATTGGCACCAAAATTTTTCCGAAATTCCGAGATGAAGCACATTGCAATAGGTAGATTTTTATATGAAATCTACACTCAAAAAAATATGTAGGTAAAATTCAATGAACATTTGTCTATTAACAGACATATCTGTTAATTTTTAATTTTCAACAAACATGTTTGTTAAATATTTTTAACGACATTTACGAACTGTACGTTGATTTTCGTTGTTGAATAAGACATATGAAAACAAAGAATGAAACCATTTGCAGAATGCAGAGTAGTAGCCATTTTCATTATTTGTTAGTTAAAATGATGAAGTTAGTAAAGTGTATAAAAATTAAGTTGTGTGGAATAAAAACTAGGTCAAATTTTAAAATAAAATGTGTCAGGTAATTTATTGTGTAATGTATAAACTAAATGCAATATTCAAGAAAGTTTAACGTTTTCAATTACTTAATTAATTAGAATATTATAACAAAAAATTAAATATGAATTTAGTTGTAAAAAAAGAATGTTAAAAAAAATTTGCGTAAACGTTAAAGTTTTTACATTTAGTAATAATATATTTCAAATCAGAATTCCACAACTTCACTGGACTATGGTTGTTTTATGCAATCACATAGCTCACACAGATTAGACCATCAACATCTTAAAGAAAAACATTATCAAATCAAAGCTATATGGAAACAAATTAAATTATAATTATTTATTTGACATATTTATTTGACATTTATTTGTGTACCCAACATTATTATTTTGTAAAATAAATAAAATTCTTAAAGAGTATCATACAAAATTCGTGTTATTGTTTTTGTTAGTTTTATTTTTCAGATTATTGGACCGATTTAAATGGTGTTTGTTACTATATATTTGATAAAATACTAATAAATTTGATAAAATACTTCAACAAACGTGTACGTTATTTTAACAGTCAGATTGTGTGTTTTGTTCGTAATTATCAACAAAAATGCTCGTTAAATTTACTTACTGTCCTTTGAAAGTTGTTGGTAAAATTAAATCAACAGACATGAGTTGTTGAATTTAACGAACAATTTGTAGGATCAAAACCGACTGAAATGTATGTTGAATCAACAGAGATTTTCGTTGATTTTACATACATTTTTTTCTCAGTGTACCTAAAAATTTTAAACCAATTTTTTTTAACCCCGTTTTGGTTTAAAGCACCCATTTTTGATTAAAAATCGCTAGTTTTCATTAAAAAGATGTTACTCCAAAAAGTTTGTCTATCCCCGTTTGGTTTAAAAATCGCCATTTTCTATAAAAAAATTTTAAACCAAATTTTTGTTTAATCCCGTTTTGGATTAAAACTCGTCATTTTCAATTGACAAAATTTTTTTAAAAATTTTGATCTAAAAATGATTTTTAGCCCCATTTAGGGTTAAAATACATAAACAAAAGAAGTAATCTTATTTTGGTTTAAGTTATATGTAAAACAAAATGGTTTAAAATTTTTTTGCTGTTTACTTGTTGACTTTCTATGGTTGACTGACTGTATTTGACTTTTATAATCGACTGTCTATGATCTATGTAAGATCAACTGTCTATGGCCAATCTGCTGTCTATGACGGTTGTTCGATTGGGTCGATTGTCTGTGGCCGACTATCTACGTAGTAAACTATCTATAGAAAGCAGTCAACTGTCTATAATCGACTGTTTATTGTAAACTGTTTTTGAAACGACTCTCTCTCTTTAGTCGACTGCCTATGCGGTGGACTGTTATTGGGCCAATAGTCGACTGTTAAAGGGGTCACTATCTATTTGTCAAACATCTCTGGTCGACATTCTGTTGTTGATTGTCTTTGGTAAACTGTTAATAGTCGACTAGCTATGGTTGACTGTCATTTGTTTATTATCTTTGGTTGACTGCTTAAAGTTAATGTGTATGATTGTTTGTAAATATCCATGATTGAACATAGATAGTCGACTGTCTTGGGACTGTCTATGGTCGATTGTCTACTGTCTTGACTTTGTAAATTTAATCGGTTATACACAGATAGAAATTTCTGAAGATCGGTTGTAATTTGTTTAGCATTTTCGGAATGTACATATACTTGAGTACATTCTCTGAAACTTTCAAATCGATCCGGCAAATATTCTTGGAGATACACGCTTTTTTGTAAGTAATGTAATATTTTGTAATATTAGTAATGGCACGAAAGACCTAGGCTTACGCTTTTCTTTGTATTCGCATACATAAAACGGTAATTTAGAAGGTCCATTTTATATCTGAGAGCTAAATTTAGTCATTTCTTATACCAAAAAAGTGAATTTTGTCAGCTCAAACTGTCAGTGGAAAAGTCTTTTGAAACTTTAAACACGTTTTTCATAAAACGGTGTTTTCAAAGTCGGTGAGCAAGATTTCTCAAAAACGATTTCTCAAAAAAAATTTTAACACAATCTTCTCAGATAAATTGTTCAGGGATCGATCGAAGGAATAAGACTTCTTAGAATTATTTCTAGTTTTTAAACAATTTAACGAAAAAATTTTGGGCGTAAATCGAATTTTTTTTTGGCGCCGCCATTTTGTCAAAAATAAAAATTTCGACTATTCCTTCGATCAATCCTTAGATTTATTTGTTCACTAATAAAACCTTTTTTGATTTTTTATTTTAAATAATCCAAACCGGAGATCAATTCCTAGATTTATTTTTTTCACTAATAAAATATCCAAACCGGAGATATGGTTCTCAACGCCAGACACCTTTTTTTGAAGGATCTTACAGGAGATAATCTACAGGATACCACTTCATCTATTAATACTTCCTGTATATGTAAAATAAAATCCCTTTTCAGAAAAAAATCATAAATAAACAAATTTTTTGGCCTTGCGATTGTATATGTACCCTTTTAACTGCTGACTGTCGATCTTCAATCACAATACACAATACGAAATTCACAATAGTCTAAGGTAGGGTAGACCTTCTACAATACGTTCATTTCTCCCAGAAACTTATCTATTTAAGAGTCTTACAAGTTTATGTTTAGTATAAAAACTGATCAAACATTTTTCAATTGTGACAATTAAGATGCCATACATACTTCTCAACCAATAATTTAAGTTACTTACAGACAAATCATACCTTTTTCATTTGTCCGTATATGTATTAGGTTGTACTTAAAAAAAATAAATCATGTTCTTTATTGTTAACCATTTATAACTCTAGATTTTCCTAGCAGATTTGAGTTTATTTTAATTACCTGACAATCACGTAACGTCTTAAGAAACACAGAAAACTTGTACGTGGTGGGTGGATAGACACAACAATTGATTGCTTAATTTATTTCTATATTTTGTAATAATTTAAAATTCTTTGTATTAAAATAATATCATAAAAATAAATTTTTTTTCTGGTAAATTACAAAGTAAAGTAGATTACAGATGTACAGTGGATGAATTCAATTTTGGTTTTTGCATTATTTTTCCCGAGATCTAAAATCTCTAAGGTATTCATTCATTCATATTACAATTTTTTATGTCATACCTAAAAATATTACCTTAAATATATTTCCATCAACTATGCATATAAATTCGTAACCACAACATAAATTTCTGATCAACTGATTTTCGTTCCAGATTGTAAGTTTATGACCAAAAAAATGCATTCTAAAATTTTTTTATAAATTCGCGCTCGAAAATCACAATAACAAGAAAAACATTTTCAATCTTGATAATTGAAGTGCAAATTTTTGCATTTTATTTTTATATTCAAAAGAATTTAAATATTTTACAAATTTTTAATGGAAATTGAGACATATAAATGGTTTTTGAAAAAGGAATAAAAATATATTAATAAGATTGCATGAATTCGTATGTAGACTTAAATTGGTTCTTTTTTTTTAAAGAAATCGATTGCATGCGTACAATACAACTTATAAATTGAAGAAAATATAATAATATTCGATCGAAGTATTTTATCACAAAGTGAGCCCTCAAGAAATATATGAGGAAGGAATAAAACAAAAAATACTTTAAGTGGAAAACTAAAGTGTTAAGTTTAGTTGTTGATGGATTTTTTTTAATGATGATATGATTAGTGTAAATTTTTTCTTTAATGTCGCTCAGTGTTCAATGATTAATTTTATGCTGAAAAGTTACGTTTGCAGAAAATTTGCTTTGAATTGACGCTTATTTTTGAACTACTTTTCCTCCTATGTATTTTAAATGATATATTCTAGTGAAACGATAACTTTAATAGTTGGGAAATTCAAATAAATCTTTATTAAACCTCAAAAAATAAAAAACGAATGATTTATAAAAAAACGCTGCTCTTGATTGTTTATATTTTTAAGAGCTAATGAGAATGAGAAGAGATATTGAGAGAAGAAATATTAAAAGATTTATCAACATCAACAAAGCAATATAATCATATATTTGAATCATACCAAATGTACATACCAATCCTTTAAACTACAAATAATAACAAATTAGTCCCAATTATTCAAATATGCTTCACAATATTTAACCTATTCTAAAGCCCATCATCAAAAAAGAAAAACAAATCACTATCCATCCGGTCATGACAATACAAATAAAACATACTATTAAATCATTTCAAAAAATTACATCTAATTAAAACTAAATAAAATAAGACAAAACAAATAGTTAATTTTAAAATTTCAAAACAAAAATAACTAAACATTTTTTACCTTCCTTATCCAACAATTTATTTAATGTGAAGAAAAACGAGAAAGAATTTATAAGATTTATGTTGTCTTATTAATTTTAGAAGAATATTTCAAAAAGTATTTTAAAGTTTTTGGAAAATAAATAGTAAAAGAAGAAATAAAAATTTAAAACTAATTAATTAATAATAGCTCAAAAACTGTTGTTTTATGTTTTTGTAGAACAGACAGAAGAAAGGAATTAAAAATTTAATTTATCATTTTCAAATCAAAATAAATTTTTTAATTTGTTTTATTTTTTATTGGGAAAAACGATAACTATAGATACGAAGAATAAAACAAAATCCAAAACTACTGCGCTTAAAACTTTTTGGGCTTCAATCCATTGAGAACTTCAATTTATGACAATCTCCAAACTGTTCACTGAAAAAAAATTAAAGAAATGACAACCTCATCTCAAAGTTAACAGTTTATTATTCAAACAAAGGAAAAATGCTTGCAAAAAATTTCACGGTGATTGGGAATTTAAATAATTTAAGAAATCTTCACACAGAAAATTCTTCACACAGAAAAATAATGGTAGTTAAATTGACAAAACAGTGTAATGAAATCAAAAAATAATTGTTGAAGTGCAATTAATTACAAAATATAATTATTATTACAGTAGGTAGTACTTTTGTAGTAGAAATTAGTATATTTTCCTACAAGAGATGAAAACATTGTTTTTTTCGTGAGTAAAAATTTGTTCACGAGACGCGCTAGCGTCGAGTGAGACATTTTTACGAACGAAAAACGTCTTTATCTCGCGTAGGAAATGGAATTTTTTCTATGATAGTAATATATAATCGATATTTACTGTAAATTATAAAGTTATAAATCGACAACAAAACATTCAAAATTCATATTCTATTTTTTCATGGTTACGTTGTTTAAAATACTTTGTAAAATTATATGAAAAACCATAGCAACTATAATTTGTTATTTTTTTCCACTAGTGAGTTTACTTTTCGCACAGAAAAAAGTAAATATTTTTGATATGATTACATCTGTGGTCGATTTTACTACAAATTTAAGCAAGTTTAACTATCTAAAGTATTTTATTTATACTTAATTTGTATAATGTAGTCAAATAAACTGGATTTATGTTGGATTTCATTACAATCGTATTTGATTATAGTTACAATAAATGTTGCTGCCTTGTTTGGTATATTAGATAGCAGATGTAATTAATTTTACTACATAAACAATAAACTAATTATGTTATGTCACAAAACACCATAAGTATAAGTTACGATAAACATTCTAGATGATTATTTTGTACACAAAAGCACATAGTACCTTTTGTATCAATATTTTTTCAAGTGAAAAGTTCTATTCAAGATGTAAATCCCTAAATTTAGAATGAATGAAGTAAGCAGATTAAGTAAATACTTCGAGAAATATCAGCTGAAAAAATTGTAAAAGGTTTGTTTTATCTATTTTTGAAAACGGTTAGTTGCATAAATATACAAGCAATTTTCCTTCACTTGTTTTTCACAAACCATACGGACTTGCTAACATTTAAGCTGCTGCAATTCAAGCTTCTTCCATCATTAAATAATATCTTAAAAGCATTAAAAGATTTCATTTTTCAATATACTGGATGCATGATTTCAATACACTGGATAAATAATAATTAACTTAAAGTGCATAGTCAAGCGCAAATTTTAGTTCAATATCATCAGATCAAACAGGCAAATAACGAATTACAAGCACGTGTACATGTCTAGAACGAACAACACTTTAGACCTTCAAGATCAAGTAGTTGTTCTGACCTGACTTCAGTTTCCCGTTTACATAGTCACGAAATCACAACACAAAATTTTCTCAAAATTGAATAAGTTTCTAACGACGGAATATTTCGAATATTTCTCTAAAAGTGAGAATATTGATATATAAAGAAATTCGATAATAATTTGCCAATTTATTTCGATGCCAGCCTTTAAAATAACACAAACATAAAAGCATTTATGCATATCAATAATATTTGAATAATATTTCTTTTCTCAGTTGATTATTTTGATGCGTCACAATATCAATTAGTAATATGTACATGTTTTTTTGTCTACATAAATGATAATAAATGAACATTTTTTGTTTGTAAAGCTTAGTAATAGTATTACATGTAGGTGTAATACAGCTGTTCAAATTTACTTTGTTTGTAAAGAAGTTGTTTGGTGAGATGATATATGGAATTATAAATACATAATTTGTGTACGATGAAAGGGATAATGGAAAGAGAGACAGAAGACTGAAAAATCCTATTATATATACTTGACCATTTTGTTCGGTCGGCAAGATTATATTTTAAAAAATTAAAGTGAAAACATTTATGTAAATGGAAATTATGTAATAAAATTGTATAGTAATTTTTATTTGTGATTTAATTGAATAAAGTTATATCTGTAAGTATAACTTACAATAAATTTTTATCTATTATGTGTTAAAGGTGATTATATCGGGTAAATGATATTACGATCAAAACGTTATAAGACAATATGCTAATAAATATTGCTATTGATGAAAAGTTTCAATACTTCAATAGTTCTCCGATAATGAAACTAATAAGAAGATTATTAGTTGAAGATTGAGTGAATTAATAGAGAGTGAAAAACACGTGAAATCAGCAAGATCTGGAATTGAGGTTTTTACTAAATTCCGTAGGGTTAGAATAACGTCTAGCTAAGATTGATTCATCATTTGTAAGAATGTATGAGTGATATCCTCGTGTTCCAGGAATTGTTTTTAAATTAGCGTATCATAGAAAAAATGCATGTTATCTTGAAAATTGCCTGGAGCTGCTGCCCAGTTATATAACTCCAGAGGTGTTGATATAATTTTGTCGTATTCTTTCTTAAGACTCGCTCTAGCTGCTTTTCTTTTAACTGTTCCTCCAATTCCATCACAAGGTCCTTTACCGTGCGATGTTGCATGAAAATGCCACTCACATGCTATTTTGTAGTCATTCAAATGATGCAGGATCGTAGAAAAATTATTTTTATTTTTATATTGTGAAGCAGCGCCCTCAGAAATATAAATAATTTTTGAAACTTTTTGAAATTTTGTTTTTAAAAAATCAATTAAGTAATCTATGAAGAGATTCGCAGCAACGCTGTCATGAGTAAGGCAATCCGATATTATAATGTAATTGGTATGTTGTAATTTTTCATATGCATCCGTGTAATATATTACCGTGTAATATATTACGAAAGGATGAATTGTTGCTTGTTTATTGTTCCAATGGTAACCTTGCGCTTCGTTTTGTATTACGAACGAGTAATTTTCTGCAAAATCGCAACTCACAAAAAATTCGCAAAACACAAAACACACTACACAAAAAATTGGATTATTTATATTTTTGATGGCGCTGTTTCACAATATAAAAATAAAAAGAATTTTTCTACGATCCTGCATCATTTGAATGACTACAAAATAGCATGTGAGTGGCATTTTCATGCAACATCGCACGGTAAGGGACCTTGTGATGGAATTGGAGGAACAGTTTTAAGAAAAGCAGCTAGAGCGAGTCTTAAGAAAGAATACGACAAAGTTATACCAACACCTCTGGAGTTATATAACTGGGCAGCAGCTCCAGGCAATTTTCAAGATAACATGCATTTTTTCTATGTAACGGAAGCAGGTGAAAGGGTTATGTAACGGAAGCAGCAAAATGAAATCAACTAGCTGATAGATACGCCAATTTAAAAACAATTCCTGGAACACGAGGATATCACTCATACATTCCTACAAATGATGTATCAATCTTAGCTAGACGTTATTCTAACTCTACGGAATTTAGTAATGTAAAATTAAATAAATGGTAGAAAATGTGTAAAATATTTATTTTGAGTTAAAATTAAAAATTTATTATAAAAACATATATGTAAATCCAAAAAAACTGTTAATTTTTTAACTTTTTTTTATGATGAAAAATTTTAAGGCGTGTAGCAATAAAATTAATAAAAAAAACAAAAAATTTTCCCCTCCTGAATTTTTTATAATAATGATAGTAACATCTGTACCTTTCACATGTTAAAAAATCAAAAATTTAAAAAATATGCATTTCTAGAAAATCGAATTTGAATTTTTTACCGTTATTTTTTTAATAGAAAATGTTCAATGTTCAATGTGAATTATTATTTTGATTCGCTCTGTTCAATACCTACTGTAACGTCGACTATATTCGCAATAGTAATATTAAAACCAATTTTTATTCTCTTTTCCATCCATCAAAAATATTTCCATATTTCATTCCATTTTTACAATCATAATAGTTTAACAGTTTTTTTCAAATAATACCGAACAGCCTCGAAATTCGAATATCACGGAAAATAAATAAACGTACTCATTGCTTACTCAATGTTGTTTCATTTTTTTTTTTGCTAAAAAAACAGAGAAAAATGAAAAATGTCAAAAATCACATTTTGGATTTGATTCATGCTAAGTTTTGTGAACAAAAAAGGTTTCGTCATATTTTTGCCTAACTTTAAAAACTTTTTTAAAAAGTAAAATTCACTTGATAGTTGATTATAAAAAGGAAAACATCTCTTCCTTTGTTTTTAAAAAAGATAAAATAAATAATGCATAAAGTTTGATTATTCATCGTTAGTGTGGATTTAACACAAGTAATTTGTAGTTAAGATTGTGTACAAATTAGTTTAAAATGCCTATGTACGTGATGCATGAAAAAGTAATAAATTATAATAAAAATTTAAAAAAAAAAAGAGAAAGTAATTTTGACAATGATGGCGATGTAAGTTAAAATTGTATTTAAGAAGATTGGAAATTGGAAAGTCAAGCTGTATTCAGAAGGTTTGAAATTGGAAAGTTTAAGCTGTGTTTCAGAAGATTTGGAGTTGGAAAGCAAGTTGTATGAGGAAAGTGTTTACTCGGAAAGCTGAGGTTATATTGTCAGAGATTGGTTTTGGAAGGATTGACTCATTAAACAGAGGGAATTAATAGGATTGGGAAAAGGTAGAAGGGAGCTGGGAGTGAAACAGTTAAACCTAAACTCAGAGACGTAGGGCGAACTTATATCCCGTGCGAAATAGATTTCTTAGTTTTTGTGTAAAAGTCTAATATAACACTATATTTTGAGCTATATAACATTAAAATCAGTAAAGTAGTTTTGACTAGAGAGCCATTTCAATACAACAGGGTCGAGCAATTTCTTGATTTTTCAACACCCTGTATCTTAAGACAGGGTTAAAAAAAAAAACTAAAAACGCAGAAAATTTTTTATTATTGATGTCAACGAATTCCAATACCTAAATATACAAAATTGAAACCTCATTTCCAAAATTGGATGTTTTTTGCTGATTTCACGTGTTTTTCACCAGAAGTCAAAATGTAATGCAGATACTAAAAATTGAGTGGAATATGGAATGGAATATATTAAAATGATTAAATGGGAATAGAGTAGTACGATAGGTTTCATTTGGAAATCGCTATCTCAATACACGAAGGTGGAAAAACTAATAGTGGTGAGTCATGGTATAAAAACAGGAGGAACAACGGTAGATATAGTTTTGAGTGTAGTGTTTGTAAGAAATATACACAAAGAAAGCAGCATCCAATCAATAGCTTGTCTGTTTATGTTTCATGCAATGGACTGTTAATGGGCATATTGGAAGATGCTATTCATCTGAAATAAATCATCATACACATCAATTAATGTAAGCTTTTAATCTATTTTATATAATCTTTTCTTATTTTTACACAGTTGTTGCTATATTTTATTTTTCTTTGTTAGCTAAATTTTATTATCGATAGGGTTTTGTTTGTTGAAAATTTGTGTAAAATAAGAGATTTTCAGGGTCAGGATTCCCGTATATTTTTATAAAAGTCCAATCGTTTCAAGTTTCGAATCACTTCAAATTAATTTTAAACACCCACTGCATTTTTTGAATAACGCTTTGAAATGTACTCTTAATTTGATAAAGGCATATTCGATACCAAGAAATTTTGTTTTTAAAATTGTAAAAGGTATTTATCAATTTTTGCTAGAGCCATTAAATAATTTCTTAAATCAGTGCATTCAAACCCTGCAGTGAAAAATTAAAGAACCTTCTGTGAAAATACTTTTTCGAAAATTACCGAACATAAATAAATGAAAGTTTTAGAACAGAAACATTTCCTTTTAAACCGTCAACTAGTTTAACTATTTCTTTGTAAGCTCAAAACCCTGTTCCACAGGGTATTCTTAATTTGAAATGCAAAGAAATCAATGGAAAACCATTTTCAAAATTATTTTATTTTTTTTGCGAAAAAAAATAAAAACTCAAATAAATGAAACAGAAACAGAAGAAACATTTTTTAATATTTGTTATGGGATTTGATGTTGTAGCTGTATGGCGTGAGGGTGCCATGCATTAGGTTAGTATAACGCTAATTACATTGGAGCCTCTTGGGTTAGAAAGCTGAAAGTCTCTGAGGTTATAAATGAAAAGTGTATCTAAAAGAAAATAGGAATTTAAACAACATAAACGTAATGAAAGCATGGCCGTTTGCGTTTGTATTCGTTTCAACAGACCTAGGGTCTCAACCTCTGGACTTGGATATTTTTTTTAATTTTCGAAAGATTTATGTTGTATCAAGGACAACAAAGTTTATTAAATTTTTAAAACAGCTGATTTTACAGGATCCCTAACCGCAAGGTTGTCATTCGAAATAAAATGATAAAAAAAGGTTCAAATATTCACTTTTTATAAATTTTATTCAAACATTATGATTCAAACGGTCGTTATAACGCCGTAGATTGTTCGACTTTTAAGGCTCTAGCCGCTTAAATGGTAGATTATTTGCCATAACCTACACAGAAAGTTTTTTTTGGTTTATGTGTCGAAAACCGCGAAGAGTGCCGCTAAATGCCGTTATTCCGAAATTTCGAGATGAGGCACATTCCAATAGGTAGATTTTTCTATGACATCTACCTAAAAGAATGAACTGAAAAAAAATTCAGAAGAGCTGTATAAAACAACATTTACAATTAAATCATTGGTAACGTTAAGATTAACTATTTCGTTCTGAATATATTTGAGTATTTGATTTATGACAAAATTTTAGAAAACTTACTTCGACTTTTTGGGGATTTCTGGTTGTTTTGGGTCTAAATTAAAAGACAAATGTCTGTCTATTGGTTGTTTGGATGTACGACGGAAACTCGAAAACTACTACTAACTACAGGTCATTTATTTTTTTTTTTAATTCACTGGTCTAATGCGCGGATCGGGAAATTTTTGGACAAAATTGGGTAAAGTGATGGAGGCGAGTGTCTCCCTTAAGATTTTATTCTTATTAAGTCGAATTAGGCCATAGTTTAACTAATTTATGGACTATATAAGTTGACTGACAGTTAATTGGAAAACCGGTGTGTTGACGGTTGTTAATGTTTTGCTTAAAAACACTTTTGAGATGCGAGTGGAGTCCAGCATGTTACCCACTAGACTACTTAGCACACCATATGTACCATATGCTGAAAGCTATAGAGTCTTCTTTATGGTGAATTATTCTACCAAAATTTATTTAAAAACAGTCGATTTCTTGTATGTTGATCAAGAGTTTTATATATTATTTTCTTGGTCACCACTATGGTGGAATATGTTACGAAATTACTACTTACACCCTTATGCGATCCACGATAAGAAATTCTCATAGATGCGAATATGAATTTATGCGACAAATATAAAAATTTTTTTGTTGATGAAGTTATTAGAATAATGCAAAACCAAAAACCAAACATACATTTTTTTGAAGAGAAACTAAACAGTTTAAATGCGGAAACTTAGAGGGAAACCAATCTGATATTGCGTTTCTGATTTGTAGACAAAGTTTAAGAAAATAACCCTTAACAGTGGAAAAATTCAACATATAAATAAAATAGCGTGTCTGCCTACGGATTCGAGCCAAGCACTGACGAGGAAGGTTCGAATTCATCCGAAACACGAAAAATGTGAAGTGGGGTTTATTTCTGAGAAACTTCAAACCATACCTTTTAATTGAAAATATTCCAATTAATTCTTTGCCCTCAAAAATCCCAAATAAATTAAGAAATCAATTTATCATATGAAGTAAAGAATGAAAAGGATATTGATGCGGTTGAAATGACCGAAATGGTCGAAGAGAGATTGGATACCCTGTTTTTTATCAATTAAATATGATCTTTATGAATCTTTAAATATTCATGGTAAGTCAAGTAATCATATAATAAAAATACCTACCATTAGATCTTCATTGATCTCTCAATTTTGTCTGATCAATTAAACTAAAATAAAGCTGAAAAAGGCAATAAAAATCAATTTTAATTATTCCACCTATATTTAGAATAGAGAAAATTGTTTCTTTGAAATTATTTTTGTACTTACTCACTTCATAGTTGTGGTGTGGTTCGAACAAATAATTTGAACTTACCTGGAAAAAAAAAGAAATTAGTGAAGTAAAAAACAAGTATTTATTTTAAAAGACTGATGAAAGGAACAAAATTCAGAGAGTTTTGTATGAAAACTGAGGAAACTCATATTCATCAGCAAATTTGACCAATACCAATAGGTAGCCCTAATGATATATTTATAGTTTTTCGTGACTATAATGTTTACAATTACGAATGGCTTACGCACAGCTCTAAAACTGAAAAGCTTAAATAACAGGCATAGGTGTTACTTGATTTTTTTAATAACTAATCCTAAATAGGCATACAATATGGGTCACAACAACACAGAGATAAATTTTGAGACATAGGTTCCATAACAACGAACGGTTGTTGGTGTCTTGAGGTGTTGATGGCCAGTTTTTTTTAAAGAATGGATAACTAAACAAAAATGATTAAGAATATGTTTGTTAGTATAGTGTTGCGAATGCAGAAACTAATTATAACAGTTACTTTAAACACCATTAAATCTTATTGAAATATTTATTGTTGTAACTGTAGCGATGGTAAAAAAAGTCCGAGCGGCAGGATGTCCGCTAAAAAAGGTAGATTTCGAGATCAGACAGTTTTGTGTACAAGTAGAATCTGATGTATCAGATTAGTTTAAACAAAACAAACTAATTACAAACAGATATCGAGCAAATTTAAAAAAAAAATTCGCTACATATAAGCAAAACTACATATATCCAATTTTGCAACAAACAAATACCAGATCTACCACAGAACATATGTGTGACAATTTATGACACTATATGAAAAACAAACGCCAACCTACTCTTTATCATATGTCGTGCAACTACTGCAAAATATCAAAATAGTTTATTTCTAAGAAAAAAAAGTTTTTTTCTTCTATTCAAATCTTTTTATTCATTTTCATTGACTGTTAGAAAGTTTTGCAAATCGTTTTTCTTAGGGCTTGTTGCAAACTTTTTTTATTGAAGCCGACGAGTCAAAAATCTCTAACTGCAGAGGTTTATGTTTATAAGAAACGGATTCAAATGTTTCCACAAATTCTAAATTTATGAGGGTTTGAAAAATATTAGAATCCAAACGGCCGTTATAACCGATTTAAAAAACTAATTTTGTTTCTAATATAAAGCCTCTCGTTTCTTAACCATGTATTGGATTTAGCTGATTTACGAACTTGTCCAAGATATTCATAAGACACACATTTTTAAAAATAGTGTTTTGATCTGGCTTCACAAATGCGACCGTGAGAGTGCCGGTTGTTTCAAGCGCATTTTGTGTTTTACAAGCTTTTTTGTTGGAGCCGCTCACTCAGAAACCTCCAACTGCACAGGTCTTTTTTTTGAAAGAAATTGATAAAAAAGATTTCAAAGATTCTAAATTTGTGAAGTTTTTAAAAATAAGAGTATTCAAACGGCCGTTATAACGGATCTAAAAAACAGACTTTTTTTCTAGTATAAAGCCTCTAGTTTCTTAACCATGTGTCGGATGTGGCTGATTTACGAACTTCTTCAAGATATTAATAAAACACACCTTTTTAAAAAAAATTTTGATCTGGCTTTTAAAATGCGACCGTGAGAGTGCCGGTTGTTTAAAATAAAACTTTATTTTTGCAAACTTTTTTGTTGGAGCCGCCCACTCAGGAACCTCTAACTGCAAGATTCTATTTTTAGAGTAAATTAATAAAAAAGATTCCAAAGATTCAAAATATGTTAATTTTTTTAAAATACTAGTATCCAAACGGTCATTATAACGGTTTTAAAACATCAATTTTTTTTAGAAAAAAGGCTCTAGTTTCTTAACCACGTGTCGGATTTTGCTGATTCACGAACTCGTCCAAGATATTAATAGAACACACATGTACAAATTTTTTTGATCTACTTCAACAAATGCGACCGTGAGAGTGCCGGTCGTTTTCGTTATATCCCATATCGTTTATATATATATATATATATATATATATATATATATATATATATATATATATATATATATATATATATATATATATATATATATATATATATATATATATATATATATATATATATATATATATATATATATATATATATATATATATATATATATATATATATATATATATATATATATATATATATATATATATATATATATATATATATATATATATATATATATATATATTTATATATATATATATAAATATTCGAATATATATAAATATTCGATCGGTTCGAATCCGATCCGAAACACGTAAAAAAAAAATGTGAATTGTAGTTTTTTTCTGAGAAACTTCAAACCATACCTTTGAATTGAAAATATTCCAATTACTTCTTTACTTACTTGAGTTTAATTGATCTCAAAAATCCAAAATGAAATATATATTATATATTATATACACGATATGGGATATAACGAAAACGACCGGCACTCTCACGGTCGCATTTGTTGAGGTAGATCAAAAAAATTTGTACATGTGTGTTCTATTAATATCTTGGACGAGTTCGTGAATCACCAAAATCGTGGTTAAGAAACTAGAGCCTTTTTTCTTAAAAAAATTGATGTTTTAAAACCGTTATAATGACCGTTTGGATACATATGGATATATATATATATATATATATATATATATATATATATATATATATATATATATATATATATATATATATATATATATATATATATATATATATATATATATATGTATATATATATATATATATATATATATATATTAGGGTGCTTTTTTTTTGGTGACTGTTCTTTTTTTCTGGTGCTCCACCGAAATTTTGTTGGAAATACCCAAGAAAACGTTCTCCTAAAATATGAGCCCTCAAAATAAATGTTTAGCACTCGGTTTCGGCGTTTGAAGATTTTCCATACAAAATACATGTAAACTTTAGTGTTTTTTAAAAAAAAATTACAGCTCAGCGGAATTTTATACTATTTCAAAATGGAAAAAAGCCACTAACTCAGGATTAAATTATCTACAAAAGTGCCTATTGCGATGTAACTGTAACTTACGCCGGTAGTACAGTACAGGTCACTAAAGTCAATTTTATATGAATTTCTTGTTCTTTTGTTTTTATTTCATAAATGGCTAAAGCTACAGGAAAACTGTCAATAACAAAGTTGTAGTTAATTAACTTTACTACAAAAAACTCATAACAACCGAATCTCTATGATTGATATTTCTCGAGATAATAAGGTTTTATTAAAATGGATGTTTAAAGAGATTTTCGTCACCAATTTCTGAAAATCGCAAGTTCTAAAATAATAAAAGTTTATTATCTCGAAATATATCAATCATAGAGATTCGGTTGCTATGAGTTTTTTGTAGGAAACTTAATTAACTACAACTTTGTCATTGACATTTTTCCTGTAGCTTTAGCCATTTATGAAATTAAAACAAAAGAACAAGAAATTCGTATAAAACTGATTTTAGTGATCTGTACTGTGTCACCGGTGTAAGTTACAGTTACATCTCTACAGGAACTTTTGTAGATAATTTAATCCTAAGTTAGTTGCTTTTTTTTCATTTGGAACTAGTATAAAATGCCGCTGAGCTGTAAATTTTTTTTTTAAAAACACTAAAGTTTACATGTATTTTGTATGGAAAATATTCAAACGCCGAGGCCGTGTGCTAAACATTAATTTTGAGGGCTCATATTTTAGGAGAACGTTTTCTTGGGTATTTCCAACAAAATTTCGGTAGGGCGCCAGCAAAAAAGCCGCCAAAAAAAAAAGCACCCTAATATATAATATATATATATATATATATATATATATATATATATATATATATATATATATATATATATATAAATATATATATATTTATATATATATATATATATATATATATATATATATATATATATATATATATATATATATATATATATATATATATATATATATATATATATATTTATATATATATATATATATATATATATATATATATATATATATATATATATATATATATATATATATATATATATATATATATATATGTATATATATATATATATATATATATATATATATATATATATATATATATATATATATATATATATATATATATATATATATATGGGCCATTTTCAAAATTTGCTTACATTTGCTGTCCCAGAGGTAAAAATAGAAATATTTAACATAAATTAATCTTTAAAATTAAATTAAAGCACTGTTTTACATAGAGGAGACTGTGTTAAATATTTGTAGGCTAAAAAGATAAAAAAAATATTAAAATGTTTTAAGAAATAAAAGGTTTTAAATGTAAAAGTTTGGAAAAATGCTTGTCCCCTTCAAGTTTTATGAAATTTGACTCTTGTTTTTGTTAAATAATTTAGATTTTTAAAACAAACAGTTTTGTTTATTTTAAATATAATCTATATATATTTAACATTTTTAGTAAAAAATTAATTAAATGTTTTTGTATTTTATGATATTACTAAAAAAAAGGAAGTCTCCCACTTTTTGTCAAGTCCGTTACCATGTAATTAATTTGACAACAAATAGTTCAAATTTTTATCACCAGAAGACAGCACATATACAGAATTATTGCTAAACTAGTCAAGCATCTTTTTTAGCCATTTTGTATTCTTCGGTCCAGAAGAATTGCAGAAGTGTGAGGAATAGGATTTCTTCAAGGCTGGTATTTTTATTCTTTGTCAAGTCTGTTACCATTATTTTTGAAACTAACGTAGTATTTTTTATATTTTTTCAGTTTGATACTATTTATTGGATAGGTTTTAAAGGTGATTCAATTTTTCGCTAATAATTATTTTTTGCAGATCTGGCTTTTTTTTAATGTTTTAGTGTTAATAGTGTTAATGTCAAGTCCGTTACCAGTCAAGTCAGTTACCATGTGGTTGGTTACGGAATTGACAGAATATAACAAACTGACAAATAAATTATCACTGGTTTACAAGAAAAATATCCCTAAATAAAACCCAACTTTTCTGATAGATTTTGATCTGCTAAACACGGATATCATATTAATTTTTTTGGTCTAGCTCTTGTTTTTTAGATATTCGCGGTAAGCCAATTTTTTCTTTGAACAAACAGGTTTTTGGATCGCATATTTTACAAAACAAACAAATTTAATATACTAATAATACAAATGCCTAGTAAAAGTACTAACGAACATTTTGAGCATTTTTTTGTAAAAATCCATCAAGGATTCTGGAAGCTACACTCGAAAAAAGTAGAAAAAAAATCAAAAATTTATGTTTTTTTTTTAAATTTCCATATTCAACGCCAAAAATTGTGAACAAACAATGATTGTAAATAATTTTAATTTCTTGATGCCTACAGTTAATAGTAAATATTCTTTCTTTTGAGTTAAAAAACACGAATTTTGGTGCAGGATGCACCATGTTATTCAGTTTTCCCAAAAAAAGTCATAACTAAAAATTTGGAAAAAAAATGTTTACTTAGAATAATTTAAATTCTGCAACATAATTGATTTATATATAAGTCGTTATACATATTTTCGAATTAAAATTGCAAGTTATGGTCAAACCTGGTTAAATGAACATTTTCTCTATTGTGCCATCTTAAATGTGTTAAGTTGCAGTTGACATAACTATTTTTCGGCATCCACGGTGTTTATCCTCATTCAATTTTATACCGAAGTAATGAAGGTATGCAATTCTTATATATGAAGTGATTTTTTTAGCAGAATGCATTATGCAAATTCCACAAATAAAACAAAATGAAATTAGACTATTTTACACTTGGAAATTCTTGAGACGCCATCCAAATAAATTTTACTTTACACTTTACTATTTTACAAGAATTCTTAGCTGATGCTTGAGAACGACTGAGCTTGTAAAATATTTTTGACGATACGGCACAAAAAAAAGAAAAAAATACATAAACGCAGTTGAAATAAGGAAAACTCAAAATAGCTCGCAGTTTTTTTTCGAAAATCAGTATAACAGCATGTAAGTATTGACTTGAAAAATATTATTAAAATACATTAGTAACGGTTTTGACATTTGGTAAAGGTTTTCTTCAATTATGTTACCAAATGTCAAATCCGTTACCGCATAGTTTTCAAGGGCATTCATATATTAATTAACTTTTTTTTATCTTTTAAATTGCCAATTCTCTTTCAACCAAGAAAGACAAATATAATCCAAATGAAAGTAAATACTTTAAATAAATATATACTTGCTTTATTTAGAAAAGTTCTCCAAAATAATTTAATATTTTAAAATTCTAGGGTAATTTTTTGCTTCAATTTTAATTTAAAAAAAGCAAAACCGATCCATTGCCTGTTTTCAACTTTGGGAATATAAATCACCTTAAAGCAAGTTGATTTTGAAAATTTCAATTTTTTTTAATGTGAGAATTTTTACGATTTGTGTATGGTAACGGACTTGACAATTTGCTATGTAGCCCAAGTTGCGACAGCATCTACATGCTAAATGATACAAAAAAGTGTACGACTATCTACTTCTCTATATAGTCCCAACCTTGGTCTTAGCACCTGTAATGATTTTTAAATGAAATGTTATTTTAATGTGAAATATTATTTTTTTTTTTTAAATTTTTAATCTGAAATGTAAGCGTTTGGTGAAAATGGCCCATATATATAAATTTTTTTTTTTTTTTTGTTTTTCCGTCTCCGCTTATCATATATAGTTTGGCACCAAATTTTTTCCCGAAATTCCGAGATGAGGCACATTACAATAGGTAGATTTTTATATGAAATCTATCTAAAATTAAAGTATTCCAAAAAATTTGAAGCAGTGAAACTGCAGAAATATAAAAATCTTCAAGACTTCAACAAAAAAGATTTAGATATTTTATTGCAAAATGCAAATGAAGTAACATATCAACGAGCTTATAGATTTATTACTGCAACTAAGAGACACATTTATAATTATTTATAATCCATTCATCTTAAGAAATTTAAATATTTTGTTCGCAAGCTTATTTTATCTTAAATCTTAATTCCTGTTTATCGCCTTATAAAATTACTATTATCAAGTAAGACTTGATCTTTTAATGTTGTAATTTTTTATTGGAAAATGTAGAAATTGTCACCTTTGATTAACTAAAGCGATTAATTAATTGAAAATTGATAGTCAGATTGAATGGAAATATTATCTCGTTTCATGATTTTCTGTTAACTTGATATACAGTGAAAGAAGGAGCTGTAAACATTATCGAAATCACAATGAGCTCAACAATAGCGAGGTCCTGCAAAATTGAGGAAAGTTTACGAAAACTTTGAGCGTCAGTAAATATTAAACCAACAGTTTTTCCAAATGTTAATATTTTCTTTTCTATTTAACAACCTGACAGCAACCAATTGCAACTTATCATTGTGCAGTTTATAATTCAAAACCAACCAATTCGTTTTTATGTTTCGATGGAAGAAAAAAACTGCAGTTTTATAGCCATTGGGTTTAATCTTGATAAAACGAAAAAAACACTATGTATTTTGAAATATCAATTTAATTTGTTGCCTTTAAGTAATATTTAAACACTTAAGTGTAACAGTGTTAGATATTGAACATAAAATTGAACTGAATTAAATTGTTATAACTAGTGGATTAGAAAATTGAGTCGGAAGTATGAAAAATTATATAAAATGTAATTGATTTGTCGTGGATTTCTTCGATTTATAGCACGTTAGCAAATAGTAATAGATTTAACTTGATTTTAAAAATATATATGTAATCATTAAGATTAAATTATAAAATGCTGACGGTGTTTTGTTAAGAGAAAGATAAAAAATCTGCACTATTTGAAATAAATAAGTTTATTTATGTGAATTAGATACATAAATGAGATGAAAATACGACTATGTATTTATTGTATAAAAACTGAAAAACAAATAACATTAATCAAATCTCAAACAATGCATCATAAATTCAATTTCTAATTATCATATAAAAGTTTCATGCTGTGTTATTGTAACGATAAATTTCTAACATCAATAATCAAACACTTCACCTGGATTTATTTTTAACTGTGCGAGAAAAAAATCATAGAAATCCATAAATCTTCAATCAAACAGAAAAAAGGAAACCACAATAAAAAATTAATATTAATTTTTTTGAATTGTATTTAACTAATAAATTTAAAAAAAAAATAAAATTTATGGATAAACCGAGTGAGTTATACTCCCATTCTGAAATTTATGTGTATTTAGACTTCAATTATATTCAAGTGTGTAAGTTATAATTTCAATAGACTATTGATTATGTTAAATGAGCGCTTTCTGATTCTGTTTAAGTAATAATTTAACCTTTTATTAATAGAACTCAAAATCCTATAATCTTGATATAATATATCATATTACGAAATGTAGTTTTTTATTATTTATTAAATATTTACAATGTATCTAAATTTTTAGGGATTTTTCTCAATTCATAAAATTTCTGAGTTACATGCTTTTCCTTTTTTTTAAAAATGTAATAAAATAATTAATTTTTTAAATATTAATCAATTAAATTTAATTTTCGTATACGATTAAACAATAAAAATTATCTTGTTCATATAAAACAAAGATTATTCGAGAAATTTACATAATTTCTTTTTTCATAGTTCTAAATCAAATAAACTGAAAGCAACCATAAAAACTGTCCGAAAATTGATTTCACCATCTTCTGTCATGCATGATCAAAAAAAACTATAAAATTGATATACCAACATCGAAAGTAACAACACATTTATTTACATTGTATGAAATTATTACAATTGTGACGATAAAAGTAATATGTTAATCCGAATATGAAATGTTGGTTTATTTTTTAAAACATAGAAAAATATATTAATCTTCATATCAAAAAAACAAATGATAACATTAAATGAGACTGATTTCAAATTTAAAACTAAACATTTCAAATTGAAAGAGTCAATTTGAAATGGGAGTAATCAATTTCAATTTGATTGATTTGTTAAAATTAATAAAGTATTGAGTGGCTTCAATCTACAAAGGTTAAAAAAACGTCTATCAACACCTCAGAACCGCGCATATTGTTGTGTGACCTATGTCTATAAATGTATCAATACTTTGTTGTGACACATACTGTAATTACTTTTATACAACACTTTTTTATAAAAAAAAATTGAAAATTATCAATTTTGAAGAAATACTTAAAAACTGATGCGTCATACAATAGGAAGATTATTTTTTTTAATCGATCAATCGTTTACCCAAATGTATATCTCCAAATAAAAGCTCGGATAGCATATGGGCTAAATTCTAGTAAAAATCTTATTTATTTGCTGGTTACTTAAAAGAAACATTCCAAAACATTATATGACAACAACGAAAATCGTAGTGTGACGCAACGAAGCAATTAACTAAAAAAATGTTTTATGTTTGTTGAAATATAAAGGCTGGAACCGAAAAATTTAGAAAATCATTAGAGAATTTCTTTATATATAAATATGAATATTCTTATTTTAAAGTAAAAATCGAAATAGGCCGTCGTTACAAAAAAAATAGCCGAGTTGTTTTACAGAAGAAAAATAAGAGAAACTCAAAAATTAGAAAAAAAATGAGAATGAATCTAGCTAGCATTGTGATAGCACTGTAGTGATCATAAGGGTATCACTGTATCCAATACATGAAATGCTGTATAAGCATTTCATCGTTATTTTATATATCAAATATCAAGCTGCTCCGTCAGCGCATTTCAATATAAAATAATAAAACTAAATTAAAACAGATATAAAAATAACACAGTAGTGCATAGGAGTTCAATAAAGAACTACATAAATGTATTCGTTATAGTGAACCAATATTAAATATATAATAAATGTTGTAACAGAAGTGCTAGTGTTTTATTTAAATGAATACCCTTAGGAACATTCAAAGTCCAAAACATGGACAAAACATGCCGACCGTGACAGATTCCTGTCTGATTCCCAGAAATTGACCATCGGAAAAAACTGTGAGTAGAAATTTCATTATTTGGTGTATTAGTGCAGTAATATGTGTATCAAAACTTTAGTGTTAAAGTCTTTTTTTTTAAAGTAAATTTAAACAAATTTTTTTATTAAAGTAAATTTTTGATAAGTGAGTTTTTCCGAGAAATAAAAATTAAATAAAAAATTTTTTGTAATATAAATTTCATAATAAAATTTTTTTTTTATCAAGTCATTAACATAAAAAATGGAATGTTCAAACAAATAACCAAATAAAATCTAATAATAAAAGCATCGAATTTTAGTTCTATTCGAAATAGTTTAAAAAATCTCGTACACAAACCGTATAATATATTAATGTTTTTAGTACTACTCGAAAAAGTTTAAAAAAAAAAATCTCGTACGCAAACCGTATAATATATTAAAGTTTTTAGTACTACTCGAAAAGTTTAAAAATCGCGTACGCAAACCACATAATATATTAAACATATTAATACTAAATACAGGTTTATATACCGATGTATACACATTTGAAAATAAGTTTTTCAAATGAAAATTTTTTTTTAGATAGAAATAGAAAGTATAAAATGCGTCAATATATATATTTTTTTTTAAAAAACCGAAAATAAAGGAAAATAATTTTATTTTAATTTTCTCTACAACAAAATCAAATGAAATTTTTTTTTTTAAATTAAAGTTATAAAATTTTTAATTTTAAATTAATAAGTTTTTTTACAAAAAAAAAAAAACACAAAATCAAAACCGAAATAACAAATATTCGACGGTAAAGAATAAAATTTTCAAATACAAAACAGTCTGAGCAAACGTCTACAGGCCAAGTGAATAACAATTTGAAAATTGACGTAGAAGATACGATCAATGTTTATAGCACAGAGTTGTTAGTGCTAGTTGCCATTATATGCGCAATAAAAATTATAGAATTAATTTTCGTAATTTACGATAGACATCGCAGAAGCCTGAAGCGCAGGTATGCATCAACTCTACATGTATAAATCAATAATTTTTTTTTAAAAAAAAAAATTTTTTTTTCTATATTGATGTAAATATGTAAAATTTTTCTGCATAATAATAATAATAAAAATAAATTTATGTAATTTAAACTGAAATCTGAAATTGAACCATTAATAATAATAAAAAAAAAAAAAACAAAAACGTAATTTTATGTTGTTTTATTTACTTTTACATAATAATAATCTTTTTTAAAAGCAATTTTTTTTTTAACAAACAATTTTAACAAATTCGTATGAGCGACGAAAAATTAAATGAATTTAAAGAAATATTAAAAGAAAAATTAGCTTCTAATGAGAAAGCAAAGCGACAAAAGAAACAATATTTGGAAATCAAAAACATACAAGAAACCATATCAAAATTAGAAAAAGATTTATTTCTCCAACCAATAAAAAATTTTGAAGAAAACACAATGACATCACAAAAGGCAACAGAGGTTATTGACTTAGTGTCAAAAATTTTAAGAGACGACTACGATGGAAATCCTCTTCAATTAGGTAGTATAATAGACAAATTAAACATCTTAGTATTAGCAATAACTCACGCTGATAATCAGCAACTGTTAACAAATCTGGTTAAAGCCAAGCTAACAACAAAGGCAAGAGAGTCAACCGCGGAGTGTAAATCCATAACAGAAATAATCGAGAAACTAAAACAAAGTTGTAAGGGTCAACCCTCTTGGATGATCAATACAACAATGGAAGGATTAAAAAGCGGAAATAAGGACAAATATATAAAGGATTTGAGTGAGTTAAAAGATAAGTTGAAAAACGCATATATAAGCGAAGGAGTTAGCCAAACAACTGCTACGCAGTACGTAGTCCATGCTGCTGTGAAAAATATAAACATAATCACGCAAATGATGTTATATTACAAAGTGCCTTGTCAAGTGAATTCAGCGATATGGATCAACTCATATATAGGTTCCAGTCATTATCTAACGAAAGAAATGCTCAAATTTTATCTTTCAGAGGTAGACAAGTAAATACGCAGAGAAACAAATATCAAAATTTTAATAGAAATTTCAGCTATGACCGCAACAATATTAACAATTTTAATAGATTTCAGAACAACAATAATAATAATAATAATTTTAGAAGATTTCAGATAAATAATAACAGAAATTTTAATAGTAAAAATAGATTTGGTAACCGGTATAATAATAAAAATAATAATAACCAAAATAATATAGGTAGTCAGCAGAGCTACAACGTAAGGAACATGAGGACTCGAATGATAGAATTTAACGAGTCGGGAAACGAAGCAGACCTCGGTGCACAGGGGAATGTTTAAAAATTTTAACAATTAACCTTAATTTTTGTCATTTTTGTAATTTTAAACTAAATAATATAAACAAAGCTAATGTAAGTTTTCTTTTAGATACCGGATCAGATGTGTCATTGTTGAAATACAATGATAGTTTTAAAAATTTAATTAATTATAATAATAAAATTTTATTAAAAGGAATTTCAGATAAAGAATTGAAAACAGTAGGTACCATTTCGATTGAAATTTGTTCAAACAATTATGCAATTATACATGAGTTTTGTATTTATGAGTTTGGTATTTTAGGTAGAGACTTTTTCACCAAATTTTCATGTAACATAAGTTACGACGATTTCACATTAGAAATCAATGACCACATATATCATTCAGAATTCCGATCTTATCAGGTACGGATACCGATACAATTTTCATACCGCCTAGATGCGAAATAATAAAAAGACTATCAAATGTAAAAATTTTAAATGATTCAGTTGTTCAACAGGGAGAATTAATCCCTGGTGT
The DNA here is from genome assembly GCA_963693315.1 of Diogma glabrata. Classification (NCBI taxonomy): domain Eukaryota; kingdom Metazoa; phylum Arthropoda; class Insecta; order Diptera; family Cylindrotomidae; genus Diogma; species Diogma glabrata. The sequence continues at coordinate 297,743,047 of OY856187.1, read as the reverse complement.
GCTCATAGGTAGAGCTATTATAAATCAAAATAAACCGTATGTGCAGTTAATAAATACAAATAATTATGGAGTAGAAATTAAACAATCTTCTATTGTTTTAGAACCTTTAGACGATTTTCACGTCTATCATTTTAATAAAAAAGAAATTCTAAATACAGCTGAAAAAACAAAAGAAATTCTTGAAAAAGTAGAACGGAATAATAAAATTATCGATCCAAATATTAATCGACACATGCAAACGCTTATCTCACAATATGTAGATATTTTTGCAAGTGATTCTGAAAAACTAACTGTAAATAACTTTTATACTCAAAACATCCAAATTAAGGATGATATTCCAGTATATACTAAGTCCTATAGGCTGCCACATTCCCAAAAACAAGAAATCAATAGTCAAGTAGCTAAAATGCTTGAAAATGATATCATCGAGCCTTCTATTTCAAGCTTCAATAGTCCAATTCTTCTTGTTCCAAAAAAGTCAAATGACAATAACAAAAAATTTCGTCTTGTTGTAGACTTCAGAAACATTAACAAAAAAGTTATAGCAGACAAATTTCCTTTACCAAGAATTGATGACATTTTAGATCAGCTGGGTAGAGCCAAATATTTCAGTGTGGTAGATCTTCAGTCAGGATTTCATCAAATCCCATTGGACGATAAATCTAGAAACATAACATCGTTCAGTACAGATTCAGGTTCATATAGGTATACTAGATTACCTTTCGGACTATCTATTAGTCCAAACTCTTTCCAAAGGATGATGACATTAGCTTTTGCTAATATATCGCCTATGCGAGCGTTCGTTTATATGGACGATTTAATAGTCTACGGGTGCTCGGTAAAGCATCATTTACAAAATTTAGAATTAGTATTCAAAGCATGTCGAGAAAAGAATTTAAAGCTGAATCCGGACAAATGTAATTTTTTCAAAACGGAAGTGACATATTTAGGTCACACATGCACAGATAAAGGAATAACGATAGACAAATCAAAATTTGATATTTTAAAAAATTATCCAATTCCTAAAAACGCGGATGAAACTAAACGTTTCGTAGCTTTCGCTAACTATTACAGAAGATTTATAAAAAATTTTGCTCATATGTCAAGTCCATTAAATAAACTTACGAGAAAGAATAATACATTTAAATGGGAAAAAGAAGAAAGTCAAGCTTTTGATAAGATAAAAAATTGCCTAACAAAAATGCCAATGTTACAATACCCTGATTTCTCTAAACAATTTATAATTACTACAGATGCAAGCAACACTGCTTGTGGAGCTGTTTTAAGTCAAACGCATAATAATGTCGATTTGCCGATAGTTTTTGCATCGAAAGCATTTACAAAAGGAGAATCAAATAAATCTACTATAGAAAAAGAGTTAACAGCCATACATTGGGCAGTTAGATATTTTCGAACATACATATATGGTACAAAATTTCTAATCAAATCAGATCATAAACCGTTAGTTTACATGTACTCATTAAAAAATCCATCATCAAAATTAACTCGAATGAGATTGGATTTAGAGGAATATGATTTTGATATAGAATATTTAAAAGGAGAAGCAAACGTCGTAGCAGACGCTTTGTCAAGAATTAGCATAGATAATCTAAAAGAAATTCGAATGGTCCAAACGAGATCAACTACAAAAAAGTTAAGTAGTAATGAAAATAATAATAAAAGCAATTCTGACATTAATAATATTAATGATAAAAGTAATAAAAGTAACAATAGTAGAATTCAAAATAAAGTAGAAACAATAAATAATAACATAATTAATGATAATATAAAAAATAGTAATGATAGTTGTAAAGTAATTGAGAATTTTAATAATAGAAATTTAAAAGGTATACCTATAGTAATAACAGAATTAAATGAAAATGATATCAAAGTAAAAGTAATAAAAAATAAAAGAATTCTATATGAAAATAAATATAATTATAATCGAGGACATAAGACATCTACTAAGGTGGATAGTCGCGAAAGTGCCGAGATTGATAAAATGAAATTAATAAGAAATGAAAGAAATTTGTATGAAAGTAATAATTGTTATAATCAAGGATATAAGACATCTACTAAGGTGGATAGTCGCGAATATACCGAGATTGATAACGTAAGTTTTCACGAGGAATTTAATAAGTTAAATGTCCGCGAAAGTGAAGATAAGGAAAATATTGAGAATATTAATGAAAAAATAGAATTTTTAAAACGTTTGTTTAAAAACCTGAATGAGTTCAGCGTCACGAAAAATATATATTGTTTAAAAATCGCGCGTAATGATAGAATTTTTATAAAAATTAATTTAGAAACATTTATAAACCTAGGTAATAAAGTACTTAATGACGTCAAAATAATCATTTTTAAAAAACCAGTAAAAATAAGTGTAGAAGAAGAAAAAGCAAAAATAATCAAGTTATATCACGATGATCCAATCACAGGAGGTCATACAGGCATAAGAAGAACGTACATGAAAATAGCAGAAAAATTCAACTGGCCTTACTTAAAAACGCAAGTGGCAGACTATGTTAAAAATTGTAACAAGTGCAAAATCAACAAAGCAAAGCAATATCACAAAGAGGAGTTAACATTAACAAAAACTCCTGAAGAACCCTTCCATACTATACAGATAGACACAATCGGACCTATAGAAACAAGCAGTCAAGGTAACAAGTATGCAGTAACATTGCAGTGTGAATTAACCAAGTACGTAGTAATTCTACCAATACCGGATAAAACGGCAAAAGCAGTAGCAGGTACAATATTTAATAACTTTATATTAACCTATGGAAACTTCACAATAGTAAAAACAGATCTTGGTACAGAATATGTAAATGAGATATTCTCAGGATTAAAAGACCTGCTGGGTTTTCAACACTTTACGTCTACAGCATATCATCATCAAACACTTGGAGTAATAGAACGAAACCATAGAGAATTTAACACCTATCTGAGAAACTACTTGAAAAACGACTATTACGCAGATTGGGACAAATGGTCAAACATTTATTCATTTTTTTACAACACTCAACCTAGTATAGTACATAGCTATACACCGTATGAACTAGTTTTCGGCAGAGAAGCAAAATTAATTCCTACATCAGCCAATATAGAACCAGTGTATAATCTTGAGGATTACAGTAAAAATCTAAAGTACAAACTACAATATGCTAGTCAACAAGCTAGAAAATTTTTAGACCTTGCTAAACTGCAGCAGAAAACAGCCTATGATAAGAAATCAAAACCACAAAATTTTAAAATAGGTGACGAGGTAGTTACATTGAATAATACAGCTAAAACGAAATTCGAGAAAAGATATTTAGGACCATGGAAAATTATAGAATTATTGGAAAACAACAATGTCAAAGTAAGAGATACAAGTAATAACAGCATAAAAATTTTGCATAAAGATAATTTATTTAAAGTATGAACCGGAATATCGATTACAAACACTTATTATTTTGTTAAAACTGGAAAAGAAAAAGAAAAAGAGAATAAATGAATATAAATGATTATGAATAAATAATTATAATTAATATTAATTAATTTTATATAAATAGGGAATCTCAAAGCTTCCATATAATTAATTTTATACAAACATAATAATTTGAAAAAAAAATATATTATTAATTTTATATAAGTTTATAAAATACATAAAGATAATTTCAAAAACATATAATTAAATTTTTTTATATATGAATAGATACAAATATAATATATTAAAATTAAACTTTATGAATTTATTACAAGATATTTAAAGAAAAAGAAAAAATTAAAATTTTTACGCTAGAACGCTTACTGTTTGCTTCATATTTTTAATAATTGCTAATAATAATATTAATTTACAATAAATTTTTCTATTATAGAATGTTAACTTTAAAACTCTAGTAATTCAAAAAAAAATGAAAAGAATGAGCGAATTGATATTAATTTTTTTTTGTATATGTATTTTGTTAAAAATGAGGAATGCACCGCAATCTTTTAAAAGGGGTGGTATCCTGAGATCATTTCAATGTTAAACCAAATGAAAAAAAAAAATAATAATTAAACAAAATTTAAATAATTTAAACAAAAATAAATTTAAAAATTATAAAAAAAAAAGGGAACTTCTCTCAAATATCAACTAAAATTGTATAAGTGTGATTGAATTAAATTAATGTCAAGTAGAGTACTTACGAATTTAGAAATGTCTAGGGCCCAGAATATTTCTGAATTGGTAAAGAATCAAAATTCTTAAACCTAATTAGTAACAGTTTAACCTCATACTAAATGACGCGTACGTCATTCTTTTAAAAAGGGAGGTGTAGTGATCATAAGGGTATCACTGTATCCAATACATGAAATGCTGTATAAGCATTTCATCGTTATTTTATATATCAAATATCAAGCTGCTCCGTCAGCGCATTTCAATATAAAATAATAAAACTAAATTAAAACAGATATAAAAATAACACAGTAGTGCATAGGAGTTCAATAAAGAACTACATAAATGTATTCGTTATAGTGAACCAATATTAAATATATAATAAATGTTGTAACAGTAGTGCTAGTGTTTTATTTAAATGAATACCCTTAGGAACATTCAAAGTCCAAAACATGGACAAAACAGCACACACAAGACTGCTGGCAGGCTCCATGGTTCCCGCGGGCATATGGTTGGGGACCATGGCTTTAATGGGTCTAATGGGTCTATTATTCAGCATTATTGCCGCTCTCAAGCGTAACTGTATGAAAGAACATCACTTACAGTGGAAAACTGTTTCATCTAATGATGTTGGTATACCAATGCCCAACCGCAGTTCCCCTCACTTTTACGAAATTTTTAAAAGTTTGGAATAAATAACTGCCAGGGAGACATCCCAAATTTGTACAATATCGTTTTAAAACTAATGATCGAAATTGATTCATGAGTGAAGGTGGTAGTTTTTTTCAGGATCATGATTTTCCATGAACTGGTGTCTGTTAAGTGATGTGATGTGAAATCAGCAAGGTCTGGAAATGAGGTTTTAAGTTTTTATATTTAGGTATTGGAATTCGTTGACATCAATAAAAAAAATTTCTGTGTTTTTAGTTTTTTTACAGGGTGTTCAAGAAATTGCTCGTTACTGGTGTATTGAAATGGCTCTACAGTAAAAACTACTGAACTGATTTTAATGTTGTATAGCTCAAAACGTAGGTATTAAACAGAGCTAATCAAAATAGTGATTCATATTTTATGACCTTCACCTTTCTTTTAGAAAAATAATAGTAAAACATTCAAAATCGTTTTTCTAGAAATACGCATTTTTAAAATTTTTGTTATTTTAACATATGAGAGGTACATATATTACTAACATTTTATTTTTTAAAATTTTCATGAGGGGAATATTTTTTTGTTTATTTTTAATTAATATTCTTGTAATGTGCTTCAGAATTTAAAAACGGTTAACCGACGACTTGCGATCACTTTGTATATTACTTTGTATTATAATTATTAAAAAACTGTGAAAACTTTGAATTATTAAAAGAATGTTAATGTTAATATTCAATTTTAACTAAATTAGAATCTCTAAAATTCTTCATTTTATACTTTTTGAATGATTTTGTTTCAATATAATCTAAATTAAGAGAGGTTCTGAAATAGTTAAGGAAAATAAGATGCTTGTTCAATTTAAAGGGCGTACATTGACAACCCATTTGAAGAAAAACCATTTAACTAAAGTACTAAAAAAAACCATTAAACCATTAAAAACCTCCAAAACCATTAAACGCCTTATGAACTTTTTACCTTCTGAACTTTTAAAATAAACAATAAAATAATTAAAATAACAAAACCGATAAGTACATCAAGATAAGTACATCAAAGACAAATTAAAAGGTTGGATGGTCAGTTTTCAAGACGCAAGTCGTCGTTTCATCGTTTTTAAATTCTGAAGCACATTACAAGAATATTAATTAAAAATTTTAGAAAATGTTAGTAACATATGTACCTTTCATATGTAATTTAAAAAATCAAAAATTTTAAAATGCGCCTTTCTAGAAAATCGATTTTGAATTTTTTACCGTTATTTTTCTAAAGGAAATTTTCAAGGTCATATAATGTGAATTACTAATTTAATTAGATCTGTTTAATATCTACATTTTAAGCTATATGTCATTAAAATCAGTTCGGTAGTTTTTACTGTAGAGCCATTTCAATACGTCACCCGTTTCGTCACCCTGTATCTTAAGACAGGGTTAAAAAAAAAACTAAAAACGAATTCCAATACCTAAATATACAAAATTAAAACCTCATTTCCAAAATTGCATGTTTTGCAAGTACATACATACAGTATACTAAAATATTGCATTTTAATTCAAAAGTGAGAAAAGCACACAAACAGTGAAAAATATGGAAAAACATAATAACACATATAAACTTTGTTGGTGCCGTTCCTAAATTTCCACAGTTTTTACTGGTGAAAACTGAAAGGTTAAATATAGATCAGAGTGAGTGAAAATGTGAGTGAAAATTTTCAATAAAAACTTGTAAAACATTTTTTGCTCTGACCTGGGTTTGATCATGGTACTTCCTAGTTTTGGTCAGTTTGTCTAACTACTGGTTTATCCATACCTTAGGTGGTAGATTGTAAAGAAATATAATTTTTTGGTGGATATAAAAAAAGCGCAACAAATTCTTTTATAGAGGAGTCATATTAGGTTTTAACTTCGGACAAATTCTCCGATCGATGATTTCTTTTGGAGCGTGTTGAAAAGAGTGTGAGAAACACCATATCAAAATGCGTTCTCGATAAAAGGGGCTTCACCCCTTTCTCGAGTTAGAAAAATGTTTCATTAATAAGTCAGGGAATAGATAGATTGACTAATTCGAACCATTTTTTGTTATATAATATTTTTTCTAAAAGTCAATACTTTTCGATTTATTCGCGAAATTTTCAAAAATTCCTGTAAATTTTCGTAGTATAAAACATATTGTAATAAAGTTCGTCCAGAATGGGTTAATTTAATTTAATCATAAATAACCAATACGTTCCGCCTAAATGTTTTCTACATTCTATGGCAAAGATGAATTAAAAGTTAACTCCCTTTAACAAATACATTTTGCATAAATTAAATTTGAGTTCGCTAATACAAATGCAAGTATGAATGAAAATAGGTGTGGCCTATTCAAGATGTACGGACTACGTAATATTGATTTCTAGTGGATTATAGAAGTTTCGATTTATTTATTTTTCGATATAAATAAGCGAACAAAAATATCAGATAGTCAGTTTTAATTTTGCAATTCAAAGTGTTTTACAAATATTTGAAAGTATAAGGAATAATCGGTGGTACTTGAGCCTGGGTACTAATAGTAAAAGAATTTGAACTTAGTGGAATAGTAAATACAGATTTTACGATTCCGAGTATTATTGATTCAAATTGTGGAAAAGCAGTGGAGTTCATCGTGCATAAATTGGAGAACCTGGAATTCATTGTAATTAAAATCGGAAGTTGCTGTAACTGGTTGATAAATAAAGTTTGGGATTTTGTTAACTAAAGATCTGTCTTTTACTGTCGTGTTTGCTCAAAAATCTAAAAGAACCAACGAAGAGTCGTTACAATATTTAAAATTCGTAGGAATATTCGTAGTATAAAACATAGTGACGAAGGCGGTGGTTGTTTAATTGATAATCTAAATTACAACAGCTCCACATTATCATTAACAATGGAAAATGAAAAAAGAATAAGACGAGAAATCGCTAATAGTAACGAAAAGCGTAGAATGCAAAGTATAAATGCTGGTTTTCAAAGTTTAAAAAGTTTGCTACCATATCATGAAGGAAAAAAATTGAGCAAAGCTACTATATTACAACAAACAACAGAATATGATGTGTATGCTCTTGAACAAGAACGCACTCAATTACTATCACAAAACTGTCAACTAAAACGTTTGCTAGATCAATCAGATACTTCGTCAAATGGTGAACCACAAACAGCAAAGAAACGTAAATTTGATAATGTCATGACAATGCAAACAATATCTGATTCATCAGATGAAGGACTTGGATCTATGTCACCCGAACCAATTACAATTTTTACAATGTTAACAAAACATCCATCAGGTGCTACTCATCAAACTCAAACAACATTTACACCAAAAGAGTTTATGGAATTAAAACATCAATTAGAAATTGAAAAACGTAATCGTATAGTTTTGGAGGAACAATTAAGACAGCTTGAATGTCAATATTTAAGTGATCGAATGTCTGAAGTTTCAATACAATTTCAACATCATGAAGTTGGAAGACTGAAAATTTCTGAGGTTGTAGCTTAAAAGTTTATTTAAAAGAAAAAAAAAACAAGAAAAATAATAACAAAATAAAGTCAAAAATGATGAAAGCATTGCGTTTTGAATATGTTATCGTTTCAACAGCCCCACTTCTGGACTTAAACTATTTTTTTTTTAATTTTGGAAAGATTTATGTTGTATGTAAATGTAAAAAAGTTTTCAAATGTGAGGTGGGTCACATGATTCGCTTGTAAAATGCTATTTACAGCCCTTGATATGTAATATACTATAATAACACCACTTTCAATGGGAAAAACTTCTAACCTTCTAAATAAAGATCGACAAAGTTTTATTGTAGCGCCATACAAAACCGATTTCGGTACAGTTTTCTTAACTAATTTGGGTTGGCGGTAAGAAATAAAATATATTTTGTAATCAGTTAATCTGAATTACCAGAATCAGTGCATTTTCTTAATGATAATTAAAACAATTAAATTGTTAGAAAAAAATTTAAGTTAAATTATTTATGGTTTGTGAAAATTTATTTCAGAATTTTATCAGAACAAATTGATGTGTTGTAATTTATAAAATCCTAATACAATATACATTTCATCATACTCATAGTCAATATTCATTTCACAGACAATCCTTTTATATTATTTCAACCTTCCCTCCGCTTTGTTTCTATGAAAAATGGCATTTAAAGGTTTGCTGTAGAAAACAGTTATTCAAATACTAATACTGAAACAGCTTTGAATGTGTGCAAAAATCATTCAAATATTTCAATAAAAACGCCAAACTGCAGGATAGGGTTGAGAGGTTTTCAACTTCTTTATGAGTAAATGTATATATATCTAAGATCCTCATTCTTTCAAGATTGTTTTGTAAGTTCTATAATCATGCAAGATAAATTTTCTTTCTTTATTGCACTGTCATCAAAGATCAGAGTACATATCATATAAAGTTCACATAATGTGGATTTCCCAACTACAAAATTCAACACGAATACAATCACAGATATGTATTTCTTTCATGATTTCAATATATTTTTAAATTGTCTGTAAATTTAAAATTAATAAAAACATACATATTCATATTTTCAGTTTATCCGTTTCGCAAAATAAACCATTTGCGAACGAAAAAAAATTGGATTCCATTCATACCAAAGTCATAACATATGCTTCAAACTTCATAAAAAACTAAACGAAAATAAAAAAGTCCAAACGGTACGTATATCCGCTAGAAATAGGTAGATTTCGAGATCAGTTGCAGTTTTGTGTGCCAGTAGAATCTGATGTATCAGATTAGTTTAAACGACACAAACTAATTTCAAACAGACCAAATTTCAAATAAACCATTTGCGAACGAAAAAAAATTGGATTCCATTCATACCAAAGTCATAACATATGCTTCAAACTTCATAAAAAACTAAACGAAAATAAAAAAGTCCAAGCGGCACGTATATCCGCTAGAAATAGGTAGATTTCGAGATCAGTTGCAGTTTTGTGTGCCAGTAGAATCTGATGTATCAGATTAGTTTAAACGACACAAACTAATTTCAAACAGATATCGAACAAATTTTAAAAAGAAAATTAGCTACATATAAGCAAAACTATATCTATCCAATTTTGCAACAAACATCAAATCTACCACAGAACATGTGTGTGACAATTTATGACACAAACCTACGCTATATCATATGTCGTCCAATTACTGCAAAATATCAAAATAGTTTATTTCTAAGAAAAAAGATTAATTTCTTCTATTCAAAACTTTTATTTTTTTTTTCATTGACTGTTATAAGGTTTTCGGAAACTGTTGTTGGGGATTGTTGCAAGCTTTTTTGTTGAAGCCGACAAGTCAAAAACCTCTAACTGCAGAGGTTTATATTTATAAGAAACGGATTAAAATGTTTCCACAGATTCTAAATTTATGAAGGCATTAAAAATATTAGTATCCAAACGACCGTTATAACGGATTAAAAAAACGAATATTTTTTCTAGTATAAAGCCTCTAGCTATTTAACCATGTGTCAGATTTTTCTGATTTACGAACTTGTCCAAGATATTAATAAAACACACATGTTTACAGAAGGTTTTTTGATCTGGCTCCACAAATGCAACCGTGAGAATGCCGGTTGATTCAAACGCATTTTGTGTTTTACAAGCTCTTTTGTTGGAGCCGCTCACTCAGAAACCTCCAACTGCACAGGTCTTTTTTTTGAAAGAAACTAATTAAAAAGGTTTTTAAGATTCTAAATTTATGAAGTTTTTAAAAATATTAGAATCTAAACGGCCGTTATAATGGATCTAAAAAACAGAGTTTTTTCTAGTATAAAGCCTCTAGTTTCATAACCATGTGTCGGATTTGGCTGATTTACAAACTTGTCCAAGATATTAATAAAACGCACATTTTCAAAAAAGGTTTTTTGATCTGGCTTTAAAAATGCGACCGTGAGAGTGCCGGTTGTTTCAAAAAAAAAAATTTTTTCGCAACATTTTTTGTTGGAGCCGCTCACTCAGGAACCTTTAACTGCAGAGGTCTATTTTTAAAACAAATTGATAAAAAAGATTCCAAAGATTCTAAATTTGTCAACTTTTTTAAAATACTAGTATCCAAACGGCCGTTATAACGGTTTTTAAAAATCAACTTTTATTTAGAAAAAAGACAAAATTTTTTTGATCCACCCCAACAAATCCGACCATGATAGTGCCGGTCGTTTTCGTTATATCTCATATCGTTTATATATATAAATATATATATATATATATATATATATATATATATATATATATATATATATATATATATATATATATATATATATATATATATATATATATATATATATATATATATATATATATATATATATATATATATATATATATATATATATATATATATATATATATATATATATATATATATCTATATATATATATATATATATATATATATATATATATATATATATATATATATATATATATATATATATATACATATATATATATGTATATATATATATATATATATATATATATATATATATATATATATATATATATATATATATATATATATATATATATATATATATATATATATATATATATATATATATATATATATATATATATATATATATATATATATATATATATATATATATTATATATTACATATATATATTGATTTATATATATATATATATATATATATATATATATATATATATATATATATATATATATATATATATATATATATATAAATATATATATATATATATATATATATATATATATATATATATATATATATATATATATATATATATATATCAGTGGCGGATTATCATACAAGTTTTAAGGCAACCGCACCAGGGCCCCGCGATTCAGGGGCCCCAAGCATAAGCGAAAAATAAACTAAAACCAGAAAAGCTTGAAATATATTTATTTTCAGGCATTAAAATTACATTTTTTCTGTATTTAAGTGTCTATAATTACATCGAATTTAATTTCGTCCAAAATTTCATTGTCAATAGAAAGAATGGATAAATCGTTCAAACGGTCATTACTCATAGTATTACGCAAATAACTTTTGATTAACTTCAGTTTTGAAAATGATCGTTCGCCTATAACATTATCGACAAACATGCATAAAAACATTCGTAATAAAATATCGATATTCGGAAAAGTGGTGGAAAGATTATTTATTATTGAACATTGTTTTGTACATCGATTCATAATTTAAATTATCAAATGTGAAATAATTTTTCGCAAATTGACATTCGTCAATCAATTGATTTGCATTGAGATCTTTATGGGTATTTTGCGGTTATTGTTCTCCAAGAATTAGCAATCTCTTCATCACTCATTAAATTTAGATGTATCAAAAACGAGTACTATCTAGATCTTTATAATCTTTAGCACGCTCTCTCAGATTGAAAAGAAAAGCCTTTATAATTGGCTTGAACAACGATTTTTCAAGGTGGTCTTTTTGTTCCTCTAGACAAAGTGTTTGTGACGTTGAGCAAGTTTGAATATTATTTGCGGTTTGAATATTAGATAAAACAGAATTTAAAAGCTGACAGGCATCATCAAAAATTTTGTTGTAATCTTTATTTTCCAAATCTGTAACTATTAAATCAAACAGTTTTTTCTAACCGTGACAGTTAAATTAGATTTTTGTAATGCTCGATTCACAAAATTAAGCTTGATTAGTACACGTTTCCAGAGGACAAGCATCTAAATATTTTCGAATTGACATAGTTTTTTTTATCAAACCTGTTACCACCGCTTTGTTATCATCACTGAAGCTTTCCTCATGGAGGAAAGATTTTAAAACATGCAACACTTTTAAATAACAAGAATGTAAAGCGTGAACTGATTCGTATCTAGCTGACCATCTTGTTCCAGTTGCTCTCTCTAACATGTATTAGCTATTTTCGGTTAATTGTTCTTGTAATCGATTCCATCAAAAAGGGGAATATACGAAAAATCTATAAAGTTTTTCAACCATATCAAAAAACTTAGTTGCAGCAGTATTGCCAGAAACACTATATTTACCGACTAAATTTAATGAATGAGCAGAGCAAGGGACAAAATTGCTATTTCATTTTTTTGACGAATCAATCTTTGTAGGCCACCATAAATACCTGCCATATTGTAAGCGTTGTCATATGACTGGCCTCAACAATTATCAATGTTTATTTCGTTTTCAATGTGGAATTTCATAATGATGTCAAAAAGATAATTCGATGTATGACCTTCGATTTCAATAAATGAAATAAATCGTTCACAAATGGTATTACTTTTAACATATCGAACACAAAAAGACAACTGGTCTGTATGGCTCACATCCTGAGTGGAATCGACACTAAACGAATAATATCGAGACTCTATAATTTCCGAAACAATGTGATTTTTAACATGTTTTGCCATGATAGAGAATAGAGATGAATTCTTCACAAATTGTGCTTGAAAGATACGATGCTTTTCTAAAAATATTCCGAATAATAAAAAAAAATTATTTGTCAATGTTACATGAAAAGAGCGTACCTTTTCCTTTATTGCCAAAACGAGAAATATGTTCTTGTAAAAAGGGATCAAATTTAGCCAATAATTCAAGAGATCCAAGAAAGATTCCATTGTGTTTTGATCCTAAAATTTCATCGTGACCACGAAAAGCAAGTCCTCGTCATGTAATTTTAGTTGTATTATTAAAATATTTCTCTAAAGTAGGTTCATTTTTGATACGCATTTTATATGTAAAATTATTGGTCATGTGATACTTACACTGTTCATGCTTCGAAATGTGATGAATTATTCCAATTATTGAATCTTTTTAATGAAAATGCTTGCGATTTTCCATTCAAATCACCAAATAAACGGCATACAAAACAAAAAACTGCTTCGGCTGACGGTGAATAGTTTACCCATTTCGTTTAATTTTTGTTGCATTTGTGAGTTTTCTATAAAAATGAAACTCAGTGAATTTTCGACCATATTTTCCAGCATTTTTCATTGCATCTATGTTTTGACACGCAAAGGAACCTAAGAAACTAACTGTATAATAGTACTTTATTGTTGAGATGTTTAATGAACTAGTTTATTTTCGATCAAAAGTTTACAATGCGCGCGAGCAATGAGCATTGCAAATTTGTGAGAAAATAAAATTCATTAAATACGAAAGCAATACGACGTTTTACTCTTCCGACAGAGAAGCATGTTTTAATTTAAAAATAAAATTCATTGATAAAATAAATAAAACGAATAAAGAGGACATCTTTATAGTAAATGAGGACGGATGACATTGATAAAATAAATAAAACGAATAAAGAGGACATCTTTATAGTAAATGAGGACGGATGACCTTCTTGCTCCAAAGGAGGACGGTCCTACCGAAAAGAGGACACAAAATAATCTATTGACTGATCACTGTACAAAACTAATCGATCAAATTAAGCATGAAGTGAAACTCGGCCATAGCATTGAGTTAATTGAGAATACAACAGGTGAAAAACTTGTACTTGTTGACAGCCTATGTTATGAAACATATACAGCTAACAAAAAATCATGTAAAACCCCGCCTTTATTGAAATGCAACTAATCGTCCAAATTTCAAAGGAATCGATCCAGTACTTAAGGAGATTACCTATTTTGAACAAACGAACATTTACATTTTTATTTATATAGAAGAAGGTAGAAGATAGAAGAATATTTATTGAAATTCTATTAAAAGTTTATTGCAACTCTAATCTTTATAAAATTGTTTGTGTTTTTTTACTGAAAATAATAATTAAAAGTATTATTTTTACTAATTGAAATAAAATAAATCTGACTAAAGTCTAATTTAAATATTTTGTTTATATTTATTTCAATAACTTTTCTAAAAAAAGCGTTATAGTTATTCTATTTTCTAGAATCTAGAGTATCGGTACTACACCGGTAATGTGAGAAACTTGGTCAGTATTGGCAAAACGGAAATTTTGGAAGCGCTACTCTCGATGTAAATATGTTATTGATTACTTTTATTTTGAAAAGTTATCGTTCAGTTGGGAACGGTAACGGTAACAGTATTGACATCGAGCCTAATTTCATAGAAATAAAAAAAATAATCATCAATCTTTACAAACAATCTTTACAACAATCCTTACAACAATCGAATCAACCCTTGAAAACCGCCACTAATTCCGGCCATATTGTTTGCGTTGTCATATGACTGTCTCTGCAATTTTGTATGTCAATTAAGTTTTCTTCGAGGAATTTTTAAACGATACTCTTATGTTTGACCCTCAATTGGAATAAAAGCAACTAATCGTTCATTGATTTTACCATCTTTTACATATCGAATGCAAAAAGCCAATTAATCCGAATGACTTACATTCAGAGTGGAGTCAACACTAATCGAAAAATAAACTGCGTCAATGCGTTGGCTGCAATACGATTTTTGATTTCTTGCCCCATGGTGGTAATAAATTCGTCACATATTGTGCTTGAGAGGTACGACGCACGTTCTTCATAAAAATATCTCAATAACAATCACTTTTATCATTTCATTAAGTTTGCTTCAGATGTCGCATACCTTTTCCTTTGTTGCCAAATTTATCACTATGCTCTTTTAAGAAAGGATCAAATTTAGCCAAAAGTTCAAGAGTTCCAAGAAAGTTGCCATTGTGATTCGAGCCCAGAGTTTCATCACTCACGGAAATTAAAACATTTGTTTTTTATTTATTTTCTTTATAAATTATATATCTTTATTTAAAATATTCGAATAGATCATTACTTTTAGATTGCAAAATAGGGAAATCGAAAATTTTATTTGGAATTATTTATTTGAGAATCTGAGAAAACAATGGAACCCATAGTTAAAAACTGCTGCAAGAGTATCGTTTGAACTAGAGAATCAATTCATGATACACATTGAATATTCTCTATTTCAGAGATTTTTTAAGGGTGTAATTGTTATCATTTTTCCTGTTCTGATTTCAGACATGCAGTTTTGAATCATCAAAAAATCAGTTCTGTTTTTTAGCCATCAAAAATGAATTTTTGAAAATACTTTAATTTACTAGGGTTTTTTTTCGAAGCTGATGACCGTTTTATTTAGTAATCAATTTTGGAAAATGAGGATAAAGGGCACCCAAAAATTTACCCGCACCAGGGCCCCCTAAACTCTTAATCCGCCACTAATATATATATATATATATATATATATATATATATATATATATATATATATATATATATATATATATATATATATATATATATATATATATATATATATATATATATATATATATATATATATATATATATATATATATATATATATATATATATATATATATATATATATATATATATATATATATATATACTAGCGGGACCCGGCGTGCTTTGCTACGCCTATAAATAAAGTTTGTGTGTATACATTTTGTTGACGTAGTAGCAATAATTTCAAAGAGTTGTAATGAGAAATGATCTATTTTTTTTTTAAATATGAATGTAAAAGGATCAGCACTCTAGTTGATCAGTAAAATATAAAAAAAATAGTATTAAATGTACAACAAAGGATATATAAAAAAATACGCGATCAAATAAGTTTTCAGATGTGTCTCTATATAGAACATTAGAACATACGGAACAAATATGGATTCACAAATTTTCACAGTGCTCATGCGGTTTAATATACGATTTCTTTACCTGTGGTAGGTTACTAAAAACGTTGCAAACAATTTTGATCGTTATAACATTTTATGGTCAGCAAGGGCAGTAAGAATAGTGATAATATATTCGATGAAGGTATGGAAGAAGTGATGCAAAAAAGGAATAGAAGAAGTGATGCCAAAAAAATCAAAATTATTTGGATGTTTTTGTATTAGAATTCATAGGATGTGAATTCATAGGGTGAGAAATATTTCTATTTAGTCAACATCCTAAGTCATTTTATAGTCATTATTGATTGTTGCAAATCAATGCGAAACTAATATCTAACACACGGTCAATATATTGGCATATATGTTCCATATATAGACAACATTAAAGGAATATTAATTTTTGGGAGATTTTGTGAGCAATTATTGCTCAAAGTAATTATTGAAAGTATTATTCCCGATAATAAGTAATTATTGTCGGTATTGAAGTCACACTCATCAGAGACATCATAGTTCAAACTTCAAAGCCATCATACAGACTCAGCCACAGTGGATGAAACAACAATAAAACATATTTCAATTTTCATGTTCAGATAATTTCTAAATTGAAACTCCATTATCTCATATTTATTTAAATTGAATTCTTCATCTGTGATTATACTGTTGTAAATTGTATTTGTTCCCGACACGAAACACACAAAAACTGTTTTAAAGAAGTTTTTCTGAGCGAAAATAAAAAATGCTTTAAAATTGCAAAATTCATGTGAATTAAAATAATTACTTTAAGCTTAATCACTCTAAAAATCTCTCAAAACTTTATTCACTTTACACCAAATAGTGTAAAACTTTTGTTTATTTAACATTATACCCGTCGCATATTGTCGGTATCTCATAAGAAAGGAAATTCAAGAAAACTCGTTCTGATAACAGCCGTGTTCGATTTGACTGAAGCATTTGATACAACGAAAAATTTAATACAATTGTTGTTGTTTTTTCAATTGTTTTAGTCACACTAAACGTACCAAACATTCAATTTACATTGTATCATTTTTATTGCAACAATTATTTATTTTAATAAGGAAAAAATTTCAAAATGTCGTTTTAATTCTATTTCTTTGCTCGTGCTTGTGGGCACACATTATAGTTTGCGTTTTTCCGTCTAGATGCGTACATGAATAAATCAGAAGGTATTCCGACGTTAGCTGACCACCACATACAGTTGTCCAGATGTGAGAAGTATGGATTCTCCAAATCTACCACATCCTTGCAGCAATTTTCCTTGTTCTTTGTTGACAGTCATTGCAAAAGCGAGTCGCACCGGAAACTAAACGTTTAAATTCAAATGCCATATCTGTTGGGATCATTGAAATGCGTAGCAACAGTACATCTCCCTCTTTGAATTTTCCATTCAAAATTGATTGTAGCTTCAATGACTTTGTTCATCATCTTTTTCACCAAAAATTTTTAAAAACATTTGTGCTATTTCAAAATATTTGAAATATTTTTTAAGAAAATTTGTTGTGTAGTTGGAATTACAATATGTCTCACAACAACACATAAAATTCTTTAAGACCTAGGTTCCACACCATCATGTTTTTTAAGATGATGGACGCAAATTGCTAGTGCTAGAAGCATATACCAAGATCATGTAAACATTGTTTTGCTGAAGGATTAAACCCGGCACATTTAATAGTTATATGGAAGCTCATTTCTCCAAGTAAACGAAAAAGTTCATTTTTTTAAAAAAATATAAAAAAACAAAAAATCTGCGTCCATCAACAACTTAGAAAGCATGTTGTTGTGGACTTTATTCTTCAAAGGTTGTCATGAGTTGTTGTTACTTACATTGTAATTCGTACTACCCAACACATTTTATTTTAAAATAAATAACGTGTCATCATCAAAGAATATTCTATAACTAAGACTAAGGGTGCTATCGTTGATTGAAAAAAGTTCATCCGCCAACATCCCTAAGATATCACTTTGGCTAGTGATATCTCACTACTATTGCCAGTGGTTTACGATAACTCAAGCTAACTCATATGCAAATAGCAGGAATCTAAGTACGCTGGGTTGTCACTCCCATAGATCAAAAATTTAAAATTTTACAATCTTCCTGCGGGAGTATATATTTAATTCGTTATTAAATTCTTTAATTATAAATATAAAAACATTGATCAAAGCAAACTACGCTCATAAACCGATATTTAAACAAAAAATCAAATAAAATATTTAGCATCAATCACCAATCAAAAAATAATACACGACAATTTGAAAAGCAAATCGTAGTGTATTTGCACAAACTTCGACGTTAAAAACAACGTTCTAAATACAAATACAACACTATCTATTGGATAACCCAAATTTATGAGGCGTATATCACACTATCAAATATATTGGTCAATAAAAAAAATATGACATGAATTGGAGAGTGCAAACGTTGTAAAAAAATAGACTTCGCTACCTAGTTTTTCATCCAGTTTTGATAACAATTTTTTTTAGCTCTAATCGTTATATTTTAATTAGCAATACAAATAAGAGTATTTTTCAATTTGATATTGATTTTTGTAAATTAACATAGAAGATCAATGAAAAATTTAAAATAATAAATAAATAAATTTAAATTATTGTTTTCTTTAATTTTTACTCTTATATTTATTCCAACTTCATAAAAACTAATACAACAAATTTTTTACAGGTTCCGAATTCCGATACTTTTTAACACTTCTATAATTAATATATAACCTCCACAATAGTTATTTAAGTATTAAGGGCAGTAAGAGTGTTTTACCGATTGAGGATATATGTTTTGAGATCGAGACGAAGTCGACATCTCTAATATATCCGAAATCGGTAATACTCTTAATGCTCAAAATGCTTATTACATTTTTTGCACGATTAATAAAAATTCAATCAAAACTATTTAAATAATAAAATTCATTCACAAAATTCAAGTTTGAATGTTTTAAAGAAAATTTCTTAAAATGTCATTTCAAAATAGCAAGCTTTGCGTTTCATCATAATACTATAGGTTTTTTTGTTGCAAAACTAAATTCCATCGAATATATTTTCAAAATTAATTGCTTTTTTTAAATCTTTTAACTGCAATATTTTGAAATGAATATTATTTAAATTTGAAGCTAGTGAATAGATGTACACAATTATTTAACTAATAATCGTTTTTATTCACACCCTGAGGTCTCCTTTACTGGTAAGTAATTACTTACCGGCTGCATGATCGGTAAGTAATTACTTACCGACCAGTGATTTGTAAACGAAACTTCCTATGTTTATTTACGAATCAGCGAACATACAAAATCGCATGATCGTGCAAAAAATTATTAATAACCTTTGGTAACGTATTTGACTTAGCATAATATGCTTTTCGTTTATTATCAAATAAAACAAAACTTTCTTTTCTAAAACATATTTGATAGTCTAATACTGGTCTTACACGAAGTTCAAGTTTACTATCAATTGAATAAATTAATTTACGCTGCCATCTGAAAGTTGGCATATAAACCATTCATATTTAACATTTAATTCGCAATTAAAAAATATCTAGGGATTTAATCAAGATAATAACTATCCTATCTCTCAAGTTGGACCATCATACACACATTGTACAAAATTTCATTAAAATTGGTTACACTGTTGCGGAGTTCATCGCGGACAAACATCGTGACACGTGATTTTTATATATATAAGATATAAGATATATATATATATATATATATATATATATATATATATATATATATATATATATATATATATATATATATATATATATATATATATATATATATATATATATATATATATATATATATATATATATATATATATATGTATATATATATATATATATATATATATATATATATATATATATATATATATATATATAAATATATAAAAATTTTTTTTGTTTTATCGTCTCTGCTTATCATATATAGTCGTTTGGCACAAAAATTTTTCCGAAATTCCGAGATGAAGCTCATTGCAATAGGTAGATTTTTATATGAAATCTACCTAGAAATTGCAGGAAGTATTTGAAAATGAAATACAACTTCAGTTTTAAAACATAATTTGCAGTAACCAACAAATGGACTCTGCAAACCTTCATATCAAAAACTGCCGTTGATTTTTTGGAATAATTACCAAATTAAAGCTAAACTTGTTTAAACTTAGTTTTAATTATAATTGTTATTTGGGATTTTTTGCATTGAAATTGTCATCGCCTCAACGGCGTAATCGATAGCGTGTCTGCCCAAAGATTCGAGCCGGGCACTGACGAGGGTAGGTTCGAATCCGATCCGAAACACGTAAAATGTGAATTGTAGTTTTTTTCTGAGAAACTTCAAACCATACCTTTGAATTGAAAATATTCCAATTACTTCTTTACTTACTTGAGTTTAATTGATCTCAAAAATCCAAAATAATTGTTATTGTTTTTTGAACATACTTTTTTATCTTCTTTTATATATTAATACGCTAGATCAAAACTTTGTGGAGCCTAAGTCTTTTTTATTCGCAGATGGATTCATTTTAAATTTTCACAGCTAACTGATATTAGTGTAACCTATATTCGGATTCGGATTCACACAAATCGGATCATAAATAAAAAAGTTATTATATACGGAAAACTTTTTATATACATATGCATTATAAGTTTACATACATATAAAAACGAAATTAAAAATTTATTTTATTTTTTTATATTTTCTTTTTTATATATGAGCGAACAACGAACAACAAAAACGAAACTTTTTTTTCTCATTCATTTCAGTCGTCTTTTGTCTTTGAACAAAGGACGGTTTTCGAGTCGTCGGAATAAAAGAGATTATATGCGTAATATGCTTTCTTTTTTAAATCATTCATTTCAGTCGTCTTTTGTCTTTGAACAAAGGACGGTTTTCGAGTCGTCGGAATAAAAGAGATTATATGCGTAATATGCTTTCTTTTTTAAATCATTCATTTCAGTCGTCTTTTGTCTTTGAACAAGGACGGTTTTAGATATTATTTCGATTATTTTGTTTATTGATATAAAGATATTTGCGTAATATTTTTCTTTGTTTTCTTATTATAGGAGGGCTATTATTTTGAAAACGTACATTTTTTTGTTGATTTTTAAATTTTTGATTTTTAAAAAATCTGAAATTTTGATATTTTGTTGGTATTGACGAAAGGAAAAAAGTTGTTTCTGCTTTTATTTTTTGTGTACTCTGAATCGGTGTTATGCGCGGTTGAATTTTTGAGACTTTTTCACGTAGTTTTGGTAATGATTTAAAACTTAAAACTTTTTTTTCTTTTTTTATATTTATTTTCTCTTAGTTAGTTTATACATTTCCTTTGAAGTTTAGAGAATTTAGTTTATGAATTGATTTAGGGGTCGATAGACGTAATATTTTTCTTTGTTTTTTTATTACAGGAGGGCTATTATTTTGAAAACGTACATTTTTTTGTTGATTTTTAAATTTTTGATTTTTAAATATTCTGAAATTTTGATATTTTGTTGGTATTGACGAAAAGAAAAAAGTTGTTTCTGCTTTTATTTTTTGTGTACTATAAATCGGCGTTATGCGCGGTTGAATTTTTGAGGCTTTTTCACGTAGTTTTGGTAATGGTTTAAAACTTAAAACTTTTTTTCTTTTTTTATATTTATTTTCTCTTAGTTAGTTTATACATTTCCTTTGAAGTTTAGAGAATTTAGTTTATGAATTGATTTAGGGGTCGGTAGACGTAATATTTTTCTTTGTTTTTTTATTACAGGAGGGCTATTATTTTGAAAACGTACATTTTTTTGTTGATTTTTAAATTTTTGATTTTTAAAAAATCTGAAATTTTGATATTTTGTTGGTATTGACGAAAGGGAAAAAGTTATTTCTGCTTTTATTTTTTGTGTACTCTGAATCGGAGTTATGCGCGGTTGAATTTTTGAGGCTTTTTCACGTAGTTTTGGTATTGGTGTCAATGTTTTGTGAATAGGTGCCACAAATTTCATCCGACTTAAGTATATTTTTGCAAGTAAAAAGAAAAATAACTGAATAATTGAAACTAGGAGGGCCCGGCGTGCTTCGCTACGCTTATAAATAAAGTTTTTGCGTAGACATTTTGTTGACGTAGAAGCAATGATTTCAGAAAGTGGTAATGAGAAATGCTAGCATATAATTTTTAATTTTTCTTTTTAAATATATGAATGAAAAATAATCAAAACTCTAGCTCATCAGTTCGGATATATGAAAAATTAGCGATCAAATAAGTTTTCAAGTAAGCTTATTTGATCACTAACTTATTTGATCGCTAATTTTTCATATATCCGAACTGATCAGCTAGAGTTCTGATTATTTTTCATTCATATATTTAAGAAGAAAAATTAAAAATTATATGCTAGCATTTCTCATTACCACTTTTTGAAATCATTGCTTCTACGTCAACAAAATGTCTACGCAAAAACTTTATTTATAAGCGTAGCGAAGCACGCCGGGCCCTCCTAGTATCTATAAAGATGTTTATCCCAATATATATTTATCACAACCGATCGATTTCGCAATCTAAGCTAATAGCTAAAATATGGAGGGGCTGAAATCGCAAGGCTCTGAGATAACAAGACTTCGGTTTTGGTTAAGGATTTTGATATAGTTTTCGGCATAGAACTTTTATGAGGACATTGTTTTTAGTGCAGCGATGTATACCAAACATAGCTCTTTGTTAAAGTACATGTATTTTTTTATCTCTGTTTAGAAATTTATTACAAAACTAACACGAAACATTGACGGAACACTTTGCCGGAAAATCATAACAGATCATAAATTAACATAATTTAGTGAAAAGATGATACAATCAGCAAACTACTCAAAAACCTCTCCATTTAGCGTTTCGAGAAAATATTACAAAATTACAAATTCATATTTCTTTCAAAATTCCAAAAATATTGTAAAAATTAAATAAAATCAAACTTTTTTCAAAATTCTGAAAATATTGCAAAAATTATTACAAAATCAAAGATAAAACTTTTTTCAAAAATTCTGAAAATATTGCAAAAATTATAACAAAATCAAAAATTGAAACTTTTTTCAAAATTCCAAAAATATTCCAAAAATTAGAATAAAATCAAAAATTTAAACTTTTTCTAAATTCTAATAATATTCCAAAAATTCTTAAAAATTCAAACTTTTTCCAAAATTCTAAAAATATTGCAAAATTTATAGCAATATCAAAAATTTAAACTTTTTTCAAAATTCCAAAAATTAGAATGAAATCAAATATTTAAACTTTTTATAAATTCTAATAATATTCCAAAAATTGTTAAAAATTCAAACTTTTTCCAAAATTCTAAAACTATTGCAAAAATTCTTACAATATCAAAAATTGAAACTTTTTTCAAAATTCCAAAAATTATAATAAAATCAAGAATTTTAAATTTTTCAAAATTCTAAAAATATTCCAAAAATTCTTACAAAATCAAACACACAAACTTTTTTCAAAATTCCAAAAATATTCCAAAAACTATAACAAATTCAAAAATTTCCATGACACATTAACGTAGATTTTTTTTTCCAAAAAATTGGCTAAAAAATAAATGAAATCATTTTTTTGACATACTTGGCAATATTTTTTTTGACAAGCTTATGCAATAAAATTCTCAATAATAAAAATATCATGTTCTTTACATTTCATTTCTTACAAATAACTAATTTTATTATTTTCTAAGAAAAGAAATGAAAATCATTCTTTTGACACACTTGACATTATTTTTTTGACAAACTTATAATGCCATAATTCTCTATAATAATAACATTTTATGTCATATAAATAATTAATTTTATTTTTTCCAAAAAATAAATCAAAATCTTTCTTTTGACACACTTGACAACATTTTTTTGACAAACTTATAATGCCATGATTCTCTATAATAATAATAAAATTTCATGTCATACAAATAATTAATTTTATTTTTTTCAAAAAAATTGGTTAAAAAAGTAAATAAAAATCTTTCTTTTGACACTCTTGACAACATTTTTTCGACAAACTTATAATGCAATAATCTAGTTTTGGTCTCACCGACCTTCTTCAAATTCAATGTTTCTATTTGCAATCACTTAAAATGAACGATTTTTAAGCAAAAATATGCAAATTTCCTTGTTTTGACACACTTGATGATTTTTTCGACACACTTCCGGTACATTTATCGAACACATCGTCCTTTCGGCTTTTACCCTTTAGTATGCCTATTTTTAGAAACAAAAATTTCTAAAATCCCTTCAGCCGTCGAGAAATTGCCAAAAAATTCCAAAATGCCAGAAATGCCAAAAAAAGGCCTGAAATGCCAAAAAAGTGGGGGTAAGAATTTCACTTTTGGGTCATGAATTCAATACTTTGTTTTTTTCAAAACCGAAGTAATTAACTGTTTATACTTATATATGCAATTTAAGAGAGTTTACAGAAGAATGATTTAAGCGTTACTAGGTCAAAAAAGTTATTTGACTTCATGTGAATATCTTTGAAAATCTTGTCTTCACGTGCTATATACATTATACGGTTTAGTGTAGCAGTTGTTTTAAATTAAAACTAAGACAAAAATCTTTATCCAAATCAACAACAACATTTCTATTTCTTTGTTCGACTTACATTCTTATGAATCAACGACATTTTATGAATTAAATTACAAGAAATTTGTTGTTTTATCTTTTTGTATAGTAAGTAAGGAAACATAAATATTATTGAATTAAAACAACATGCGTTAGCCATACTTGGTAATCATAAATAAAACAACATTAATCAAAATGTTTTCATTCAATTAATCGAAACCATAAGATGAGACATTAAATTTCAAAGGAAATGTAATTGTGATTTTTTGTAAGAATATATGTCTGTAAAAGAAAGTTCGGCCGACGACTACACGCGATTGAGCAACAAACAATTAACCTTTTGTTATTTGCTTTCAAACATATTTTATTAATTCATTTTATTTTCTTGCGCCAGTCATAGATAATTATATGCAAATGCAACCCTGTTTTTGTTGTTTTATCTTTGAAATTCATTGATAACTCTTAAATCTGATGAATTGGTTTTCAGTGGAGTTGTTATTTTCTTAAGAAGGTTTTATGTTCGAAAGAAAATTAGGTTTACTTGATGGGTTTTAATATGGATGAGTATAATAGACATCAAATGTTTTTTTCTGTGAGTTTGAAAAGCCTATAGCATGAATATCGTTATTTTATTCGTCCTGTTTAGTAGATTAGAAAGTAGTTTTGTTTAATTAGACTGGTCTATATTTTTTTTGTTTGTATGTTCGTTGTTTTCATTTCTGATGGTGTTGTGTGGAAATGTTTAATCAAATTCTTGGAACGTTTGCATGTGAAAGTGTGAAACGTATATCCCAGTAGTTATTACGACACTTGCCCTTATGACACTTGCCCTTATATTAACTTTTCAAGATGAAATGAGTTAGCCTAGAAATTAAAGATAGAATGGAATGGTAAAGTCGTTGAAGACATAATGACTAACTACAACACTATCAACCTGTACCAATACCACAAGCCCCAGTTTTTCAAACCACTTAACTATTGAACATTACTTATGCAAAATCTCTAGAGTTTTTACTAAAAAACGAATTTTCATCCAGGGTTTCCAACCAGGGCTGAATTTTTAGAAATGATCGTAGCCATTTAAAAGCTTAGGAATTAGGATCAATGTCATTACTTAGATATTTGATCATGATTTTACAAATAAGTTAAGAGTATATCATTAGTTTAATAATATAACTAACCTAGCCAACATTTCAAAAATATAAAATTAACTAATTAAATAATAATATTAATTGAGTTAAATTAACCTACCAATTAGAAACCATAAAATTCACCCGTAAAAAAAATTCGAATTTATTTCCTCCAATATCCTGTAAATGCGTGAGGATAACAACAAACAACCAAACATTATTATCTCATTGATTGGAAATGCTCACTCACCCCTTAAAAATAAAAGGGAAATTTATTTTATTTTTTAAAATTGACAACTCATTGTTTATTGATGTGGGTTATGATTTTCAATGTCATGGTCGTATTTTATTTCTCAAGGGTAATTCTTTTTCTGCTGTGTTTGGTTAGTGTTTTCGTTAAGAAATTAAATCGACCCCTATAGTAAGAATAACGTTATATTTAATGTAGTACTAAATGCAATTATCATAATCGAAGTAAAACTGATGACGTGGTATTTGAACAATTTATGTTGTTGTTATCATTGATTTAAAGAAATGCATTTCATTGTGATGATATCCTGAAATTAGTTTGTTTCAGAGTCAGCTGAGGTTTTGTAATAGCCCTAATTTGAGAGTTAAAAGTGATATGACTTTTGGCTCTGCTTAACATTATTAGTTATTTCTAACCACCATTTTTTAAAAATGCCGAAATGACACAACGCAATAGGATTATTTTTCTATGAAATTTATTGAAAACCAAACGCATACTTTGATTTCATTCCAATTAAATTTCCAATGTGAAAATATTGGTTTTTTATTTAATTGTTTTTTTATTAGTACAAAACTTAATCTTAATCTCGTTAGTACAAAACTTAATCTTTCTTTGAATGTAAATTCATTTTCAAAATACCGAAATATCAAATTTATTTAATTTACTTTAATTAATTTAATTGAATAAAGAATTAAAATCCACATTCACCGTCTTTCTTACTATTACTTACTACTTCGGTCTGAAAGAGCTAAGTTTACGATTTCGAGCCAAAAGTAAAAATATTACAAACTTTTTTTGGCATTTTCGACGTTAAGGTCATAAAGATTCTAAAAAAGCCCTCACAGCCGACGAAAACAAGCAAACTACTAAATCGATTTCAAAATTTTTTTTTCTAAAAATAGGTTATTTTAATGGTAAAAGTCGTACGGACGATGAGTTCGATAGCTGTACCGGAAGTGTATAAAAGAATCTTTAGTATATAAAAATAGCAAACTTTCGTATTTTTTGCTTAAAAAACGGTGATTTTCAGTGATAATGAGTACTAACTTTGAATATGGAGAAATATTGATGATCGACATCTGTATGTAAGACAAGGGCCGAGATTATTGTGTTATAATTGTGTAAAAAAATCTTTAAAAAATCTTGTTAAAAGAATAATTTTCATACATTTTTGCTATCATTTTTTCTCGTACAGCATAATTTATGTTTGTTGGGATACTACAGCAGTTTTCTTTAATGTTTATATAATTAGAACTACGCAAAATCTATAACACTGGTTAACCATTAGTTAAAGTATTTTATGGATATAAGTTCACTTTATATCCAGAACATTTTGTTTCCAGGCTGTGGTGAAGTAAGCCTATGATTCAGCGTCGCAATATTTTTTCGTTTTTTATATGTTCGGTTAAATAATGGAAAACTAAACAATAATGGATAGGATATCCACACATAAAATATGATATAGACCAAAATTTCATGACAGGATCGACAAAATAAAACTAAAATAAGAGATAAAAACAAATTTGTTTAAAAAATTTGCAGCACTATTTTCCAATAATTCCCCTAGTGGCATAAACCTTGATTATGTGACGCACTATCTTCCTCAGTGTGTGATATCTTACGCTTACTCATATGCCAATAGCATAGGGTACGCGGGGTTTTCACACCCGTGGATCAAAAATAAAAAAAATTAACAAATAAAAACTGATCCCTCCATGGAATATATGGTGTTCATTATAATTCAACACCATTAATTAATTATGTGTATTTGTGAAGTATTTTGAAGTAAGGCATCATTGGGCCTTTGGGCCACAGGACGTAGAAATACATTACGATAAGTACATCTACAATTGGTGACTCCGACGTGATCGTCACGATCGATATGACCCCGACCCTGACGTTGGGTTAATGTTGGGTATCGACGAAGTAGTTCACCGTATAGTTCATCAATAACAAAAAGACGTGTAATGATATCACCCGGAACACTAACATCAATTGCACTAACTGATAAATTGGTGTTGGTATCTAAAAGTCGTTTGGGCTTTAAATCTACTACTAATCCGAATTTTACTAACAAATGGGTACCTATTATTGGGTTTGTGACTGAAGCCACGAAAAATTCACCAAATTGGATTAATGAACTCCCACTTATCCTCCTTGGAATTAGGACTTCGATCAAAAATCTCGGATGCACTCCTGCTGACCTTGTCTACGGACAACCGCTTAAGGTTCCAGGAGAACTAGTTATGCATCCCTCACCTGCGCAATCGACAAATCCTACTTTACTGGTTGAAAAATTACGTGAGTCGATGCGTAACGTCGTACCCAAAAATACTCGGAATAGCCCTCAGGACAACATATACATACCAAAAGATTTAGATGACTGCGACCACGTCTTCGTCAGGGTGGACAAAGTCAAAACAGGATTGACACCACCATATGAAGGGCCATATTCAGTAAAGCGAAGATTCCGAAAATATTTCGTAATTGATTTTAACGGTAAAAATGTATCGATTGCCATCGACAGACTTAAGTCCGCGTACATGACAAACGAACTTAAGGTAGCGCCTACGTTAACGCGCTCAAACAAATCGTTGCATATTATATTTTGATCTCTCTAAACAAAAACACACTTTTGAATAAAGAGGGATGAAAATCTGGGAGGTGAGTGATATGGTGTTCATTTGAATTCAACACCATTAATTAAATATGGGTGGTAGTATTCCACGGTGTAAATTGCTATGGCACTTACATTGCATTATGTACAACCCTACCTCTACATACAACACATACACAAAAGCAAAATATATTGATCAAAAATTTATATTTAATGTAATGTTAATTTTTATAATCAAAAATGTAAAAACCAATTCAACTTTGTTAATCGTATGATCAACATCATAGTTTTGTAATAAAAAAATATGGAGGGGCTGAAATCTCACAGCTCTGAGATATCAAGACTTCGGTCTGGGTTAAAGATTTTGATATAGTTTTCGGTAAAAAACTTTTATGAGGACATGGTTTTTAGTTTTGGGCAGCGATGTATATCAAACATAACTCTTTGTTAAAGTACAAGCATTTTTTTAACTCAGTTTAAAAATTTACTACACAACTAACACGAAACATCAATACGTTGCCAGAAAATTATAATCAAAATTCCAAAAATATTGTAAAAATTAAAGAAAGTCAAACTTTTTCAAAATTCCAAAAATATTCCAAAAATTAGAATAAAATCAAATATTTAAATTTTTTCTAAATTCCAACATTTCAAAAATTCTTAAAAATTCAAACTTTTTCCAAAATTCTAAAAATATTGCAAAAATTATAATAATATCAAAAATTTAAAATTTTTCAAAATTTTAAAAATATTTCAAAAATTCTTACAAAATCAAAAATTAAAACTTTTACCGATATTCTAAAAATATTGCAAAAATTATTACAAAATCAAAAATACAAACTTTTTCAAAATTCCAAAAATATTTAAAAAACTATAACAAATTCAAAAACTTCCATGTCCAATTTCATTTTAGATTACATTTACGTCATAAAAACAGCTACATTTTTTTTCCAAAAAATTGGCTAAAAAATAAATGAAATCATTTTTTGACACACTTGACATTATTTTTTGACAAACTTCTAATGCCATAATTCTCTATAATAATAATGAAATATCATGTCATACAAACTATTAATTTTATTGTTTTCTAAAAAAAATGGGTAAAAAATAAATAAAAACCTTTCTTTTGACACACTTGACAACATTTTTTGACAAACTTATAATCCATAATTCTCAATAATAATAATAAAATTTCATTTCAAAGAAACAATTTTAATTTTTTCCAAAAAAAGGGTAAAAAACTAAATAAAAATCTTTTGACACACTTGACAACATTTTTTTGACAACCTCATAATGCCATAATTCTCAATAATAACAATAAAACTTCATTTCAAACAAACAATTAATTTTATTTTTTTTTTCCAAAAAATTAGGTAAAAAAATAAATAAAAATCAATCTTTTGACACACTTGACAACATTTTTTTGACAAACTTATAATCCATAATTCTCAATAATAATAATAAAATTTCATTTAAAAAAAAACAATTTTATTTTTTTCCAAAAAAAAAGGGTAAAAAACTAAATAAAAATTTTGACACACTTGACAACATTTTTTTGACAACCTCATAATGCCATAATTCTCAATAATAATAATAAAACTTCATTTCAAACAAACAATTAATTTTATTTTTTTTTTTTCCAAAAAATTAGGTTAAAAAATAAATAAAAATCAATCTTTTGACACACTTGACAACATTTTTTTGACAAACTTATAATGCAATAATCTAGGTTTTGATCTTACATACCAATCCCGACCATCAAGATTTCTCCAAATTTAATGTTCCTACTCGTAATCACTTAAAATGAACGTTTTTTAAGCCAAAAATATGAAAATTTGCTATTTTTGACACACATAATGATTTTTTTGACACACTTCCGGTACAGTTATCGAACACAGCGTCCTTTCGGACCTGACCCTTGTGAATACCTATTTTTAGAAAAAAAAATTTTTGAAATCCCTCCAGCGGTTTTCCCTGCAGCGTAGGTAATGACGGCCGGCCGGCCAGCCGGCAGACAGACATACATTTTTTTTTTTTGCTTTTTTAGAATCAGGAGGTCCTAAAACGTCGAGAAATGTCAAAAAAAGTGGGGGTAAGAATTTCACTTTGAGCTCATGAATGTAATACTTAGGTCTTTCAGACCGAAGTAAAATATAAACTAAAACTGTTTTATATCAATAAACCAAAATTAAATAAGTTGTGTATTCAAACTATTCATTATTATTTATATGTATATATATATTAATGTATTATTATATGTGCATATGTGAAGCATTTTGGAGTCAGGTATCATTGGGCCTTTAGGCCACAGTACGTAGAAATACAGTACGCTTTTATCTACAAACATTTATTAGCTCACAATATATCCGGAACATTTTATTTCCAGAGCTGAGGTGAAATTAGTCATGCATCTAGAGATGGGAATCTCGGAATTTTTGCTTCTTGAATCTCGGAATCCCGGAATTCGTGAAGCAAAAAATCTTGGAATTGTCATCCCTACATGTATCAGCGTCGCAATATTTTTGTTTAGATTTTTGTATTTTCTAACAAAAATTGATCATTTGATTTTCGTATTCATTGGTAAGCAGCTTAGAGAGTCTTGTCTAAGAATCTGACTAATAACGATTGCCACTAGATATTATTCTGTCTACTTTTAAGGCCGAGGCTCTCACGTCGAGACTGTTTCAAAAATTCCACAGTAGCCTGACGCTGTTTGAAAAGAAATCGTATACTTTATAGAATGTATGCATTTGTTATTTTGGTTATACAAACATAGCTTTTTATCACTTTACCTCAAAATATAAGTAACAATGGGTGAAATGCATTAACTTAGTAACTAGGTCTTTTAAGTGTTTGATAGGTTTTTTATATATAATAAAACTAGTAAACACTTAAAAAACCTAGTTACTAGGTTTTATGCATTCCACCCAATATCAAGTGAACATCTCCATTTTTATTCAATTAAAATATCATTCAGCATTTTATCTAAAAGCATACTAACCACAATTTTCTTAAAAAAAAAAATAAAGAAATAATTTATACTTTGTAAGAAACAAATAAGTTAAACTATTTTATGTCATTTTTATATCTTTAACTGTTATTTATTCTCGTTACTTTAATATTTTTTAAGGCAATGTCGGGAGATACAGAACAATTAAATATGACTCAATCACAACATTCATAAGATAAGAGGTAGTTTTGTGGTGTAGTAAATAGTAGTTTAAAAATGTTGCATACAATTTAGTTTAATTAAACATTTCGAAATTTAAAACAATTGGAATAACGACAAAAAAGAAAAATAATGGTAACTTATAAAATTTTAATACCATTCGTATAGTTTTGAGTTTAACATAAAAACAGAAAATTAAACCTACTTTGCATATTCTTCATAAAATACTCTGCCGTCTCTAAAAACCGAATTCTAATTTTATTAAAGAAAATACACAAAATTTAATAAACCAAATATCTTGTTAAGAAAGAGTAATAACTATGTTTAATTGCCGTTGAAACAATCCTAATAAATTTTCTATTTTGTTCATCAATAACATCATTTTCCCAACAAAAAACTATTTATTTCCACATTCAATTGCACCATCATCATCATTGCTATTATTTTCATCATCAATTAACCTAATTTTCATAAAATTTCCTTTCATTTCCACATTTCGAAATACCCTAGAAACAATCAAATTTTCTACCATATATTTTTGTTTTCTTATTGGTTCATTTCCTATTTTCTTTTTCATTTCCAAATGTAAAACTAAACAGAAAATGTATTTTTCTGAAATAGAAATAACAATTGAGCATAGAACACAAATCACGCATATCACCATAGCATAAAAAATGTATTTAGTTGATTCTAAATGACTGAATAAATTTGGTTTAGTTTTTCTAGAATCTCTTTGTTTTCTGTTTTAATTTATAATAAAGAAAACAAAGAAAAATTACGGAAAATTGAAAATTCTAGAAAAATTAATTTTGTTTTTTGGAATTTTGTTTGAAAACAAAAGGATGATATTTGTTTTGAAGTTGTGTTTCATTTAAGAATATATAAAAACGGAAATAACTTTCTATGTTCATTTTGACAGACAATTTTTTTTGTGTACAAAATTAATAAAAAACAAATAAATAAACTTTCTAAACAATTATTGTGATACGCAAAACAGTTTTGTATATTTTCGGTGAAAATTTTTTGCCTTTGTTTTATTTCAATTTAACCTAATAAAATTCTTTAAAATGTAATGACATCATTCAATTTCACCAATAACATTTGAATTATACTAATAACAGATAGTTATACGTCTGGCCTACTGGGATATTAAAAATTAAATTATCAAATAATTTTTGAAATAATTAACTGATGATTAACTTGCTTTCGAAATGATTAACTTGCTTTCGAAATTTTTGGCAAAAAATTATTTCGAATTATCACCGCCCTTGGAAGATTACTACTGAAAAATTTTTGCCTTAGTTTTATTTTAATTTAAACCAATGAAAGTCTCTAAAATGTAATGACATCATTCAATTTCACCAATTAAATTTGAATTATACTAATAAAAATATTTATACGTCTGGCCTACTGGGATATTAAAAATTATCAATCTAATGTTGAAATAATTCACTGTTATCAAAGTAGGCCAACGTATAACTCATAAAAAATATATAAATAAATGAAAAATGGCAAAAAATTTTCTAAACGAATTCCCCTCGTTCGTTGATAAATTCTCATAATTTTTTGAAAAATTCCTCAAGCAAGTGGTATTGATAAAAACACTCGGCCTAGGGCCTCGTGCTTTTATCAATATTCTTGCTTTCGAAATTTTTGGCAAAAAATTATTTCGAATTATCACCGCCCTTGGGAGATTACTACTGATAATTAAAAGTGCTGCAGAATAAAGTAATTACTTCGGTCTGAAAGACCTAAGTATTACATTCATGAGCTCAAAGTGAAATTCTTACCCCCACTTTTTTTGACATTTCTCGACGTTTTAGGACCTCCTGATTCTAAAAAAGCAAAAAAAAAAAAAATGTATGTCTGTCTGCCGGGTGTCATTACCTACGCTGCAGGGAAAACCGCTGGAGGGATTTCAAAAATTTTTTTTTCTAAAAATAGGTATTCACAAGGGACAGGTCCGAAAGGACGCTGTGTTCGATAACTGTACCGGAAGTGTGTCAAAAAAATCATTATGTGTGTCAAAAATAGCAAATTTTCATATTTTTGGCTTAAAAAACGTTCATTTTAAGTGATTACGAGTAGGAACATTAAATTTGGAGAAATCTTGATGGTCGGGATTGGTATGTAAGATCAAAAACTAGATTATTGCATTATAAGTTTGTCAAAAAAATGTTGTCAAGTGTGTCAAAAGAAAGATTTTTATTTATTTATTTACCTAATTTTTTGGAAAAAAAAAAATAAAATTAATTGTTTGTTTGAAATGAATTTATTATTATTATTGAGAATTATGGCATTATGAAGTTGTCGAAAAAATGTTGTCAAGTGTGTCAAAAGATTTTTATTTAGTTTTTTACCCTTATTTTTGGAAAAAAATAAAATTGTTTTTTTGAAATGAAATTTTATTATTATTATTGGGAATTATGGATTATAAGTTTGTCAAAAAAATGTTGTCAAGTATGTCAAAAGAAAGATTTTTATTTAGTTTTTTACCTAATTTTTTGGAAAAAAAAATAAAATTAATTGTTTGTTTGAAATGAAGTTTTGTTATTATTATTGAGAATTATGGCAAATTAATTGTTTGTTTGAAATGAATTTATTATTATTATTGAGAATTATGGCATTATGAAGTTGTCAAAAAAATGTTGTCAAGTGTGTCAAAAGATTTTTATTTAGGTTTTTACCCTTTTTTTGGAAAAAAATAAAATTGTTTCTTTGAAATGAAATTTTATTATTATTATTGAGAATTATGGATTATAAGTTTGTCAAAAAATGTTGTCAAGTGTGTCAAAAGAAAGGGTTTTTATTTATTTTTTACCCATTTTTTTTAGAAAACAATAAAATTAATAGTTTGTATGACATGATATTTTATTATTATTATAGAGAATTATGGCATTATAAGTTTGTCAAAAAATAATGTCAAGTGTGTCAAAAAATGATTTCATTTATTTTTAGCCAATTTTTTTTTGAAAAAAAATGTAGCTGTTTTTATGACGTAAATGTAATCTAAAATGAAATTGGACATGGAAGTTTTTGAATTTGTTATAGTTTTTGAAATATTTTTGGAATTTTGAAAAAGTTTGTATTTTTGATTTTGTAATAATTTTTGCAATATTTTTAGAATATCGGTAAAAGTTTTAATTTTTGATTTTGTAAGAATTTTTGAAATATTTTTAGAATTTTGAAAAATATTAAATTTTTGATATTATTATAATTTTTGGAATTTTGAAAAAATTTTCAATTTTTGATTTTGTAATAATTTTTGCAATATTTTTAGAATTTTGGAAAAAGTTTGAATTTTTAAGAATTTTTGAAATGTTGGAATTTAGAAAAAATTTAATTATTTGATTTTATTCTAATTTTTGGAATATTTTTGGAATTTTGAAAAAGTTTGACATTATTTAATTTTTACAATATTTTTGGAATTTTGATTATAATTTTCTGGCAACGTATTGATGTGTTAGTTGTGTAGTAAATTTTTAAACTGAGTTAAAAAAATGCTTGTACTTTAACAAAGAGTTATGTTTGATATACATCGCTGCCCAAAACTAAAAACCATGTCCTCATAAAAGTTTTTTGCCGAAAACTATATCAAAATCTTTAACCCAGACCGAAGTCTTGATATCTCAGAGCTGTGAGATTTCAGCCCCTCCATATTTTTTGAACTAAAATCTGCATTCACTTAATCCATGTATGAAATACATGACCTGCTGATATTTAAAGGAACCGTTTACTCGATAGATTTCAAGTTCTGAAAAAGTGTTAAAAACTGAAATATAATGTAAATAAGTTTCACTTCTTTTGGTTGACAACTTTTTTACTTTTTCTTTCAAACAAATTAGTTTTTATTTGGTGATAGAAAAAAAAATATTTGTCATGAGTTGCACGAAATATGTTTTTGGCGGCAGCAAAGTTATATAACATGAATTATGAATTTGTCCAAAACAGCATGATTGCTGCTGCAATTAAACAGTATATTACATAACTAAGAGCTAAAGTACTACTTTTTGTGTTGAGTCTATAGTTTGACAATTATAGACGAAACACAAAAAACCACTTTAGATCCAAATTAAATACACTATTTTTCGGCAAACGTTTAAATTTTGTATTAATATGAAAATAATACACCAAAATTTTTATAAATGGGGCATTCTTTTACAAACAGAACAGATTTGGACAAAATTCAACCGACACATTTGTAATTTGGCTGAAATTTTTTTACAGGTTATATATCGAAAAAAAGATACGTGTTCGAGGATTTTTTTTTTGGAAAATATAGCGGTTCTTAATTTCGAGAATTTCGTGAATTTTGGCTGAATTTTCAAAAATTCATAACTTCGGTTCTATTAAAGATAAAAACTTCTAACTTGTTTTATTTTAAAGTTAAAAGATGCTAGTTTAGAAAAAAAATAAATAAAAAAAAAATAAAATTAATGAAAGTTAGTAACAAATTCCTATTATTATAAACAAATAAAATGTTCAAATCGATCTGTAGTCATTGCCCCACCCACGACATGAGTTTTTAGTATGACCATCGTATTCTACGTTTCATTTCCTATAAAAAACGTATTTTTAACTAATGGAGACAATCAGACAGTTACTGTTAACAATTAATTAATTTATCGAGCGCGGGACGACAATCTGAATCTAAGTGTAAATTGACTGTTAAATTGACAATTTATATCAACCTAATGTTATTTACTATTCAAGATAATCTAAACTTGATGTAACTCGAGGGACGTAAAAAAAAAGAGCGAGCTAAATTATATTATATGAGAAATAGCTTCTGGGAGCTATAGCTATAGCTTCTGGGAAATTTAACCTGCAAAATTAACCTTAAACAATTATAACTTCACAAAATTCAACTAAATGTCAAAACTAATGTAAAAGTTGTAACTATGACTAAGTTTCCAATCCAGTCAATAAAACGCAAAAGTTGACATCCACAAGGAAAATGATTGACACCTAAAAGTTAAATTTAAATAAAATACAACTTATCTTAAAAAACTTCTAAAAATGTTCTTTAAAAAAATTCTTATTTTAAAATTTTCCTTTGGTTTGTTTTAGCTTCCTTATCAAATTATTTTGTAAAAATAAGCGTTTCTTTTCTGGTTGATTTTCTAATCCAGAAATCTCAGAAATTGCATTACTTTCCAGCTATAAGCACTTTAATCCACTATACTCTCTTCAAGATCTATTAAATAAATAATTTTTTATGCAAACAAGATAAAAAGATAATTAAATTAAAGGAAAATTGAGTTAATTTTCTGTTAAAATAAAAAAATTATAATAAAAGTAAATAAAAAAATTGGCCTAAGATACCTATATACCAAATTTGGGGTCACTAATATGTCAGGTGGTTTTTTAGATATTATGTCTTCATACGGACACACAAGTTTTGACCTCAATATCTCGTGTCGCAATTGACCTGCGGATCTGAAAACTAATACTATAACTTACATTGGCCTAAGATATCTGTTTACCAAATACTATACGTATTAACTAGGGTTTCTCAAACGGGATCCCGTTTTCCCCGGGATCCCGGGGGTAAATTTTCATCCCGTTTTCCCGGGATTTCATCCCGGATCCCGGGTATCCCGCTGGTTTTTATTAACATTTTTTTGTACTTTTTTCAAAGATATTAAAAGTTTTCTCACTCGAAAATCGAGTAGTTTTTAATTCTTTTCCCTCTGTAGTAATTAATTTCGTTCAAAATTAGGAAAATGTTTTTTTTGACACATATGGCATCATGGTTTTTTTGTATGGTTTTTTTGACACATATAAACACAACAAATTAAAACCAATCAAACTTAAAATAGGTAGCTTTTTCTGAGAAATCTACCTAAAACTTGCGCTTCATTTCTCTTAATTTATGTTTAATGGTTCTTTTGGACGGATGGTTCAATGGACGTTTCGTCACGAAAATTTGGACAAAATTGAGTGATGGCGCCATTGACAACCTAGTTTTTTGAAAAATTGTTTAAAAATTAGTATTATGAATTTATTTTTGTTTTGTTTTTATGTATTCTTTTTTATTTAATTTTTGAAGTTTTTCTAATTAAAAATAATGGAAATTTAAAAATCAATAGCGCATTTTTTGTGCTGTTTTAATTTTACACATTTTTCTACCACCCAATTAGAAAAATCTAGCTTTTTAGCGTTTTCCGGGATTTCCCGGGATCCCGGGAATTTAATATTTTTTTAAATTTTTTTTTTTTTTTTTTTTTAATTTTTTTTTTATTTAATATTTTTTGTCCCGACTTCCCAGGATTTGAATTTCTAGGGGAAATGAGAAACCCTAGGTAGTATTAACCTGTCTATGGAAAAGAAGAAAATATTCATAGCACTCATAGGTTTTCTACACTCAAAAAAAAATTAATGGAAATTGTATTAACGCTGTTTATTAAATTTTATGACCAAATTATTTATGAAATCTATAAATTTTTACACAAATAATACGAAATATTTATAACATCTGTTTATCGTTTGATAACCCATTAATGTATACTATAAATAAAAACAGCATTAATAAAAGAATAATCGTAAGTTTAAGTTTATGTATTTTATTAAATTATTTTTGAAAGTATGAACAGGAATATAAAATATTCAAACAAAATTTATAAAAGAATTTGTGAATATTATAAATATGTATATAGTTATCAATTGATAACATTGTTCAATACTTCAAAAACTCCTATTTATAAGATTAATAAATGGCGTTTATTAGCGCCAAGTCATTAACAAATTCGTAGATTTAATGTTATTTTTATACATATTATAACTTTTTTTTTCAGTGTAAAGCAGCGGTTTCCAAACTGTGGGTCGCGACTCACAGGGGGGTCGCGTAATAACCTCAAGGGGGTCGTGAAGTTTTTAATTTAATAATAATAATAAATAATAAACATATTTCATGTTGTTACAAAAGTTGTAAACTATATCAAAACAGTCCTTTGAAAGCGAGATTATTTGGAAAGTTGTGTGAAGATATGGGAGCTGAATATGCATCACTCTTGTATTATTGTGAAATAAGTTGGCTATCTCGTTCAAAATTCATTCAAAGAGTGTTCGAACTTAAAGACGAAAATATGGAGGGGCTGAAATCTCACAGCTCTGAGATATCAAGACTTCGGTCTGGGTAAAGGATTTTGATATAGTTTTCGGCAAAAAACTTTCACGAGGACATGGTTTTTAGTTTTGGGCAGCGATGTAAATCAAACATAACTCTTTGTACTTTAACAAGTATTTTTTATATCTGTTTAAAAATTTATTGCAAAACTAACACGAAACATCAATAAAAAATTGATGAAATTGAATAAAAAATTCCAAAAATATTGTTAAATTAATTAAAATCAAACTTTTTCAAAATTCCAAAAATATTCTAAAAATTAGAATGAAATCAAATATTTAAACTTTTTTTAAATTCCGATAATATGCCAAAAATTCTTAAAAATTCGAACTTTTCCAAAATTCTAAAAATATTGCAAAAATTATTACAAAATAAAAAATTAAAACTTTTTTCAAAATTCCAAAAATTATAATAAAATTAAAAATTTATCAAAATTCTAAAAATTTTCCAAAAATTCTTACAAAATCAAAAATTAAAACTTTTTCCGAAATTCTAAAAATATTGCAAAAATTATTACAAAATCAAAAATGCAAACTTTTTCAAAATTCCAAAAATATTTCAAAAACTATAACAAATTCAAAAATTTCCATGTCCAATTTCATTTTCAATTACATTTACGTCATAAAAACAGCTACATTTTTTTTCCAAAAAATTGGCTAAAAAATAAATGATTTGACATTTTTTGACACACTTGACAACATGTTTTTGACAAACTTATAATGCCATAATTCTCAATAATAATAATAAAATTTCATTTCGAGCAAACAATTTTATTTTTTCCAAAAAATTGGGTAAAAAATAAATAAAACCTCTCTTTTGACACACTTGACAACATTTTTTTTGAAAAACTTATAATGCCATAATTCTCAATAATAATAATAAAATTTCAATTCAAACACACAATTTTATTTTTTTCCAAAAAGTTGGGTAAAAAAATAAATAAAAATCTTTCTTTTGACACACTTGACAACATTTTTTTGACAAACTTATAATACTATAATTCTCAATAATAATAATAAAATTTCATTTCCAACAAACAATTAATTTTATTTTTTTTCCAAAAAATTAGGTAAAAAAAAAATAAAAATTTTTCTTTTGACACACTTGACAACATTTTTTTGACAAACTTATAATGCAATAATCTAGTTTTTGATCTCACATACCAATCCCGACCATCAAGAATCCCCCAAATTTAATGTTTCTACTCGTAATCACTTAAAATGAACGTTTTTTAAGCCAAAAATATGAAAATTTGCTATTTTTGACACACATAATGATTTTTTGACACACTTCCGGTACAGTTATCGAACACAGCGTCCTTTCGGACCTGCATCTTGTGAATACCTATTTTTAGAAAAAAAAATTTTTGAAATCCCTCCAGCCGTTTTCCCTGCAGTGTAGGTAATGACGGCGGCGGCCGGCCGGCCGGCCAACAGACAGACATACATTTTTTTTTTTTTGCTTTTTTAGAATCAGGAGGTCCTAAAACGTCGAGAAATGTCAAAAAAAGTGGGGGTAAAAATTTCACTTTGAGCTCATGAATGTAATACTTAGGTCTTTCAGACCGAAGTAATTGCGATCTTTCTTGCTGAAAATCACAGATAAGGCATCTTCCTTTCGCATCGATAGTCGAGGAAAATTAGCTTCAAAATCCGTAAAACTTCCAAGTCCTCAGGGACAGCTCCGATTTTGATGATTTTTTTTTTTAAATGTGTGTTTTCATATATTATTTGAAATCAGAAACATTACAATGTGCGCAAATAAATATTTATGTTGTTTAAACAATATCAACAAAATTTATGAACAAATTATTTTTTTAACAAAATTTATGCAATAAAAGAATTGTTATGTTCAAATTTATAGAAAATTTCATTTAATAATAACATAAAAATATGGTATTATAAGAGTAGCAAAATATGTACACGCTATGTCTAACTTCTGTATATACATTTGTCATTAATATAGAGACTTTGCTGAGTTTTACAAACAGACACGTTTTCCGCTCCGAATTCTTTGAACCTTGTCCGATTAACATGAAATTTGGTGAGTAGTTTAGGAATGGCTCAAGGAACAAAAGTGGCATAGCGCTGTTCAATGACGAGACATTTTTTTAACGACTTGGTTCGAAGAATTCAACGTTAAATAACGGAAAAGTAATGCATTTTTCGGACAAAACTGTCATACTTTTTTGTAATGATTGGAAAGACGTTTAAAATGGGCACTAGTTCAAGTCGTTTGCATTAAAAAAAACCATGCTATGATGCGGGCATCTCGAATTCAAAATAGAAACTCAGCGTTAAAATTTCGGTCATTCCTAATAGAATTTATATTGACCATAGGCCATAGCCCCTTTACAACTAGCTGTATTTTAGCGTTACCTATGTGATCCAGAAGTTTTTCTAGATTAGAATACGTATTTTCCGAAAAAAGTTTGATAATAATGAAAAATGAATTTTCAAATTTCCTTAGAAAGTACCTTCTGTTCAAAATAACTCTAAAACTAACAAATATACGTAAAAAAATTCTCCAGACAAAAACGTAGGTTTTTTCTTAACCAAAAATTGGTTTATTTTATTTTCTGTGGGATAAAAAATACCAAAGATATAACTGTTTCAAGTTTGCATTATAGTGCACGGATCACTCCTTTCGAGTCGTTCAACCCTTAACAATTTGAAAGTGAAGGGCTTAGGCATGTTGAAATATATATCATCTTATAGCTTTGAAAGAACCTATAAATCGAGTTTTTAATGGAAGTTGTAACTTTAAAATTGAGAGAGTTATGGTACTATGAATCATACATGTTCAACTCATATAATTTAAATTATATGAAAATAGGACTTTATTTTTTTTTGTGGGATTATGGAAATGCTTATTCATTATATGGGGACTTCTCTGCCCTTTAATCATCGAATTAAAATTATCGAATTTCCTGAATTTATAGTTTACACTTTCTGAATTTAGAATTATATATTTTCATATTTAAAAGTAAAATAAATACAAAATAATTTATAATTGTTTACAATTTTTTTCTTACAATATTCGTATAATTTAAAGCTTTTAAAAATTAAAACAGAAAATCAAACAAATTTTTTAAATTATACTATTTAAAAGTTAAAAAATACCGTGACAAAATTTTTTCTCTCCATAAATTATGTTTTTATTATTTAAACAATATAAATATTTAATTGCGCACATTGTAATGTTTCTGATTTCAAATAATATATAAAAACACACATTTAAAAAAAAAAATCATCAAAATCGGAGCTGTCCCTGAGGACTTAGAAGTTAAAACCTAATTTTCCTCGACTACGATAACTTTATTCTTAAACTTGTTTATTTAAATAAATCAATGTAAGGTCGACAAATGCATTCTCTGATTCAAAAAGACAAAGTCACGGCATTCATTAAAAAATTGGAGCTAGGGATATCCAATTTATATGACATGTTTCCAATTTTAAATGACACCGGTACCAGAAACAATATTAAAGCACACAAAAATCTTTTTATAGAACATTTGCAAAGTTTACTAAAACATTTTTC
Source organism: Diogma glabrata (assembly GCA_963693315.1). Lineage (NCBI taxonomy): Eukaryota > Metazoa > Arthropoda > Insecta > Diptera > Cylindrotomidae > Diogma > Diogma glabrata. The sequence continues at coordinate 297,700,203 of OY856187.1, read as the reverse complement.
ACATTACATGCGTTCCTTTGGAACAAAATTACTAGTCAAAGCAGCTTTTGAGTAGATCACCTATGGAACGCCAAAAGTTTGAAAATTTTTCAAAAGAAACCACACAATTTTATTATTAGCAAAATTTTTTATTTTGGGCTGATATTTAGATCTGACTGGTCCATTTTATTATTAAAAATACCAAAACAAAAGTATAACTGATTTAAATAAAATCGAATAATAAACTGCTTTTCAACTACACAACTGGTTCGAGGTAGAGTAGATCAAAGCAAATTAGAGTAAGTTTGATTTTCAATGATTATATCTTGCGATACTTCATTGCAACAGGAATTTGATAGTAAAACTTTGATTCAGTTTTGGGTGGAACGAAAAAAAGATTATATTACTCTGTCGGTCAGAGCTATAATAGTGCTGTTACCATTCGTAACATCATATTTATGCGAAACTGGATTTTCTGCTTTAGCAGCCATGAAATCGAAATATCGAAATCGTTTAGTAGTGGAAAAAGAACTTCGGGTGGCTATTTCAACAGTAACACCACGATTTGAGAAACTTTGTGCTAACAAACAAGCTCATTATTAAAATTTTTCAATAAATATACATATACTAAATTTTTACTAATTTTTGTTTCGTTTTATTCTATGAATACATTACTTTTTACAATTTGAAAATGTGCTTATATTATTTTATTGTTTTATCTAATAAGGGGGCCGCCAATTTTTGGAAAGTTTGGAAACCGTTGGTGTAAAGGCTATTTATGATACAACCAGTTTGAAGATTTCGGATTCTAAGAAAGTTTTATAGCTGAATTAAAAGAAAAGAAAATTTAGTTTCCATTGACAAACCTTATCAAGCTTGTTGAGCAGCAGACCATCAGAATTCAGAACCGCAAAAAATAAAAGTTCAACTCGGATGCCTTTTCTCCTTTCTTCTAACATTTTATTTTGAGAAATAATTACCACATTTTTTATAAAAATTTACTAAAATTATTCCCAATCTAGATGATTTGCTTAAAACACTATAGGAACTTTTAACTTAAAATAATAAAAATCGTAAATCAATTATATTATCAGTTGTTCTTATCAAAAACATATATTTAGAATTTTGAAATAAAATAATAAATCATACTTTAATATATAAAAAAAATATAATACGGATAAAATTTCAATGAAGAAGAATCAAAATGTTTAGCTACTGTCATTACTTTTCGTAAGTCAATAAACGAAAATTTCGTTTTAAACTTAGGGTCAAATCGAAAAGATCATATTATTTTGTTTGACCCTAAATTTTATAATAAAATTTTAAAATATAAGTTTTAATGATTAATCCATTATTCAATTTGATGCAGAAAACATTATATTTATAGTTATTTCTTAACTACAATCGGATGTTCATATGATCATATCAGATTAATACTACAAACATATAAAAAAATAAATGAACATATCAGACAAAAAGAATAAAAACGAAAAGCAATAAAGATTTATTAGGTTTTGTTTTGTAATTGAGATGTCCAGTTGGATATGGTTTTTGATTGCAGTATAGCAACAACGCAAATAAAAACAAGGAAACACTTTCCCTTTTAATTGTATTACATTTCATTATATGTATTTTTACTTTAATAATATAAAACATTTATTCGAGATTTTCACTAAAACATATTTTTCTATACGGATAACCAGATAAATAAAAACTTTCTGAGTAAATGTTTATTTATACAAATTTTATAAGGGCTATAAAACGAAGGAAATATTTTTCAGCTAACACACTTTTAAAGGAAGTTCAACAATTTAAAAGAATGCAATATTATATCTTTATCGTCGTGATCATGTTACACTCACCCGTTTGTTTTTGTTCCGTTTAAGTGTTTTATTGTGAAAAATGTAGAAACAGATGACCTCTTGTTGTTTTGTTATACGTTTGGAAAAGTGGAAGAGAGATATTTGTTTGAAAGCGAAAGGAAAATGCTTTTTTTTGTAAAAGGAGCGCCCAACACATTTAATATAAAACGGGTGTGACGAATATTACCATATCGATTCAATATGCTATATACATTTTGAAGAGGAAACCAGGCGTGAAAAATAAAACAATTTACTATACATATATGTCAAATGTATGATATGGTTTAAACTAGCCAATAAACGAAAATCAGAAACCTAGACGAAATTGTGTTTCGTTATACTATGACAGAGTTCTACCTAGCACTTCGTAACAGAACTACTTGTTGTAGCTCTTCTCCACTATCATATGGTGTATAATCGTTGCAATACATAACTGTAACTTGGCTTACTCGCTTAGTCGAGTGGGAAACTTGCCTTCGTCGCCTGGGTTGGGGACTAATACCACCTTATTTGCATCGCCAATTCAGTCCATGATCGGTGCGCTTCGAAGGATGGATCTGCTTGGGTTAAACTAATAGATGATAAATTTTGTTTACTCTTGCTATATTTTTATCATATGATAGGCTTTAATGTTTAGTTATCAATTCCTTTAAAAATAGTTTTAATCAAAATATGAGGACGCAAAGTATATTTAACTTAAGCTTCGACTTAAATGTAAATTTAATTTATTTTTTAATTCAATGCCAATCACGTTGCCGTGGAACACCATCTCGAGTATGATATACCGCACATTCTATTTCATACAGAAAAAAAAGCTTTTAAAAACTTTTTATATAAGTTACAGGCATTATTTGTAAATCTTTAGAAAAGGAAAAAATGTAAAAACCAGGTATTTATAGGCTTTACAATACATGACAGCTTTCACAGAAGTAGCATAGCACCACATAACACCACATGAAAATATAATTGTTTCTCCATTAAAAATTTCTTCGTTTGAGATTTTTTTAGTTTACATATATTAAATTTGAAATATCCCGAGCAGAAATTAGTTCAGGGACTGGTCAGTCCATGCAAGGGCAAGCCCTATTAGGCAATCTGATATGGGCCTGTTCCGGACCTGATTATGAATACCATTTTAGGGTTAAACTTATTTGAATATATCCGGCCATGATTTGGTTTTTCGTATTTGACCCCATGTTGGTCAATTTGATCAGGGTCTGATACGAAATACCTTTTTAGGGTTTGCCCCATTTAATTAAAATGATTTCTCTATAAGGGCCTGCCTTACTTAACCGAATCCAAGCCCTATTTCATTTGATAAAATTTCATTTGGTTAAAATTCACTACAGTATTGTCCATTTTAGGAATATAAAGTTAAAATCGTTTCGTCTTTGGACTGCGGCTTAGTTATCGCTTCTGAAGGACTGAAAGACTACAATAACAGTGTTTACGGTTGTGTATATTTTAATTTTTTCCATTGTAACTTTTTTATTTTATTTTAATTTATTTAGATATTTAATATATGAATATATATCAGGGCCTGGTCCGATGATAGGGAAAAAACGTTACACTCATGATCAGGGCCCAATCAGGCTGCCCTACTAATGCATGATCCGTACTAAGGCAAATCTGATCCAGACCCTGAGCACTGACAAAATTTTGCTCGGGGTGGGACAAAAAGGATTTCTATCTTTTGCAAATACTATTTTTGTACTTTGTAATTGGTGATTTTTTCAAGAGGCTGATGATTGGTGAATTTTTTAAAAACAGTTTCGAAATCAAAAAGGAGCTTGGGTTGAGGCCAACAAAGCTAGAAATATTTTAATTTAAGTCTTCAAATGAAACTCGACCATATTATTAAGTGAATGGTAAATTTATAGAGGTGAGTGACTCTTGTTGACAGTCTATTTTCCTTTATGGAGCATAAACGGAAAATAAAAAAATAATATCTTATAATATGTAGTATGTACATTAATTAACAGTCGTTAAATTTTTTAAACTGCATATAAATAAGGACTTGGATAATTAATAATTACTTCATTATGAATTTTCTACCACCTTGGAATTTATTATTGTGTGAGACACACAATTCATAGGAATCTAGGTTTGGGATAAATAAGCAAGAAAAAAATGTTATTGGTGTTCCCTTAATTAATATTGCTTTGTCTGTATAGTGCTATTTATTGTTTAGATTAACGCCTTATGGTCTCGGGAGCTCGTAAAAATAATATTATACATCAGCCTTTATAAAAAATATTAGTCGAAAACTGTCAGATATGGCTATCAGTCAAGCCAGTCACTTGTCCGAAAGGCAATATTATATCCACTTTTTTATATCTTGATTTTTACCCTCCTTTATTTAATGATATCGCCAATTACGATTTCTGAAATATTTCCAACGTAGTGAGAAAAGCGAAACTAAAGTTTGTAGGAGCAAATTCTGATGAAATAGATTAAATTTTACCTGAAAGCACCTGATTCCAGACATTAAGTCTATCATCCCACATATAGGAGGTTTAGTACGAACCAAAAAACATTATACTTTGGCACTCTTTTAATATGGAGGGACTGAAATCTCAAGCTCAGAGATATCAAGACTTCGGTTTTGGTTAAAGATTTTGATATAGTTTTCGGCATAAAAAATTTATGATCACATGATTTTTAGTTTTGGGCGATGTATATCAAACATAAAACTCTTTGTAAAAGTGCAAGTATTTTATCTCTAATAAGACTGAATCTAACAAAATATGGTGTGCATTTAGTGCCATTTATGAAATTTTTTTGCTATCCACAAAATTGTCGATCGATCTAGTTTCGAACCGATAAGAACTTTTTATTACAATTTAAAAAAGTATATCATCCTCATCAGGACTAGCCGACTAGATACACTACCAAAAAAATTTAACGCTATATAAACCAAAATTGGTCTACTACTCTAGCGAAGTATAAGAAAACAAAAAATTTTCATAGACATATGTTTATTAGATTCAGGTTTAGTCAATTTGTTTCTCTAGTTGATCACTATTGTTGTTATACTCTAACCAAGTTAGAATTGGATAACAAACTTGTATCGGCGAGAAGAAGATGACCATCTTCACTTGTGTCTATCGACACATTATCTACAATTAATTCGATGAATTATTTGTGATATTACATCACTCCTGTGGAAGTAATCCCATCATGAATAATAAGACTGAATCTAACAAAATATGGTGTGCAATTTATGAAATTTTTTTGCTATCCACAAAATTGTCAACCGTTCTTATCGGTTCGAAACTAGATCGATCGACAATTTTGTGGATAGCAAAAAAATTTCATAAATTGCACACCATATTTTGTTAGATTCAGTCTTATTATTCATGATGGGATTACTTCCACAGGAGTGATGTAATATCACAAATAATTCATTGAATTTATTTTATCTCTGTTTAGAAATTTACTAAAAAACTAACACGAAACATGAATTCGTCGCCGGAGAATTATAACAGATCATATAATAACATAATTTAGTGAAAAGATGATACACTCAGCAAACTACTCAAAAACCTCTCCATTTAGCGTTGCGAGAAAATACTACAAAATCACAGATTCATATTTCTTTCAAAATTCCAAAAATATTGTAAAAATTAAATAAAATCAAATTTTTTTTTCAAAATTCTAAAAATATTGCAAAAATTATTACAAAATCAAAGATTTAAACTTTGTTCAAAAATTTTAAAAATATTGCAAAAATTATAACAAAATCAAAAATTGAGACTTTTTTTTAAATTAAAAAATATTCCAAAAATTAGAATAAAATCAAATATTCAAACTTTTTCTAAATTCTAATAATATTCCAAAAATTGTTAAGAAATCAAAGTTTTTCCAAAATTCTAAAAATATTACAAAAATTATAACAATATCAAAAATTGAAACTTTTTTCAAAATTCTAAAAATTATAATAAAATTAAAATTTAAAATTTTTCAAAATTCGAAAAATATTCCAAAAATTCTTACAAAATAGAAAATTGAAACTCTTTTCAAAATAATAGCGTGTATGTTTTAAAATTCTAAAAATATATATAGAAAATTCACAAATTCAAAAATTCATTTTTTTTACAAAATTCTAAAAATTTTGCAAAAATTATAATAAAATCGAAAATTTAAGCTTTTCCAAAATTCTAAAAATCATTTTTCTGACACACTTGACAATATTTTTTTGACAAACTTATAATGCAAGAAAATTCTCAATAATAATAATTTCATGTCATACAAATAACTAATTTTATTTTCTTCTAAAAAAATAAATGAAAATCATTCTTTTGACACACTTGACTTTTTTTTTGACAAACTTATAATGCCATAATTCTCAATAATAATAATAAAATTTCATGTCATACAAATAATTAATTTCATTTTTTCCCAAAAAATTATGTGAAAAAAAATGAAAATCATTCTTTTGACACACTTGACAACATTTTTTGACAAACTTATAATGCAATAATCTAGATTTTGGTCTCGCATACCAATCTCGACCATCAAGATTTCTCCAAATTCACTGCTTCTACTCGTAATCGCTTAAAACGTTTTTTAAGCAAAAAATTTGACACACTTGAAGATTTTTTTGACACACTTCCGGGACAGCTATCGAACACATCGTCCTTTCGGCTCTTCCCATTGAGTATACCTTTCTTAGAAACAAAAATTTTTGAAATCCCTCTAGCCGTTTTCTAGATTTCGTCGGTTGTGACGGACGGCCGGCAGACAGACATACATTTTTTTTAATGCTTTTTTAGAATCAGTAGGTCCTAAAACGTCGAAAAATGCCAAAAAAGTGGGAGTAAGAATTTCACTTTTGGCTCATGAATGCAAAACTTAGGTTTTTTCAAAACCGAAGTAATTAGTTCGAAGCAAAATATCAGAAAGCGAGCAGAGATAATAGATAAGCACCAAGAACAACATATTACTAGATGTTTTTACTGTATTATTATGTATTATTATGATAAACACTGTGGAGCAACCTTTCTTTTGTAAAAGCAAAAAATCGTGCGATAATTACGATTTGCGAAGGTTGTAAAGTATTAATTTTATTCACAAAGGCTATTTTGCACTTTCAGTCTTTCGGTGTGTCTTATCACATCACAAAGATTAATACAGATTTCACTTTATTATACTTCAAAATGGTTTTCAAAACTATCATTTTCTCATACAGGGCGAGCAGTTCCGAAGTCACATGGTTTGGTAAAGGACCATAAGAAACAGAAATGACCGAAAGTTGCACGGAAAGAAATGTTGAGAATTGAAATTTAGATCTATTAATACCGGTATTAAAGGCGGCATGCAATTCAGTGCTATACCAATCTTCAGCATACCGGTTCTATATTTTGATTTCCTAGACTGTCCATTTTATGTAGTAATCATTAACAAAATAAAAACACCCAAATGTAAATTACTATATGAAAATGTGTAATGTTATAAACTATCGTTTGTAAAACCGAAATAAATTCAATATATATATATATGTTCCTTCACAAAAAAACCATTCAATAAATGTTTATTTTATTTTTTCTACTAACACAAATTATAATTCATTTTTAGGAATTTTAATGATCAAATCAATAAATAATAAAACAAAATGTTTGTAAAGATAAAATTCTTAGAAAAAAAAATACATTAAAGTAATTTAATTTGATCAGATTAATTGAATCATTAAGCTTTAATTGGATCAGATTACTTTTTATTTATTGAATGCAAGTTAATTGCGATTTTAAATTTATTTTAAGGTCATAATCATTAATTATAAAAACGATTTCAGTAAGTAAATGTATTTTAAATTGATTAATAGTGTAAAAAGTTTTTAAATTAAATTATCTTTAGATTTAACATCATGCTATGACGCAATTCAGAACCCTTTTTATTTGTGATGGTCGTTTTGCTAACCAACGATTTCAACGTTTTTGACTATTTGTTAATTTAGCGATTTATTTTGTTTCTCTAATATTGTTGATCTTGAATGGGCTCAATTTTGTTTAATTTTAATTCCGAGGAAAGATTCAGTATAATATTTAAAAAAATTCGTTTTATCAACTTGGAATCGTATGCATTTTGCACTTAAACTAACTTTATTAAAAATTAAAACAAAAAAGAAATACAATTTACACCAAAAAATTTTGGACATCGTCCAAACTGGTCAAACCGTTTTCTATTAAAAACATTTATTTCATTTTTTTTTAATTTAGCTGTAGTTTGATGTAGGTCTACTCTGTATCTCCTTGTCTGCTGTTAGTCTGGCCAATAGATAACGAAAACCAAATTTATTTATTTGCTTACATATTTTGTGTTTTTTGTACGCCCAAATTGATCGATGATGAAATTTTAAAATTGCTTGTGCACATAAACATTTAATTTTTTTTGTACTTTTTTTGTCTTCAAAAATACATTTTTTACTCAAAATAAATTATTTTTTTTGTAATTACCGGCCTTTATTATTAATTTAGTAATTTTTCGATGTTTATTTTGGCATACGATTGAGCTGAAAAAAACATTGAAATACTATTAACTTTTCAAATATAATTATTGTTATTAACGTAATGTTTCTTGCGTAATTATATGTTGTTTTGATTAACTATTGTTGTTGGACTTAAGACAAAACTGAAAGTTAACGTAAATTATAACAACAAAATAAAATGATTGAAATAATTGATTTAATTTGACGGATTATTTATTTAAATTTGGAAACAATTGGATACAACACGAAAGTGGTTTGATAATTTTGCAATAAAAAATTTATAGCGCAAAACTTTTAAACGAAGTTCAGAACTCAAACCAAAATTAGTTTTTTGGTTTATGAAAGTATAATTTAAAACATTCTAGAATTACTACATAAATTGTTACCGCCATGTGCTTCAAAAGTGGCAGTACAAAAGTGTAATCTAATGAGTGAATTCTTAAAAAAATTTAATCGACACTTTCATTGGAAACGAACTAAAAACTAAATAATTAATTTCATACGCCATAAAAGTATTAGAATAGTAGTGTTCCTTACCAAATCTCTCTCTATGCTATTTTTAATAAAAAAAACAAGTGCAGAGTAATCGAAACTTATCTAATCTAATGAAAACATTTCTATTTTCCAGTTCCAACTTTTGCAACTTAGTTCTGTAATCTGTACGTAACTATATATTTTAATTGTTTATTTTCCAAAAAAACTGAAAACTAATATTAAATAAACAAACTTCAAGGAAGTAAATTGTTTATGAACATATTTGGTTTTGTTTATACAGACACGTGTTAATCGAAAATATGTGTAAGTTGCTTAGAAGTTATGCAAAGAGTCAAAACATAGACTTCTTTCAATTATTGAACTTATTTATACTAAATATAAACGAATGAGAAAAATAATATATAGTAAATATTGACATAATTATGTTGTTATGTTGACAAGAAAATTAAAATGAAATTGGTTACATTAAAATTTAAAAAAAACAATTAAATAAATAGTGATTACAAAACGAATGTCGAATATATGCCGATTTAGCCGACTTAGTTTAGCGGATGCTTCGTTTAACCGATAGGCTACAGAGACCTTTTGCTCTTGTTGAAAAATAACCTCAACGGTGACGTCTGCAATGACTTGATTTTCGTACAAATGTGCAGCGCAAGAGCTCTGTCGCGACCGATGAAAGTTACATGCAGACGTTAACTTTCGGTACACAACATACCTTTTTCAGGCCTGCACGACAAATTTCTGAATTACTCCTCGAAGACAATGACTCCAAGTGTGCTTAAGTGCAGCACCATTTATTGCAAAACCATCATACTGCTGTAACTGCAAACGAGAAGCTAACATCCAACTGTATCGAAAAGAGACGAGTTTTCTGTTTCAGGTGTGACACCTCAAAACACCTATATGCCCAACTGCCGTCGTTGTCATTAAAACCGTCGAGGGAACGGGGTACCAAAACCACTTCCTCGCTTCCAAAACTCAAAGAATATATGCCCAGGATTCATAACTACTCTTTAAATTTCAGACAATAATACTCCTCCAATTCTAGAAACCAACATTCAATCAACTCTTCCAGCTAAAGATACATCTACCATACTCTCTATCCCAACTGTGATAGAAAGTGCTTCTCCTGTGGAATCAACCACTCTTAACCTTTCGACAAATACAACGGAAACTAGACCGCCAATAACCATTCTCAAACGATATACGAGGAGCGTGACCTGTTCTTTAGTTTAAGTTAACGAGGCAACTAGGTCCTGAATATTTATTGATGCCATTCTAAATACCGAATTCCCATTGAGATCCACTCTTCAAAAGCATCGTTGTTGGCATATTCGCAAATCATTTGGTTCTAATGCTATATATTCAATTTCTACGCTTCTAAATGACCTGAGGTACCATGCCAAGGACCAAAGTCGGGCTAATGAATTAAACCTAGATTGGACAGGAAGACAACTGGACTGTAGGTGAACTATAAGTGTCTAAGACATGCTTAGTTGACGATCAATGTTGAGATGCATAATTACTGAGTCCCCGAAGTTAAATACTTGGGCTACGAAGTAGGTAGAAGTGTATTGAAAATTAGTTCCCATATCGGATTTCTTAAAAAAATCTACTAACAAATTGTGGACGAAGTGTGGACCTTCGAAGCTGATGTGGCCTTTAACCTTTTAAAGAAAGCATTGACTTCAACGCCAGTTCTGGTGAATCCTTACTATTCCGAGTTACCTGCTCCCATGACAATGTCCCTGAAATCACTCGGTCAACGGATATACATCGATATAATCGTTCCTTACCCACTAAGTTCGGTCATATAGTAATTTTGATTGTCTTATACCATATCAGTAAGTTTCCGTTTCTTTTTCATTTACGACAACTTATTACCGAGCCTAACTCTAACCTGCTAGAACCTATGTGTTCCATGTTTTTGGCTGTCCCGTGACAATTGTCTCAGACAATGGGTCGGAGTTTAGATCTAAATTGTTTGAAACCTTTCTTTCAATTATGGGGTTCACCATACCTTTACAGTATTAAACTCCCCACAACATAACGCATCCGAGCGAGTGAACAGGAGTGTCATCGTTGGACTACGTGCGTTTTTGATCGAAGACCATACTCAATGGACATGCATCTAAGCAACATTACTTGTGCTCCTCGATGTTCCATGCATCAAATTTTGGCATGTTCTCCCTTATATGCCTTCTTTGGTCTACCTATGCTACATCCTACTCTTTACACCGACACTTAAGTTGTCTAGACGAGAGTGGAGAATCTTTTTATCGTCAAGACCAATTATCCAGGGTTCGCTACATAAATAAAGAGCTGACCGCTGAACTCTTTGTGCAAAACGCAGTTTGCTACAATTTGCGTGCCAGGATATGTAGTTTCGTCCCCGGTGATATAGTTTTCCATCGAAACTTCGTTTTAAGTGACGCCGACAAGGAGCTAAGTGCTAAACTAGCTCCTAAGTTTGTGAAAGCTAAAGTTATCCGCGGTTAGTTGGCAACGAGTCCTACGAACTAGAGATTGTTATTTCCTGACGACGCGAAATATACCATTTTTAAGACGTGCGTCAACAGATATATGCCTCCCTCTCGTTCTCCTTTCCTATTGTCCACAAAGTACTTCCCATTTTTCCTTTATATTAAATTTGCTACCCTTATTCGGTTTTGATTTTTCGCTTGGTCCAGCTAGTTCGACCGATAGAGTCTGAGAGTTCATCTAGGGGTTAGGGTTCGAGCTAGGTTCCTATTTCGTTTCTTAATTTTTTTGTGATTCTCAGGACGAATGTCAGTCAGCCGGACTTCTTCCTTACGTTCTGCCATGTAATGGGTTTAAATTTTGTGGTATATCGACTTTAAACACGAATCAGAAAAGAATTTATGGAAGTAAAAATTGTGCTCATCATGTTAATTTCTGCAGTTGGAATACTACAGTTTCCTTTAATTAACTTACTTTGATGGAACTTTAGCAAAAGATAGAGAATTATATGAGAAGGAACTGAGAAGCTTTTGAGCGATAATGGGCAAAGTGGTGTTGACCTCCGGAGCACTTGTTTTATAACAATAGTTAGCCATTAGATAAAATATTTAATGGATATAAGCTTACTATATATACAGAACATTTTCATTCCACAGCTCTGGTGAAGTCAGCCTATGCATCAGCTTAACCAATATTTTAGTTCGTTTTCGAAAAATTATGTTGTTCAATTTATTTTTGATATAAGTTTTCTATCTCAGTTTAGTACTCATAGTCTTGTCAAGTATTGAAATTTCGAATCGACAATTATTGAAATTTCTTCTGTTGAGGAATTCTTGTACTATTTTTATAGGTTAGATATTAACAAATATATTGGGTACTTTCTTTATATTGAATAGATGAATAGATATTCGATGAGGTTGACAGTATCTTTAATGTAAAGTTTTCAAACCTTCGACTGGACCAGAGGCGTAGCTACGGGGGGGGGGGCGGAGGGGGCGATCCGCCCCGGGTGTCACCCGTTTTGGGTGACACCCGACCGTAAAAAAACTTAAACAAACCATCACAATGGTTTTCAACGTTTCAATCGTTTTCAACGATATATCACTTAGAAACCATTTTAGCCAGGTTATCCATTTAATTTTGATTTATTAATTGTGATAACTTATAATGTGTCCCATTGGTTCAAAAAGGATCTATTCTACTTTTTAAAATTTTTGAGTTATTACGTAAAATAAAATTTCAACAATATGTATTTCTTTTTTTTTTAATCGAATCAACATGTTGAGCATTAGATACCATCACCACAATTACTCAATAGCTTTGAATATTCCTATAGATACCATATTAACCGTTTTCTTTTACGGTACATTAATTAGTATGCAAGAATTCTTTAACGACCAGGTCTGAAAGCACATATGCTGAATAATGTATAGGAAAAGTGGTCTCCGTCGATAATGTGGCACCCTGTGTCGATAGGGTGGCACCCTTGAGTTCTGTTCTATTCCAAAATTATGTCTCTATTCCAAAATTATTTCTAAAATATCAGCTTAACTTTACTACCTAATATGTTTTACATTTCAAAAAAATTAATTCAAACACCTAAGGAAACCAATAAACAATCAAATCACCGTTTGTAAATAATCTCAAATTAAATTTTTTTTCCTTTATCTTGAAACTCGTAAATTGGAATGGATTGTTTTCGAATGGACACATATAAATAATTACTGTGGAATAAAATGATAGTTATGCAATAACTATAGTTTTGCCAATTTTTATAGGTACATATACAGATACATACTCATCCTGTTTGTTTTCAGTTTTATAATATTAATGATAAAATTTAATAAGACAAAAATATTTAATAACATTGCAATATTGCAATAAAGAAACCATTTGTCAAATACATAAGTGTATTGCTTTGGCAAAATAAAAAAAATTCAATTTATGTTAATCAAATCCACTTTTTAACTGTGATACATAAGAAGATATGGGACCAATTGGACAAAATCTGGAATTAATTTCCATTTAGTCAATTATATGATGGATATAATTGCGGATCTTGGACATCTGGCCAATATGAAGAATTTAAAAGGATGGATTGTACACATTGTACAAAACCGGGACATCATTGGATTTTTGTCCGTTGTCTGGAGTAAAACGTACCTCTAATAATTTCGAATTGCAATTGGATTTTTTCTGCGATATTCGTCTTACTGATTTTAAATGGTAACATTTTGAACATTTTACATAGAAGGTTTTATAAAATATATTTCGTTTACGTTCTTGACTATATTATAAGAAGAGTATATAAGTAGAAAAAACGAAATTTCTAAGCGAATTTTAGGTTTTTGGTCATATTATCATTATTGAGAATGAAGGCTGACTTTAGTTTTTTCAATTCGTTTTAATTGTAAGTTAAAATTACATAATGCCAATTTTCGCGAACTTTACTTTAATTTTATTGAAAAACAATTCGCAATTTTTAGAATAACCCAATTTTAAAAAGTCCGAGCGGCAGGTATATCCGCTAGAAATAGGTAGATTTGGGATCAGACAGTTATGTGTGCAATTAGAATCGGATTTATCAGATTACTTTAAAAAAGCACTAATTAAAAACAGAAGTATTAAACAAACTTTAAAAATAAACATTATTTTATACAGTTTTTGGGCTCTAGGCACTTAACCTGTACCCCGATATGGCCAATTGTCAAACTGTTGTGCCACCGAGGAATGAATGTCCCAATTATAAATAAAACACACAATAAAAACACAATAAAATTTAGTTACTATACTTTATTTTTATTTTCACGTTATAGTTTTTAGTTTTTTGTAATTATAGTTTTAGCATCAGAGTAACTCCCAATTAACATTGATTGCTAACTTAGCTGACTGAACTTTTAAACTGACTCTATTAAACGGACAGGCTTACGGACTGCTTAATAAATATCTACTTATTTTAACTTCACTGACTGAAATTATTTTAACTTCACTGACTGAAACTATTTTAACTTTACTGACTGAAACTTTCAAAACTGATTAATAAACGGACAGGTTTACACGGAATGCTTAATTATTATTTACTTATTTTAACTTCACTGACTGAAACTATTTTAACTTTACTAACTCTTACCACTAATTTTTTACAGACTAACTGGCTTTGTTCCTTTTACAAATTATTATATATATTATTTTATTTACATTGACACAGTTTTTATCAAATTGACACAATAATTTTGGATTATAAAATTTAAACTAATGAGTCTGCAATTCGATAATAATTTTAAATTGGTAAATCATTTTAATTGAAAAGACAAAATTATTGCTTATATCTATTTTTGCTTTTTAGTTTATATTTAATTGACATAGTTTATTTTTATTAAATGATTTCCAAATTGTTACTAAGGAATTATTAGCAAAATTATTGTAATATACAGGTTAAAAAACGAATGCAGGTTATATGTTGAAATACAGTTTGCTTATTAAAATTTTGGAAACAGTTATTTAATAATTTAAATTTGTTTGTTATGATTAGTGCACGGGCACAACACGTCCCCGCCTGCGAAAAGAAAATTACGGATACAGGAAGTAAAAGTAATTTTCTGCTTGTTAAATTTAAATTTGGTTCGATAAAAAAACTGCATTTCAAAATTATATCTGGGAATATTATCTAAAGTTATGTTAGAATATTAAAAACAAATTAAAAGTACATGTTTCTTATAAGTATTCCATATTTCTTTTTCTTATTCTATTTAATGGTTCGATTACTGACCATTCCTAATATGACGTATGTATTTGGATTTCCCTTAATTAAAAACTGCATTAATGTTTATGTGTGCAATTTTCATTAGTTCAAAATTAATATAAAATGGGACAGAATTTTATTAAAAAAAATTTGTTTTTTGTTTAAAACACAACTTGACATTGGAACAAAAAACATTTTATATACATTTGCAACAACAAATATTTTTAACATTTTTTTTTTTTTTGGTATTTATTTAACGGAAAATGAACTTGACATTGAAGAAAAATAAAAATTAAATATATATTATATATGTATGTACAGAACAAATTTTACGGTAAAAATTATAGATTTTATGATTAAGTTGAAAACTTCTTTGTCGAATATGATCTTACGAGATGCAAGTAGTAAATTATTTGAAGGACTGACATGAAATTTTTGGAACAGATTTTCAAAACAATAAACTGAATTAGACGAATACGAATGAAATTGTATTTTATTGGTTATATTCGGCAGTATAAGTTGTAAGGTAGTAGTTTTCTTGACATGAATCCACGAAAGGCTAAGGTATAGTAAAATTGATCTCCACAGTTTGGAAAGTTGTAATGGACAGTGTATTCGCTTTTCAATACGTCTGGGTGGGGTTGTACGAAAATATTTCTGATTTTGATAAATTTTTGGATCACGTTTGTTTACGGTTATTTTGTTAATAGCGTCATTGTAATTTATCGTAACGGACTGGTTCAACTTTTTCATATTTTTGGGGTCAGAGTGATAGGTATTGCTTGGTTGAAGTTTAATCGAATGTTGGTTGGTTTTGTTTTTTCGAAATTTAATATTTGTTGTCTTCGTTTAAGATATACTTCGGCGGCTGTGTAATTTGATATTTGGCTTTTTGTTTGATTTCTTTTCCAGTGCCATAGTTGAACGCAAATATTGATTATTCTTAGATCTGGTTACATTTTCTGATTTCTGGATTCTGTTTTTGTGACAAATAAAATTGTTATGGCATTTCAATGTGGTCGGCTGCGGTTTGTGGGACGTATAACTTTTAGTTTTAAATTTTGTTGATTTTGGTGGAATTTGCGTTGTTTTCGAAATTTTTATAGAAATATGTTTCGAATCTTGGGAAATATTTTGTTTTAGAATTTCGGAATACAAAAATGGCGTTGAAATAATTTCGGGTATAATTTGTGATTTATCTAAAATATTGTCGGGCATATTTGACCAGGTTTTGTTAGTTGGTGATTTTTGGATACTTTGTGTAACTGATAATTGAACGTTTTCTGTGAGATTGTTTACAAAAAGTGTTCGATCGGGCTCTGGCATTTGAATGGGGCTAGTCAGAGTTTTCTGGAAACTTTGGATACTTGATTTGGATAATTGAGCATTTCCTGTAAGATTGCTTACCAAAGGAGTTGAATTTGGCTTTACTTCATATGTTTCGTTTGCTATTTTAGCCAATTTGTCACCATTTAACGTTTCGAGTTTTTCTTTTAAATTTGAGTTTTGCGAACATGAAGAATTATCAGCAGATCCATATGAAAACGTTGAATGTAGATTTGATGTTATACTTTCTGGTGTTGATGATGTAGTATTTACTTCAGAATTGTTTGTTAAACTTGATTTCGTATTCTGTAAAAAATTTGAAGACGTTATCGGGGCTGCCGAGTTTATTTTGAAGTTTGGTTTTGATGTAGTATTTGTATTTGAATCAGGTCGTTCTGTTTGAAAATTTCTATATTTGATGTTTTCTGATTGGTTGCAGGGTATTTTGGAAGGTGGATGTGAGGGACAAGAGAAATGTTGAGTCGTGATATATGGTGGGATGTGTGATGAATTTTTAGAGTTACTGTGAGTGGTACTATAAGAACTAGGCAAGGCCAAAGTAGTTGTTACTTGTGACTGTAAAGACGGGTAAGAGGGTAAATTGTCTTGGAATGTTTTATGATATTCTGGTATTGACAGAGGTAAATATATATTACAAAGAAATGTTCTGAATTCTGAGAATTTTTCAAAAGTCTTACGTCTATTTAAGAGCATTAAAGTTTCTCCGCGAATTCTACTATATATGTACTGCATGCATAATAATTTTCGGTTTTCGTCGAACATGTCATAAATCATTTTACTTATACTTAAAAACAAATCTAACTCTTCAACAATTTTTTCAGTTTTTTCCCCATTGAAAGTGGGAATTGATTGTACTAAATCGTAAATTTCGCAGTTTTGCATTTTAAACTTGTTTTTTTAAACACATAAAACTTAAGATAATATTTATAATAAACCACAAAATGAAAAGGGTTCTTAAAATAAAATTTACGGGTACTGATAATATCTTAACTAATCAACTTAAAAATAACACGGTACCTTAACTTTCTGATGCTGGTAACAGGATTCATGTATTTATGCTGCTGACTAATAAATAACTAGTGGTTGTTCCTGCTGACTAATACTTGTGTTGTTTGACAAATGGCTGGTGAATTCTGGCTGCTGGTGTGTATGTCTTATAGGCTTTTAAGTATGTAATATTTCACCGTCTTTATGTGGAATGGAAGTTCACTGAGCGTTTTATTTTGTGTGTGTTTTTTCTTTTTTCTAAGCAATGAAAATCCTCAAAGAAATTTTCTAGACTTCTTTATTTTTGGTCACAATCAAATTATTTTTTTAAATGCTGTTCTTATTTAGCTAGGATCTCAAGCTAGAGAATCCTATCAACTGCGCCACTGTTGTGCCACCGAGGAATGAATGTCCCAATTATAAATAAAACACACAATAAAAACACAATAAAATTTAGTTACTATACTTTATTTTTATTTTCACGTTATAGTTTTTAGTTTTTTGTAATTATAGTTTTAGCATCAGAGTAACTCCCAATTAACATTGATTGCTAACTTAGCTGACTGAACTTTTAAACTGACTCTATTAAACGGACAGGCTTACGGACTGCTTAATAAATATCTACTTATTTTAACTTCACTGACTGAAATTATTTTAACTTCACTGACTGAAACTATTTTAACTTTACTGACTGAAACTTTCAAAACTGATTAATAAACGGACAGGTTTACACGGAATGCTTAATTATTATTTACTTATTTTAACTTCACTAACTGAAACTATTTTAACTTTACTAACTCTTACCACTAATTTTTTACAGACTAACTGGCTTTGTTCCTTTTACAAATTATTATATATATTATTTTATTTACATTGACACAGTTTTTATCAAATTGACACAATAATTTTGGATTATAAAATTTAAACTAATGAGTCTGCAATTCGATAATAATTTTAAATTGGTAAATCATTTTAATTGAAAAGACAAAATTATTGCTTATATCTATTTTTGCTTTTTAGTTTATATTTAATTGACATAGTTTATTTTTATTAAATGATTTCCAAATTGTTACTAAGGAATTATTAGCAAAATTATTGTAATATACAGGTTAAAAAACGAATGCAGGTTATATGTTGAAATACAGTTTGCTTATTAAAATTTTGGAAACAGTTATTTAATAATTTAAATTTGTTTGTTATGATTAGTGCACGGGCACAACAAAACATATTCAGGAAACTGTTTGCCGCAACATACCTAGAAAATATTTTTAGCGTAAGTGAAAAAATGCAACCGTGAAAGTGCCGCTAAATGCCGTTGTACTTCACACAGTTTATTACAGATAGCTAAAGAACCTTTTATTGCAGATGTCTGGCTTTTTAAAAAATGATAGAAATATGTTCAAGTAATTAATATTTATAAATTTTGTTTACATATTTTGTTTTAGTTTTAAGGCTCTAGACTCTTAACCTGTACCCGAAACTGTCCAGTTGTCAAATTATCCAAGAAATTGTTTGCCGCAACACGCTCAGAAAAAATTTTTGGTCTAGGTCAAAAAATGCGACCGTGAGAGTGCCGCTAAATTCCGTTATACCTCATATCGTTATATTTATATGTATAATTTTTTTTTTTGTATTTCCGTCTCCGCTTTACATATATAGTCGTATGGCATCAAAAATTTTCCGAAATTCCGAGATGACGGACATTGCAATAGGTAGATTTTTATATGAAATCTACCTAAAAGCGGAAAACTTTGGAAACGAGGTTCATAATACGATAGGAGACGAAGTCTTGCTATTAATACATAATGAAAAACAGAAGTAGAAACATCTTTTATCCAGATTATTGCATATAACTTTGTTTTTATCTAAAGAAAACCTAGCATTTCATGGATATGATGAAGGAGAAAGCCTTTAAATAAAGGCAATTTCTTAGAACTAATCAAACTACTGTCAAAGTATGATGTAGTATTAAAAGAACACATCTTGAATTAAATATTAAAAAAAATATAAATATTTTGGAATTATGTTTGATAGCACACCTGACATTTCACATATTGATCAAATGTCAGAAGTGATTCGTTATGTGAAAATTGATGATAGAAAAGTGGAAATCAAAGAAGCATTCCTTGGACTTTTTCCTTTACATGTAAAAAAAAGCCGCTGCTTTAAGCGATGAAATTCTTAAAAATCTTGAAAATGACGGTTTATATGTTATGAATTGTCGTTTCCAAGGTTATGATAATGCAGCTGTTATGAGTGGTATACATGGAGGAGTGCAAGCTATTATTAAAGCAAAAAACAACAAAGCAATATTTGTTGGCGTATAGATCATCCAATTAATTTATGTGACCGACACTCATTTGCACAAAATGTAGCTTTTGTAACATTTTTCGGAACAATGGAATTTTTACATTTTTTCTGCTTCGACTAGCTGCTGGGAAGTGCTTGTTAAACACAGCAAAGCAACTTTTAAAAGACTCTCAACAACGCGTTGGGATGCTCATTAGGCTTCAGTTACAGTATTGGATGAACATTTTAATGGGATTGTGGCTGCAATTGAGAAATTAAGTGATGAACAAGAAAATGTAGACACTAGAGGCGCTGCATAGAACCTAATGCGTAGTGATTGTGTATAATTTTACATTTCTTTGCTATCTTTTGTTTTGGAATGATGTTTTAAGGCGAATAAATTGTGCTTGGATTGTATTGCAAAGCACAAGCTTGAATATTGATCAATTAGTTATAAAAATACAGTCACTTCGTCTTTATATTGAATAAAAACCTAGTCATATTGTAGAAGAGGAAATAGATTTTGCTGTGAAAAAATCGGAGTACTACGACGATTTAATGTTGAACTCCGAACAAGATTAAAGTCAGTCCAAGATGTAGCTTCATTGTTCGAGGTTGTGCTGACAAACACTGGGCTTTTGGCGAACAGTGAAGAGTTGGAGTTATCTGAATCAAAATTTACCGGTTTTTATGATGAGGTATCAGAAACAGAACTCGTCATAGAGATACTAAGGTTGAGAAGGCATTTAAAAGCGGCAATGTAACAGTTTTTAACTGGGTGTGCCTATAGACATTTTGAAATTGATCGTGGAATGGGATTTTACAAAATCTCTTCCGAATCTTATGGTCGCACTAAAGTTATTTATGACTATTTGCGTATCAGTGGCTTCGAGTGAGAGGAGTTTCAGCAAATTAAAATTAATTAAAAATTACATGCTGGCAACAATGACCCAAACGAGGCTTAACAATCTTGGCATATTAACAATAGAACATGAGGCAACACAAAATATAATTTTTGAAGATGTGATTTCTAAGTTTGCAGCTGTTAAAGCTGGAAAGAAGAGATTTAAATAAGGCGACCAGACATCCCGATTTTTAACAATTTGTCCCGCGTCCCTCTTCATTTTAAAAATGTCCCAATTTAAAAAAAACAGCATTTCGTTATTTAAATGAAAAAAGAATTTCGTTACTCAAAATTAAATTTAGGCAATTTATTTATGCTAAATAAAACATTTTCTTTAGTTTAAATATATATAAATAAATTCGAATTATATGACAATCAATATCAATATTGTACTAAACATTAAACATAAATTGAGTTCCACTTTGTCTTCTATTGAACTTGTAATTAAGATTATATAATATAAACTTATTCATACATTTTAATTATTTATATAAAAAAATTAATTATTTAATTATTTAAAAAAAAAAATAATCCGTCAAAGTTTAGTTGTTTTAACTTGAGTTTTACGTTCATACGTAAAGTTTTTAATTTTATTGATTTGTAAATTTTTTTATTTTTGATCTACGGGAGTGACAAGCTCAGCGTATTCCAGTACAAGATAACAAATCATTAGTTCAAGATAACAAATCCTCCTCGACCGAATTTTTTGAGCAGAAACTCTACTTGAGACTTTAAAAGCCATTTTATGTGTGAAAAATAATTTAACAAATTCTTGTGGAATATTTCATGACCTTTTCAACAACAATAGTAACCTCCTAAAAAAATTTACGCAAAAAAGAAATATTCCGAAGAATGAAATAATACCATACATAATTTTAGGTAGATTTCATATAAAAATCTACCTATTGCAATAGGCTTCATCTCGGAATTTCGGAGAAATTTTGGTGCCAAACGACTATATATGATAAACGGAGACGGAAAAACAAAAAAAATATATATAATATATATATATAATATATATAATATATATAATATATATAATATAAAACAAAAAAAATATATATATATATATCGATGAAAGAACGATGGAGTAAAGACGTATTTTCAATTAATGTGTGCTCAAATTAGTATAATTATTAATTCAATTTCTAAAATTAAATATAAAACTATAGTTGATGATACTTCGTTTTTCTATTATCTTTAGTGTTGTGATTAAATAGAAATTAGTGTATAAACTTTAAAAGAAGTACAATTTAATTTATATTAAATCTAAAAACAAATGTAACGGTGTGACAAGTGTGATCATTTCATTTAAGTTAATCATACACAGAAATAATTAACATTTGATTAATTTAAATATAACGGTTCTATGCATATAAACATTTATGTGGTCATGTCCTTGTTTTTTGTTTTGTTTCTTCAATTTTATCAGATGTTTTTGATATTTTAAACATTTAAACTGAGCAATAGTTTTCAACCAAACTTTAGATTCTCAACTAAAATAAAATATACAATGAAAAAATAGACAGAATACTGTTATTAATAATAAATTATAATTTTGTTCTTTTGCTTTAAAAAGGACCGAGTGGTAAATCTTTGTAATATTTGGAAAATTTGTTGATTTTTCTTTGCAGCTGAATTTGTAATCTGCTACTTTATCTAAGATATCAGTATGTTACGATCACCACCATCTCCACTAACTAAAAATGAGAAACGGCCAAGGCCAGACAATCTTGTTTGTCATGCTTGCTTACAATTAATTGATCCTGACAAACCATCAATGAAATGTAATGAATGTCTTGCGTCGTTTGAACTTGGGTGTATTTCAATATCTTCCGATCAATATAGATATTTTATAACGAACAAAATTTCATGGTGTTGCCCAAAATGCTACTATGAAAAATCGTCTTCTACAAATAAGGTTGTTTGTGCACTTTCGGAAGGTGTAGAGGAATTGAAATCTAACCTTCAAAGTGTTCTTAAAAATGTTAATGAAATCTCAGCTCGAGTGGCTGGAATTCACCAAGAAATGATTGCTCGTGTAGAAGACGTTCAAAAATGCTTTAATGCTGCTCATAAACGCATAAATTTGATAGAATCTGAAAACTTGTCAAACTATATAAGGATACATGGAATATGCAATATTTATAAAGAAGATCAAGGCATGCTAAGACTACTACTTAATGATATCCTTGGAGTATTAAATATTAAGTTATGCGACACTCAATTTGCGATATCACGGAACAAAACAACTCATGAAATAATGGTTGTCTTTTATGACAAACCTTTGTTGAAGCTTATTTTTGAAAATTATGCTTTACTTTTAGCCAGTGACGCAAATATACATGGGCGCTACATCTAATAAAATATCAATATCCTTCGATCAGAGAACAATAGATTAAAAAAACGACTGGAATTTCTTGAACAGCAATCTTTAGCAAAAGACATTAAAATAACCGGTATTTCCTTTCGGATTGATGAAACATATGACAAGCTACAATCAATATTCATCAAAATCTCAGAACAACTCAAAGTTTGTATTTCTATAGCTGATTTCTCTATCCGGCGAATAAAGCAAACACCAATAGTTATCGTAACGTTTCGTGATAAAAGTTTACGAGATACGTTGTTTTATAAATACATATCAATTGTCAAGAACTCAAAATCAGCTGGCATTTCTATTCATCAACAAGATGTCTTACAATCGTCATCAAATAAGATCATGTTTAATGAACATCTATCTGAATCCGCAAGTCTTATTTATAGTGCTGTACGTGCTTCAAAAAAATTGAATAAAATACACTCATTCTCTGTTCGAGGCGGAAAAGTGGTAGTAAAAGTTTGTCCTAACGCTGACTGGCTATTTATTCAGTCACTGGAAGATCTACACTTCTTACTAAATAGCAATTAGTCACCAATCAACATTTTTTCCAACTTTAATGAATTAACATAACTAAATATTATATATTATTTGCTTAACTACTTCGAATTATTTTTCTGAATTTTGCTTTCTAATTTGATACTTCTTAATTTTTGTGAATTTATATCTTATTTTTCTTTTGTTAAATTGTTTAAGGGCGTTACAATTTTTTGTAAGATAAACTTAAATTTATATTATATAATTAACTAAACTAAACCATTCTAAATTTTTTTATCACGTTCTCGTTTAAAATTTGCTACTTCTCTTCAGAAACATGACTAGAATTGTGACTCAAAGAACATCAAACTCATTGAACTCTGTGAACTTAACCAACGTTGTCCTTAGATCTGCTTTTAAAGATAATTTAAATCTCCTTAATTTCTGTCATTTTAATAGCCAAAGCATTTATACCAAAGCCACTAATAAAATCGATGAAGTTCGGAATATTCTGAAGGATGCACCACTTATTGCAATAGGTGTATCTGAAACATGGTTAAAACCTTATATAAATAATAAACTTGTGGAAATACAAGGATTTAATATGTTTCGCAATGATCGAATCAAGCGTAGAGGCGGAGGTGTAGCCGTTTATATTCGGAAAGGAATAAAGTGTTTTGTCGTAGGAAAATCAGTGGAAATATCTGGAACGGGTTTGAGCTGTAAGCAAACTTTAAGTTTACATGAATACTGCGTTTCTGGAATAGAGTTTATTTTCCTTGAAATTCATATATCAAACCGGAAAATTCTTTTTGGCGTTGTTTATAACCCAGATAGTAAAAAATTTAACACTAGAACCGGTCTCAATAGTATTCTTGATAACTTATTGCCCCAATATAATGATGTGATTATTACTGGTGACTTTAACACCAATTTACTTATGTCCACTCCTATATCTAATGACTTCACTGATCTCTTGATTGAGTATGGGCTTGTAAATCTATCTCAAAGTGCAACACATTTCACTAAAACATCATCATCATTGCTTGATCTTGTCATTGTAAATGATACTTCAAAAATCTTAAAATATAACCAAGTTGATGTTCCTGGTATTTCTAAGCATGATATGGTTTTTGGTACCTACAATATTGAAGTTACTCAGACTAGCAATAATTACAGTTTTCGAGATTATAGAAATATCAACATGGATGATGTCGTTTATAAAATATTATCACAACCATGGGAAAAGTTTTATAACTTAAGTAATTCTGATGATTTGCTAAATTTCTTTAATACAACTATAAAGAAAATTTACGATGAAACTGTGCCGGTTAAAGAAGTAGTTATTAAAACGGAAATAAACCCTTGGTTCAATGATTCTATTCGGGCAGCTATGGCTCTTAGAGACAATGCCTATCGAATATGGATCAGGACGAGAGATCAGGAAAATTTCAATACATTCAAATCGCTACGAAATAGAGTTAATTTCTTATCTAAATGTGCTAAGAAAGATTATATGGAAAAATTCATTAATCCAAATTTGCCAGCGAAAGAACTTTGGAAACGAATCAAAGGGACTGGAATTAGATCTCATGACCGGCAACATATTTCTTTCTCTCCAAATGATATTAATACACAGTTTGCTTCAAATTGTGTTAATAGTACAATACAAATTGACTCAGATACGTACACACCTAATAACAATTTACCCAGCAATAATTTGCCTAAAAATAGCTTTTCATTTTACAATGTTTGCACGCTTGATACGGTTAATGCTATCAAATCCATTAAATCCAACGCTATAGGCTTTGATGAAATTCCTCTTAAATTTATAAAACTTTGTCTACCCATAGTTGCGCCTTTCATAACCCATATTTTTAATTTCATACTCACTACATCCCAATTTCCTAGCATCTGGAAAGTAGCCAAGATTATCCCTATTCCTAAAAAATCAAATCCAAAATCTGTAAAAGATCTCAGGCCAATTAGTATCTTGTGTGCTCTCTCTAAAGCTTTTGAGATTATTGTTAAAAACCAAATTGATGAACACATCAAACGCTATAAGCTGATGTCGACCTTTCAATCTGGTTTCCGTAAAGGGCATAGTACGCAAACAGCACTTTTAAAGGTTGCAGACGATATTATAATGTCACTGGATAAGAAAAAAGTCTCTATTCTAGTTTTACTAGATTTTTCTAAGGCGTTTGATATGGTAAATCATAAAATATTACTAAAAAAACTGTCTGATAAATTTAATTTTACCTCGAGTGCTCTACGTCTTATATCATCCTATTTACATAAGCGTTGTCAAAGTGTTACGTTGGACAATCTAATTTCCGATTTCTTATATATTAGTTCAGGTGTTCCTCAAGGTTCTGTGCTGGGTCCCCTGCTTTTTTCAATATATATTAATGACTTGCCATTGGTATTAAAATTTTGTAAAATACATTTATATGCTGATGATGTTCAAATTTACGCAGACGGACTAGCGAATAATATACCGAGTATTGTCTCTAAAATTAACCAGGATTTGGAAAGCATATTAGAGTGGGCGTATCGCAATGATTTAGCTCTAAACGCTTGTAAAACTGTATCTATACTATTTAGTATAACAAATAATCACTACCACAGAACACATGCTCCATCTATTCGACTGGGTAATAAATTGATTCCGTTTTCTGAATCTTCACGGAATCTGGGTGTAATTTTTGACTCACAATTAAATTGGAACGTGCAAGTCTCCTCAATTTGTTCTAAAGTTTATTCTTGTCTACAGAGTCTATGGCCGTCTTCATCTTTCACAACGATTAGTCTTAGGAAAAAATTGTTTAAATCTCTAATACTGCCACAATTTACCTATTGTTCATCACTTCTTGGTAACCTTAGCGCAGGCGGTTTTTGCAAGTTACATAGGGCTTTCAACGCTTGCATTCGATGCTTTGATGTTCTTTGTCGCATGGAAGAGATATAGTTTAAAAAAAAAAAAAAAAGCAAAATTTTTTTTTTTTGAACGTTTAATGATGTCTTTGTTGTTTATATGTAAGTGAATCCCATATAAAATAAATTTTTTTTTTTTTTTCTTTTTTTAATTAAGTTAATTGAACTGTAGTAAGCTTACTTTAAATGAATTAGTATTATACTATGGAAATTTTATCAAATTGTTCTTTATAATAATTTCTACATATATGTACACCAAAAAAGGCTAGGCCTTATGTATATATAATTTTTAATTTAATAAATAAATAAATAAATAAATAAATATATATATATATATATATATATATATATATATATATATATATATATATATATATATATATATATATATATATATATATATATATATATATATATATATATATATATATATATATATATATATATATATATATATATATATATATATATATATATATATATATATATATATATATATATATATATATATATATATATATATATATATATATATATATATATATATATATATATATATATATATATATATATATATATATATATATATATATATAACGATATGAGGTATAACGGAATTTAGCGGCACTCTCACGGTCGCATTTTTTGACCTACACCAAAATAATTTTCCGTGTATGTTTCGGCAAATAATATCTTGGACAAGTTCGTGGACTGGCCATATCCGGGTACCAGTTAAGCGGCTAGAGCCTAAAAAGTCGAATAATCTAGGGCGCTATAACTTCCGTTTGAATCATAATATTTTAATAAAATTTAAAAAAACTGAATATTTAAACCTTTTTTTATCATTTTTATACAGATGACAACCTTGGCGTTTCAGGTTCTTCAAAAATCAGCTGTTTTAAAAATTTAATAAACTTTGCTGTCCTTGATCTAGCTGAAAATGGCCAAGCTCATATTTGAAAACTTTTTCTCACGTATATACAATATAAATCTTTCCAAAATTTTTTAAAAATATAGCTCAAGTCTAAAGGTTGAGACCCTAGGGCTGTTGAAATTAAAACAAACGCAAAAGGCAATGCTTATATCATTTTTAAGTTTATGTTATTGAAATTTATCTAAACTTTTGAGTTGACTTTTAAACTTTAGCCTCAGAAATTTTCAGCTATCTAACTCAAAAGGTTTTAATTTTATAAGCGTTATAATGAACCTATGCAAGAAATGTTTAGCCATTTAATACCATAGAAAAATTATCAAAATCTCTTTTGTTTTTATTTTTTTTTTACTACGTAACCGTTTGAAAAAAGATTAAATAAGAACAAAAAAATACAACAACAAAGATGATTTTGAAATAAAATTGTTTGATAATGTTTGATTATTAATAATGTGTGATGGTATAATTGTAGTTGTGACGTAGTTCATTTGATCTTTGGTGGATTTCATATGTTATTAAAAGTAGTTTAAACCAACTTAAATAAAACTGTTCCGAAATTGTATTGATGAAGTTAGTTCGGATAATGTATTTAATTTGATTCGATAATTTTTTTGAATTATTCTGTTTCTACTCAAATTTTTTATTTAAACTAATCTGACACATCTAATTTTATTTGGATACAAAACCGTTTGTCACCGAAATCTACCTATTTCTAGCGGATATACCTGCCGCTGGGATTTTTTTTATTTATTATATTTGTACGTTGCACTTTTCTTGTATTTAAAAAAAATATATTACAATATAGGGGGTTTTTTGAGATCAATTTAACTCTAGTAAGTAAAGAAGTTATTAAAATGTTTTCAAATCAAAAGTATGGTTGGAAGTTTCTCAGAAAAAAACTCCACTTCGCATTTTTCGTGTTTCGGATGAATTCGAATCTTCCTCCTCAGTGCCTGGTTCGAATCCTTAGGCCGATACGCTATCGATTACGCCGTTGAGGTGATGATAATTTCGAAGTTGAAACTTCTGCATCACTTATTTAATTTACTTAAGTTGAATTTTAAGTTGACTCCATATTATGGAAATGTTTTACATATGTATTACAATATAATTTTTTCGTTCTATGAAAATTTTTGTTGCTTTATATTGACCTCCCCACGTTTATTGGCTTTTTATTAATATTGACAGTTTTCATTCTTGGGGTGACACCACAATATCCGCCCCGGGTGCCACCCATGCTAGCTACGCCACTGGACTGGACATGACCATATTTGGTCAGGTATTTTTGTTTTCATGGGTTGTTGAGAGATTTATTGTTGAGTTTTTATATTTGTCGTAGTTTGGTTTTTCAAGCAACATTTAAACAACACTAGAACAGTGAACTTAATATTCTTTCGCGTTAATCCCCTTTATGGTTTGTGTTGGACAGATGCTTAAAATGTCCATACGGTTACTTTCGTTTATTTGCATATCTTTTTCTTTATTGATGTAGTGATAGATTCATAATCAGGAAAATAATCTTCTTTCCTCTGTTTGCTTGGTGGTGGTTTTTTATTTGACTAAGAGTGTCACATTGACGATTAGTGTCACATTGCTTCGATATAACGAAGAAGAAGAGTTGGAGAAAAAGAACAGTTTCATAACACTAGAAACAAGTTCGCAAAGGTTTGATTTCTTTTTTTTATAAAATGTGTTGTGTAGTAGGAATTATAATATGTGTCACACTCACTACAACACCAAAAAATCTTTTAAGGCCAAGGTCCCACAACAACATGAGTTATAATGTGTTGACGGACGCAAATTTGTTTTTCTATGTTTTTTTATATTTTTTTTGTAGAAGGAATAACTAAACAATAAATCCTATCGCATATAAAATATACATAGGCCAATATTTCATGATAGGGTAGTAAAAATAAAAATAAAATAAAA
Source organism: Diogma glabrata (assembly GCA_963693315.1). NCBI lineage: Eukaryota > Metazoa > Arthropoda > Insecta > Diptera > Cylindrotomidae > Diogma > Diogma glabrata. Next base: position 297,670,973 of record OY856187.1, on the reverse strand, counting down.
GGTAAAACGCAAATTTGCAGGAACAAAACTAAAATGTGGTTGTCAATAATCCAGCTAGAGGCATATTCCTTGATAACACTAGTTTACAAGAAAAATCTCCCGAAATAAAACCCAACTTTTCTTATAGATTTGGACCTCCTGAACACGAATATCATATTCATTTTTTTTGGTTAGCTCTTGTTTTTGAGATATTCACGAAAAACCAATTTTTTTGGTGATCAAAAATGTTGTTTCGGTTTTTGGGTCTCATATTTTACAAAACCAACAAATTAAAAATATTATTGAAAAAAGTGCATAGTAAATATACCAACAAACATTTTGAGCTATATTTTGTAAAAATCCATTAAGGATTCTGGAAGTTACAGTCGATAAAAATTGAAAAAATACGAAAAATTCAGGTTTTTTTTAAATTTTTCCATTTTCAACACCATAAATTTTGAACAAACAAAAACACTAATTTTTTTTAATTTCTTGGAGCCTATAGCCTTCTTTCTTTTACGCTAAAAGACACGAATATTGGTGCAGTTTGCACCAAGTTATTCAAGTTTTTCCAAAGAAAGTCAAAACTCAAAATTTGGAAAAAATAATTTTTTACTTAATTTATTGTGCCATAAATAATAATTTTATAATTTTTATTTTGGATTTTTGAGATCAATTAAACTCAAGTAAGTAAAGAAGTAATTGGAATATTTTCAATTCAAAGGTATGGTTTGAAGTTTCTCAGAAAAAAACTACAATTCACATTTTACGTGTTTCGGATCGGATACGAACCTACCCTCGTCAGTGCCCAGCTCGAATCCTTGGGCAGACACGCTATCGATTACGCCGTTGAGGCGATGACAATTTCAAAGTTGAAACTGCTTCATCACTTAATTATTTTTTACTTAAGTTGAATTTTTCCACTGTCATTAGACTCCATATTATGGAAATGCTTTTACATTATATGGGAGTTTTTGCATTAAATTTCTAGACAATACTTTGTGTGAATTCATAGAATGGGGAACATTTCTATTCTAATTAACATCCTAAGTCACGATTGTATAGTCATTATTGATTGTTTCCAATCAATGTGAAATCAATGGCTGATACTTGGTCAATTTGTAGTTCTATATGTATTAACATTAGACTACATTAAGGGAATTTAAATTTTATTTTGGATTTTTGAGATCAATTAAACTCAAGTAAGTAAAGAAGTAATTGGAATATTTTCAATTCAAAGGTATGGTTTGAAGTTTCTCAGAAAAAAACTACAATTCACATTTTACGTGTTTCGGATCGGATTCGAACCTACCCTCGTCAGTGCCCAGCTCGAATCCTTGGGCAGACACGCTATCGATTACGCCGTTGAGGCGATGACAATTTCAAAGTTGAAACTTCTTCATCACTTAATTATTTTTTACTTAAGTTGAATTTTTCCACTGTTTTATAAGTTCAGTCGTTTTCAAACATCAGTAAAGAATTATTTTAAAATAGTAAAGTATAATTTCCATTTTTGTTTTCGAAGTTGAGAATTGGATCGATATGAGACGTATATAGAAAAATATAAACAAAAGATAATGAATTGTGAGGAGAGGCAAAACATCATAACATCAGAACTATTTAAGTTAGTTCAAGCACCATAAAGTTAAGCCCCTATTTATGTCTACTAATACCTGTTTGTTTCTTTTCTTTTTTCTCTTTTATTTTGTTTTTTGATAATGTAAATTTTTTTCTATCACCGACCACCTTATGTTACTCCTCACGTTTATGATCATGTTAAGTTTAATTTAAGAAAGCAATTACTTCTCCTTCTTAATAGTTTTTCGGTTTTCCCAACTTTTGTTTAATTAGTTTAAAGAGGTTTCTTTTTAAGTAGATAATTATCGTATGATTAGTTGCAAATATAATCTCTCTGAGGATAAATTTAATTCCAAACATTCAAGTGAAAATAATAATTAAAAAAGAAAAAATTTTACAAATATAAATTGTAAATAGTGTATTGTTTTTAAAAATCAATAAATCAATAGTGATAGCTGCCTTTTAAAGCAAAATAAATTGTTAGTAAAGTGTAAAATCAAGTTTATTTAAATGGCGTCGTCAAGAAGTTTCAAGTGTAAAAATAGCACAAACTCATTTGGTTTTATTTGTGGAAGTTAAATAATACATACTGCTAAATCACCCCATTTATAAGAACTGTCTATCTTCATTACTAACTGATATTTTTCAACTCCTAAAATAAATCCGAGGTGGGAGGAGCTAGATCATGACCAAAAACTTCACAAAAAATTCTCAATTTCGAGAAAAATTATATACAAATAAAATACAACTTTTGTCAAAAAAGGACATTTCATAATCAACAAACTGATATTTTCCAACTCCTAAAATAAATCAAAGGTGAGAGGAGCTAGATCATGTCAAAAAACTTCACAAAAAAATCTCAATTTCGAGAAAAATCATATACAAATAAAATACAACTTTTGTCAAAAAAAGACATTTTATAATCAACTAACTGATATTTTCCAACTCCTAAAATAAGTCCAAGGTAGAAGGAGCTAGGTCATGTCAAAAAACTTCAAAAAAAAATCTCAATTTCAAGAAAAATCATATACAAACAAAATACAACCTTTGTCAAAAAAAGACATTTCATAATCAACTAACTGATATTTTCCAACTCCTTAAATAAGTCCGAGGTGGGAGGAGCTAGATCTACTACGAAAACAGCTTATATATAAATCAATTAAATTGCAGAATTTAAATTATTCTTAAAGTTAAATTTTTATTCCAAATTTTGAGTTTTGACTTTCTTTGGGAAAACTTGAATAACTTGGTGCAAACTGCACCAATATTCGTATCTTTAAGCTTAAAAGAAAGTAAATTGAAGTTACTATAGGCTCCAAGAAATTAAAAAAAATTAGTGTCTTTATTTGTTCAAAATTTATGGTGCTGAAAATGGAAAAATTTGAAAAAAACGTGAATTTTTCGTATTTTTTCAACTTTTTTCGACTGTAACTTCCAGAATCCTTAATGGATTTTTACAATATATAGCTCAAAATGTTTGTTGGTATATTTACTATGCACTTTTTTAATAATATTTTTAATTTGTTGGTTTTGTAAAATATGAGACCCAAAAACCGAAACAACATTTTTGATCACCAAAAAAATTGGTTTTTCGTGAATATCTCAAAAACAAGAGCTAACCAAAAAAAATGAATATGATATTCTTGTTCAGGAGGTCTAAATCTATAAGAAAAGTTGGGTTTTATTCAGGGAGACAAAAAAAGTTCAAAATTTGTAAACTAGTGTAATAGCTCATACATAGAGTTATATGAAGGTTCGATTCTTCGAGTAAGCAATAACGTGGCATCATCAAGGAACAGTCCATAACTAAGATTATGGGTGCTACCGTTGACTGAATAGAGTTCATCTGCCATCACCCATATGGTATCACCTTGGCTAGTGATATCTCACTGCTATTACCAGTGGTAGGTGATATCTAACGTTGGCTCGTATGTCAATAGCAGGGACTGGAGTACGTGGGGTTGTCACACCCGTAGATCAAAAATAAAAAATTTACAAAAAAAAAAATTGATCAAATTCTCAAATTCTCTTTAATTATGCCCAAACCAAGGTTTCATTTCCTTACTAAAAGATTTTTAGATCAAAAGAATATCTTTAAATCTAAATTCAAATTAAAAAAAAATAAATAAAATATTACAAAATGTAAAAAAATATTTGTCGAATTTTGAAAATTGAAAGGTACTTATGGCGACATGTTTCAACAGTGCATGAGAAAATCATGATATGAATCACAACTGCATTTTATACAACTAAGATCTGTTGTTGATTGTGCTATGAAATTAAGCTGGCAAACTCCTCTTTTACGCTTTTTTACTTTGAAGTCAATCGCATTAACCAACTGTTGTTGATCTGAAAAAAAGCAAAATCTCTCCCTCAGGGTTAATGTAGAAAATAACTAATTGATCTTATCTCTTGTTTCCAATCCCTTTTTTGTTAAATTATCAAAATCAACCAAATTTGAAGAAACAAAATCTGCTCCTATTATTGATCAAGAAACCAAAGACACCGTAAAAAGATAAATATACCCTTGCGTTAAAGATTTAAGTGTAGTTTGCGGATTCTTGTTGGGAAAGCTTTCATAAAACATTCGATTGTACTCGAATATATCGTTTATGAATATTTGTTGTAGTCATAAACATAATAGAACTGTGACAAGCTTCGTTGTATATTGGTTTTTGGTTGGTAAGAGCGTTATGTTCGAAGGAAGATAGCGCTTTAAAAGTTTTATCAAAAAGGCCCGAAAAGCTGTCGGTCGATCTACCTAAAACTTATAGAGAACGCTAAAAGTTTAATAGATTTCGATCACCAATCCCGTTATATAACGTTTTCAAATATCTGTTGAGGTTTAAGCGATGTCTCTTATACAGTCCTCAAGATTTTTAGATACATTTGCAGTCGATAGTTGTTAAAGAATATTAAGAACAGACATTATAAGTTTTTGTAGTAAAACAGAAATTAGATAATCAAATCTAGTATTATATATTCTTTAGCAATTTTTCTTGAACTAAACTGCGACTCTTTTAAATTTCAAAGCATAAAGGTTTTGAAGCTTAGAATAATCAATTGTTCTGTTTAGTCCCAAAAAGATCTAATCGTTTACTTTTAAAACCGAAAGACTGACTTTGCACTAGTAAGATGTACTTCGTATACAAATTGACATACAAATGTGAAACAAAGGGAACCGACACTGGTAAACTGGAATATTTCATTGAAAATTACATAACAGGTTTCAAAATTATATAGCAAGTTGAAATTTTTGATATATTGAATAAAGCATTATATGAGAAAACCCCATTTCATGGTTGTGGTGACAGGACCAGTTATATTGAACTTTATAGCCGATGTTGACAAAATTTCTCCAAACAGTTTATCACAATTTTCTAAATTACCATATCTTCAATATCAACATAACCTATAATTAAATACTTTAAACATTCCATTACATTTTTGTTAAACACACGAATGCACATCAGCAAACATGATAAAAATGAATGCCGCCCTCATACAAAAACAAATAAAAATGATTTACCTTCAATCAAATAATTATGGTTAAATTTCATATATTTAGGTTTTTTAATATTTATCGATCAACAATCGATCGTTTATGTTTGATTTAATCTTGAAACATAAAATCTTAAAAATGACAACAAAAGAAAAGAACATAAGCTTACAAACTACATATTTTTAAAACCACCTACTTACACAATACGTATTCATGGGTTAATGTTTTATTTGTTTTTGTGTCAAAAACATGAAAAATTTATGTCAAAATATGAAAAAACAATGATAACAAAAAAATTTCAGAGAAATTAAAATTAGATTTTATTTCCATATATTGATCTTAAATTCATATAATTATTTGTTCCTTTCTATTTTTATATAAATTTTAATTTAACTGAAGTAGAATTTCATAAAGTGGTGTTTCAAAAAACATAAACAGTAATTAGCTGGTGGAATGTTACCAAACATGAAGAATAGTTTAAAGTGGGATGCTTGTATTTGTGTTAATCAATCAAAATTTATCATTGATCTTATCCCTGTTCAATTAGTTCAAAATTCACAGTCTAATCCAACCGTTTCATCCGATTTCCTTAAATGCAAAACAGTCAAAGTTTATAGTAGTATTTAATATAATAGAATTGAATTTCACATCCGCATTTACCCGTCACTATTTGTTTATTTTATAATTAGTTGCCTTTTTTAATAACAAGATGCCAGTTGTTCATTTACAACTAACATCTACTCACTTATATGTACTGAAAACTTTAACTCTATTGTAAATTTGTCAAACAATATCTTACAAAAATGGAAACTCCTTCCTTTTCGAGAATATTTCCATCGAAATTGTTTTTAGTTTTATTCATAATAAGTTTTTTATTTTTTAATGAGAGTCTTATTGATAAAAAGATAAACATTTTGTCGTTTTATTACTTGAGTTTCATAGTGAATTATAATAATTTTTATTATTAATAATTAAAATATGTCATTAAGGCTGTGGAATAAATAAACACAATAGTTTTTAAATAATTTTGATTTTTTGAGATTGTGTAACGGTTTTAACTTTTGCATGTCTGAATTTTCAAAAAACACCACTACACATGATAATAAATCGAGGAAAATTCAGAAAAATTTATTTTACGCCTTAGCAGGACAATTGAAAAACAAATTTAATAAATAATTTAATAAAATAAAAAAAACGATCCGCAATCCTTCCAGTTTGAAGAAGAATTTGAAGACCTTTTTGATACCTCATATGCTGTTGTGCCAGCTAACATTGCAGATTCCTTGATTGAACCGGAAGATGATGTGGAAGCTGAGGACATAGAAAAACTGATGCCTCAACACAGGCGTAAAAAAGAAAGAGTACAAGCGACCAAGTTTTCGAGCAAATTAAATTTCAACAGGAAAAGTAATTTTAACAGAGAGAAAAGCATCATGTGTCAAACTTGCAATCAAAAGAAAATTTAATTATTTAATTTAATAAAATATTAAAAGAGGAAATAGACTGATAAATGTAATATCAAAAAATTAACTTACAAATTTAAGATTAATTAAAATTAGGTTTTAATGAATAAAAATATTTTCGACTTTTATTTTGTTATATTTATTCTTTTTATGAAATTATAATATAAATTATTTTATTTTGTTTTAATCGACATTCAGGTGGAATGTAGTTGCTCTTTGGGTTCTCCTTATTTTTAGCGTTCACAAGAAATTATGTTTTTCTGGAAGACGAATCACTGGCAAACGAAAATAATAACTGTTTAATAGAAAATTAACAGAAAACACAATATTAAAATTCATATTTATATATACAAATGATCAATTTTTATCTGAAAGGTGCTTTAATTTGTAGTTGATAAACAAAGTTTACATAGCAAATATAATAAAATAGAATAGTAAATACTTATCAGCTACAAAAAACATCAAAAATGAAAATTTTAGTTCGTGAAAAAGGTGCAGTTTAAAGTTTAATAGTCAAAACTATCTGTTCAGTACAAAAAGAAGTGATATCCTTTGTCAAGTAGAAACGAGTGTAAAACAAAACATTTCCAAATAATTAGGTGTTCTACATGTTTGAAATACTTACTTTGTCACTCGGATTAGAGATTAGAATTAGAAACAACTTCAACTAACTAGGTATTAAAACAAATGTTTCTAGTAAAAATAAAAGTACAAAATAATATTTATTTATTTATTTATATTCGAATGCAAATGTGGAATGCGATATTTATACGATCGACCGAATCGAGAGAAGTGCAGAACCATCACGAAACCTCAGTGACAGTTAAGACTTTTATTGAATGTGAAATATTATATACAAAATGAAAATTCTATAAAAGAAATGCAAGCTAATTTATTAGTTAGTATTTTATATTGCAGACCCTAGTTTGTAGATTAAGAACATGTTATTTGAACAGAATTTCATTAAAGTTATAATCTGTTACTCCTGAGGTTACGTGATGGTTTCGCACTTCTCTCGATTCAGTCGATCGTATAAATATCGCATTCCACATTTGCATTCGAATATAAATAAATAAATAAATATTATTTTGTACTTTTATTTTTACTAGAAACATTTGTTTTAATACCTAGTTAGTTGAAGTTGTTTCTAATTCTAATCTCTAATCCGAGTGACAAAGTAAGTATGTCAAACATGTAGAACACCTAATTATTTGGAAATGTTTTGTTTTACACTCGTTTCTACTTGACACAGGATATCACTTCTTTTTGTGCTGAACAGATAGTTTTGACTATTAAACTTTAAACTGCACCTTTTCACGAACTAAAATTTACATTTTTGATGTTTTTTGTTACTAATATCACGAGTTTTTGTAGTAAATAATAAATTTTATGAGCTTGGATTATAATGAAATAAATAATAAAATTAGTAATACGTAATTATTTCATTTTGATATAAGCAATTTGAATTTTTGTCATCGATTTATTTGTATACCAACTTTAACGATTGATTGAATTATTTCCAATTTTTCTGCGCTCATAAAAACAACATACCCAATAATCCGCAAGATACATAATTTGGGCCAAAGATTTATCTAGTGGTGTGGGTTGGTTGGGCAATAGCACACGCGGTGTTGTTGTAGGGGTCTAGTGATCGGCACTTTACGGTGCAGTTTTTAATTTCATTTAAGCTAGATCGATAAATACATATGTTTAAGAAAAAAGCTTTATAATAATGTTTTTATGACAACTTCCTTTCTAATGTTTCTTAGTCAAGGCCAGAATCATCATAGTAAAATTTCATTAAATGATATTTTTGAAGAATATAAAACGAACACACCAACCATAATTTCTATAATTTAAAATTTCTAGAAAAAGTGATTTCATACTCTGCATTATTGTTTGGGACAAAGGCTCTAAATAATACACCCCAATATTTTGTTGTAGGGTCTAACCATTGGCACATTACGGTATAGATTTTTAAACGAATTTAATTTAAATTGAATCCCGAAAATTTTGGGAAATATTCAGTCATTCGCAGTAAAACAAATTATAATAATGTTTTTATGACAACCTACACACCTAAACCTTAACACATTTCTTTTTAAAAATAATTGTCTTGTTAAAACCTTTTACGCAGAATCAGAGTAAAATTTTAGAAAAAAATATTGCAATCCAGGAAAAAAAATTATTTGGAACAAATTCACTAGATAATATACCCTTATTTAAAACACATATTTCACCCTACAAATGTCCAAAAATAAATGTCCATACGCATTAAAAGAACAAATTATAATATGTAATGTTTTTATGTCACACTACAAACCAAATACATTCCCTTTTAAAATTGGTCTTAACTCTTAGCTAATTTGCTTTAGCTTTTTTATACAAAATCAGAGTAAAATTAAATGATAGTAAAGTTTTTACTTTTTATGACAGTTTCCTTTCTAATTTTTTTCTTAACAACAGAATCAGAGTAAAATTGACATTTGTTGATTTTTTTATTTTTGATTGTAAAAAGCGTTCAATAGATGGATCCAAAGACAGTATGAGACTTATTCGTCTTAAAAATTATTTTAACATTAGTTTCTCAAAACTCAAAACTTTTTTCAAAATTTTATATTTTAACAAATTTTGTTTACAGTCATGTGTATTAAATTCATTTCATATTAATATTTAAAGGTGAGTTTATGTTAAACGAGTCGCCATAAGCGTATATTATATGGACAACATTAGATCAAAACCTTTTTTTGAGGTTATGTCTACTAGAATAATTTGAAAAAATTCTTCGTTGGAGTGACGTGAATAATCCATAGTATCAAATTTGTAAATTTTCAATTACATACACCGTAAATTATCCAATAAATTAAAAGAAAAGGAAACTTTTATATTTTGTATATTTTTATTATCATCGTTACAACTATAGTTTCAATCTTTGTGAGATCATCAACAGGTATCGATATGCTATTCCACTTTACGGTGTATGTAATTGAAAATTTACAAATTTGATACTATGTCTACTAGGTTCAGCGTAAATAAGCAAAAGTGGTAATCGCTATTTTTTTTTCACGAACAGCGATCTACCGCATCGCTTTGATATATACATCACAGAAAAAAAATTAAAATTAAAATCTTTAAGTTAAAGAAGAAATTCATCTACTATAGTTTCTCTTAGTTCAGAAGCTTCTATTTCAAAATTTGACGAAATATGTTCCAAATTTGTATTTGTATTTCCGATTTGCTTATGAAGTTATCCTTTTCTTACGTAAATCAATTGGTCTTTATCACTGAATTCAAGACAAAAATTTTGCAAAACACTACAAGTTAGAATAGTACCATGTACATTATCTATTCTGTTAATATATATATTTTAGAATTATGATATGTAGTTCTAGAGTATTACTTAAATTATATAATATAGCTAGATGTTTAGAAAACAAAATGCCATTAAGAAATTTTATAACTAGTGCTTTATGATTTGAGAAGTTTTTTGAAAGAATAAGATACAAGTATTTATTTGTTATAGTTAAAATGATAGTTTCAAGCTAAAGAAAAACATGGCGCGGCTTTTTAACAGCCTTTTGGTTGTTTTTGCGACGGTGAAATATTTCACAAGAAGTCGTTAAATTATATTGCACACATAAAATGGCTTTCAAAGTCAAGTAGAGTTTCTGATTAAAAAATCCTGTATCGAGATGCTCGAGAAAGATTTGTTATCTTTAGCTTTCAAATCTCCAAGAATAATTTCCACATTTTTGAAGATTTTTATTTCTCGAGAAATACTGTCGAGAATCTCAAAATTTAACAAACCACCATAAATACGATTCAATTCTACAACAAAATTATCTTTTACATGACTGTTGCGGACGCCAAACCGGCCTGGTATACATGCTGATTACAACTTTTCCGAGTAAAAAAATTAAACGCCTTAATTTGGAATCAACTTTATTAGTTAAATAATTATTAAATTTGTTGATTTAATAAAAATGTTTTATTTTTCTAACAACTTTTATAAAATATAAAAATCAGACCGGTTTCAGATATATATATCTATCATCAGTGAAATTTTTTATATTTATTTATTTTTTATATTTTTTCAACTTTATTAGATTTGATATTAATTTTAACAAAAGGAAGTTCTTTTTCACTTTACCCGTTGAGGGTCTAAATCGGAGTCACTTAGTTTTACCAAAAGTATGCGTAAATTTGAAGTAATTTATTCTACTTTGGAGTGGAGTGTTAGTATATAAATATATTAATTTATTATTTGGGGAAATAAAAGGAAAGGGCATGATAATCAAATTATTTATTAAAACCCAACGGCAAACAGTGTTAATTATATAATTAAAAATTATTATTTGCAAAAGTTCATACATTTCTAAATCAATTATTTTGTTTAAAATAATTAGTATATGCAAGCATAAAAATGCTTGTGCTGAATTTTGAAGAGTTTGTATATATTTGGAAATAAGGTTGTTGGATAGAATTTGGGAAATGGAAATTGAGAAACATCTCACATGAACATTTGCTATTGAGTCAAAATATGAAAATACAAGTAATGATTTCCAAAATTAGAGTAATTGTAAAATTATTTTAAATCTCGCCAGTTCGCAATAATATTTTGCAAAATAATATAAAACAATTGTTTGAGGAGAGAAACGAGTTGTAATTACTCCTGGACTGGAATTCTTTTGAAACCATGATTGACCAGTTTTTACGAGTCAAAACAGCAGTTGTAAAAACTTTAAATTATCTCAATTTAAATCATTTATGGAATAAAAAAAAATTGATGTGGTTGCATTAAATATTTTGACTTTTGAGTGCCATTCAAATAGCCGCAAAATCAATAAGAGCTCTCAACCGTCAGGATGCCTCATTAATATCTGTAGAGGGAATCCTAAAATTTCTATTCAAATCTTTTCGGAAAAAATAATTTAGAAATATGTAACCTCCAAATTGTTATTTGAAATACAATCTCTCACATCCCAGAAAATATCTTTAAAGCTACCGGTGGTCAAATCACTATCAATTTGAAACTTCTAAGAAACGCTCTAATTTTGATAAAACCTACATCCAATTAAAACCGAGAGAAATATTTCTTTATCTGGAAATTTTTGCAGTAAACAGAGAGTACGACTGAATGATAAATCACTAGACTGAGTGACAAAATCGCTAGACTTGTGTTGTAAAACTTTTTAAATTGCAAAATTTAATTTTGAATAACGAATTTTATTTTCATTGAATAACGAAATTCTGTTTTCTTTTGGAAAATCGGGACATTTTTAAAATGTCGCGGGACGCGGAACATATTGTTAAAAATCGGGACTGTCCCGCCAAAAGCGGGACGTCTGGTCACTTTAGCTTTAGAAACTTAACATAACACGTACGTGCCATCCACCTTCCCACCTATATTATTTAAGCCCACCATTGCCCGAAATTTACGTTTGTTATTACTAATTTCGATATGCGTTGGCCAACATATTACAGATGAAGCAATTTTACTGAACGCATGTACGATGCGAAAAAATATTTTAGATTAATTTGATTTTGAAACGTTGAACCTTTCAGTCATTGATCTAAAAATATAATGGTTTTGTAAAACATATAAAACAATTTGTAGATTAAAAATACCTGTTTTTTGTTTTTAATATTATTTCAAACAGTTCTTCCAGTTCTCTAAAAGAGTTAGATGAATCTGATAGCACAAAAACTATAAGAAATATATAAGTTATTGAACATATAATTGTAAAATTTTGTTTACCGCATTTATAACGCTTTCATATTTACGTTTGTATTTGCTGTATTCTACTAAAACTAAAACCGCAGCCTCCCGAGAATTTAGTATCCAATAAATTTGAATTAAGTTTAAACTTTAACTTAAGTAAATAAAATTCAAGATCCCAGTTTAACTTTTACATCACAAATGTTCAAAAATAACAATATAATCAACAAGTGAAAAAATGAAACTCCAATTCTAGTTCTTATATAAAAACTGATTGCCACGTCCACTAGAATGACATTTGCCTATTATAGATAATAAGCAATCGATTTGGCGTTTCCGAATAAAGCCCATAATACCCACCACAGTCACAAACTAGATAATTGGGAATTCCTGATTATCTTGTAATTTTTATCAGTCTGTCACTACACGATTAGACTGCCTTCAAGATAATCGTGTTTCATAGCTAAATTATAGTAATCATATTTTGCAAACCCGATAATTGTGAAATGCGAAGAAGCGGAAGAACGTGTAAGTGAGATAGAACTATTTCTAAGCATTTTTAACCACAAAGATTTTACATGCAACAAAAAAGTTAATTATTTTCAAATCATGATTATTTCTGTATTATTATACTTCACCACAATTTTAAATTGTGTGAAGTAATGCAATCTAACGCGAAAAAAAAATCTTACATACCCCAAATTTTGTTTTTTCTTTTGTTTTAAACCATCCTTTTTCTAAATAGCCAATAAAAATTTTGGTGTACGTCTGCGTGTGGGTGGGTGGGTGGTTTAAGTCGGGGGTGACATTCCTACATAGGATGAAACTTTGGCAAATGCTCCATGTTCATTTGAAAATGGAAGATCTGGATTCATTTCAAATTTGGACAAAATGGCGGAGGGTTTCCCGAACACCTCTAAGTTTAAATCTTCAATAACTTAACTAATCCCGGCTTATGATCTTACGAAAACTTGGTATATAAGGTTTTAGTTATGTTTTCAATATCTCTGCATACCAAGTTCCGGTTGGTCACTTCCGGCTAAAAAGTTTTTTTTCAGACGTTTATCCCTACTTTAGCCTATCATGTTGGTAAAAGCTTTCAAGTAACATGAGCAACATTTTATCAGCTTTTGGAGTACATTGGATAAAGGGTTGGGGGGTCCTCCATACAACAGGTGTTTTTTCCAACATGTATTTATGTTTGTTGGGAGCATACAACATTCGTTTGTAAATGAATTTTGAGCTGATTAGCTGATTAGAGAATTTTGAGCTGATTAGTTTTTGAGCGATATTGAACAAAGTGGTGAGGGGGTCCCACGAACACCTGCGTTTTTGAAAGCTTCATAACATCTGTACCTGATAATCGAATTGGATGAAACTTGGTACATAAGCATTTAGTACGGTTCACCACAGTTCTGCACCCCAAGTTCCGGTTTGTCATTGCCGTTAAATTTTTTTTTTACTTTTGCTCGTACTACAGAATTTATTTTTGTTGGGACACTACAGCTTTCTTTCTATAATATTGATATAATTAGAACTATGCGAAAATAACATTGGTTAGTCATTAATTAAAGTTTTTTATGGATATTAGCTCACTATATATTTAGAACATTTTGTTTCCAGAGCTGTGGTGAAGTTAGCCTATGCATCAGCGTCGCAATATTTTTGTGTTATTGCTGTTTGCTAGTAAAGATTAATTAATTTCTAGTTCTTTAATTAATTTCTAAGACAGTTGCTTTGTATTATTAAAATATCTAATGTGAAATGAAGTTTGCTGGCATGCAGAAATTATTAAGGAATATTTCATTGAGTAAAGTTAGACAAAATTCTATAATCGTGTTTATGTCTGTTAAATTTTTCAGATCTCGATAATCAAAATTGCGATCGCGAGTAGAGATAATCGCGATTATATTTGTGTGTGTCAATGATATAAGGTTCAAAGGGTTTTATTTTTGTTTCCTTTTTCTGCTTCTTTTGTTCTTACGAATATAAACATGTCAAAATGTTTTATTCATCGCAGTCGACCGGAATTAGATGATGAGAAATGATCAAAAGTTTTGATGCATGTCGATTCTTGTAGTAAAACGTTTATATGGATACCATTACAGATTTTAATTTGTCAACATAAAATCAATTTGTTTTGTTCAGAATATAATTGACTGTCGTCATTTAATATAATAATTTAAAGAAAAGCATTTATTAAATCCTATAAATGAGATGATTTATACATTTAGGTATTTAATTCGTGAATTTTAAGACATTGATTACTTGAATACTTTAATCAAATATTTTTGAAAAATTTGTTTATTGTATTTGATAAAAATGAAACAATTGATGAAGATTTGTTTTTTTAAAAGTAACGAAAATGAATTGAGTTGTATATGAAATTCAACAACAACCAATTTTTAGTGCAACAATTTTTGTATATGCATAGTTATTCAACAATCAATTGCTTTTGGTGCAACCATATTTGAGTTATCAAAATCACCTGTTTAAATCACCTGCGACAATTTTTGTATTTGATATTCAACATTTGATTTGTGTATTGTTTATTTAATAGTCACATTCATAGTTATGAAGCAACCGTTTTTGTATTTATATAATTATTCAACAATTGCTTGTTTATTTTTGGTGCAACGATTTATCTATTTACTAATCAACAATCACCTGTTTATTTTTTATGCAACAATTTTTCTATTTGTATGGTTAGTCAACGATCACCTATTTATTTCTGGTACAAATTATTATACTATTTATATACTATTTTCGGCAACCACTATAATCCATTACAAATTACAATCGCAACAATATTTGATTTACATATAATCTAATATTCAGAAACCAATTTTTTTTTGGGCAACAATAATATTTATTTAAATTAAGGCCAATCAATCAATAAGCACTGTTGTAAGGTGGAAACCGGACAATATCATGGGGTAGGTCAATTAAGCTTTAATGTATTTTAATAAATAAATTCGTGTGGATGAGGTATGTGAGGGGTGGTGATGGCCTCTATTCTTCTTATCTTTTCGGAGGGTCGCCAAGTTTGGTTTAGTTTTTTTTTGTTTTCTCTTGTTCATATTTCATTTATCGAATCCACGTACTGAAGCTAGGCGGAACAAACTCAAGGCGTGCATATCCCCTTGACTGCCGAATTACTTATGGTAATCCCCCACCGATAACCAGCCGCTTGTTGCACATTTATTGATTTTAGTACGGTTTGTACGGAGCTGTTTAATTCGTCAACATTAAAATACTAAAATCAAGCAACACTCCATCGTCATAAACATAGAAGAAAATTAAAGATAAAATGAATAAGTCCAATCAAATAAAAAAAAATCTTTTCGAAATAGAATAAATTAAACGAAAAATAAATCTGAAGTAATCGGACTAAAAAGATTTTAATCGAAATAACAATGAAGTCCTTGCTAGTAACATTAAAGCGAAAGAAAGTGTAAAAGCGAATTTGAAGAAACAATTATTTTAGATATAAAACTAACATTAAAAAATATAACAATAACTATAAAAGGATATTAAAAGATATTTGTTTTAAAAAAGTTCAAATTGCGAGGACCGAAAAACTATTTAACATTCGTATACAAACTAGTCCAATTATGGAATAACATACAGTTTTATACTGAACGTGATAAATTCACAGAACAAAGTTTAAAGCGCCATAATGACTGTGAAAAAGTGATCTAATAGTGAATTGTAAAATAAAAGTTTTAGTCTTTTCATATATTTCATTGTGTTTGCTATTTTTGATAAGAAAAACGTTAGCCTATGGATGCTGAAAGTACTTTTATGCGTCAAAAACTTAAGGGAAAAATATAAGAAGTGAGATAACTATATATAAACAGCTAATTCATTTGATAAGGAATTAAATTTAAAACAATTTCGTTATAATGTGCTTTACGGGTTTTCTAATGCGATAACTATTTTACATTTATTTATTTCACTTCGGTCTGAAAGACCTAATTACTTCGGTCTGAAAGACCTAAGTATTACATCCATGAGCCAAAAGTGGAATTCTTACCCCCACTTTTTTGGCATTTCACAACGTTTTAGGACCTACTGATTCTAAAAAAGCAAAAAAATGTGTGTCTGTCTGCCGGCCGGCCGTCATTACCTACGCTGCAGGGAAAACGGCTGAAGGGATTTTAAAAATTTTTTTCTAAAAATAGGTATACTCAAGGGACAGGTCCGAAAGGACGCTGTGTTCGATAACTGTACCGGAAGTGTGTCAAAAAATCATTAAGTGTGTCAAAAATAGCAAATTTTCATATTTTTGGATTAAAAAACGTTCATTTTAAGTGATTACGAGTAGGAACACTGAATTTGGAGAAATCTTGATGGTAGGGATTGGTATGTGAGATCAAAAACTAGATTATTGCATTATAAGTTTGTCAAAAAAATGTTGTCAAGTGTGTCAAAAGAAAGATTTTTATTTTTTTACCCAATTTTTTGAAAAAAAAAATAAAATTATTTATTTGTTTGAAATGAATTTTTATTATTATTATTGAGAATCATGGCATTAGAAGTTTGTCAAAAAAATGTTGTCAAGTGTGCCAAAAGAAAGATTTTACTTCGGTTTATTTATTTTTTTACCCAATTTTTTGGAAAAAAATTAAATTAATTATTTGTTTGAAATAAAATTTTTTATTATTATAGAGAATTATGGCATTATAAGTTTGTCAAAAAAATAATGTCAAGTGTGTCAAAAAATGATTTCATTTATTTTTTTAGCCAATTTTTTGGAAAGAAATGTAGCTGTTTTTATGACGTAAATGTAATTGAAAATGAAATTGGCATGGAAATTCTTGAATTTGTTATAGTTTTTGAAATATTTTTGGAATTTCGAAATAAATTTGTAGTTTTGATTTAAGAATAATTTTTGCAATATTTTTAGAATTTCGGAAAAAGTTTTAATTTTTGATTTTGTAAGAATTTTTGGAATATTTTTAGAATTTTGAAAAATTTTAAATTTTTGATTGTATTATAATTTGTGGAATTTTGAAAAAAGTATTTTTGATTTTGTAATGATTTTTGCAATATTTTTAGAACTTTGGAAAAGTTTGAATTTTTGTAATATTATTGGAATTTAGAAAAGTTTAAATATTTGATTTTATTCTAAATTTTGGAATATTTTTGGAATTTTGAAAAAGTTTGATTTTATTTAATTTTTACAATATTTTTGGAATTTTGAAAGAAATATGAATTTGTAATATTTTCTCGAAACGCTAAATGAAGAGGTTTTTGAGTAGTTTGCTGAGTGTATCTTTTCACTAAATTATGTTAATTTATGATCTGTCATAATTTTCGGCTTCGTATTGATGTTTCGTGTTAGTTTTGTAATAAATTTTTAAACAGAGATAAAAAAATACATGTACTTTAACAAAGAGTTATGTTTGATATACATCGCTGCCCAAAACTAAAAAAGCATGTTCTCATAAAAGTTTTTTACCGAAAACTATATCAAAATCCTTAACCCAGACCGAAGTCTTGATATCTCAGAGCTGCGAGATTTCAGTCCCTCCATATTTTTCATATTATGTTTAGCGTACAAGCGAAAGTGTTGTAGCTGTAAAGTGTATTTCTTTGAAATTTTAAATAATGATCTTGAATGATTGAATGAATTCTCTAATGATTCAAGAAATAAGTTTGAACTCGGAGAACCATGGTTCGGGTCTAATTCAGAGAATCATTCAACTAAATAACTACCAACACCCGTGTTTTCTAGTTAGCTGAAAGTTAGCTACCAACGCTAGTGAGTTGGAAAACAGTGTATGAGCATGATTACCCATTTAAGAGCTAATTGATCAAATTAAGTTTTTAAGTGACACTCGACTAGGTATTTGATTCATTTGTTCAATTTAATACTGGTACAAGTTCCAGCACAAACATAACAATCCTCAAAGAAACTTAAACACAACTACACCATTGCCGTTTTTTATACTTGTGAGCTGCACGCCGTAGGTGTATCGCTAGATCGCTTTACCGTAGGTTCATTGCTAGATCCAAGATTAATGCTGTATGAAGTGGTTTCGTTTACAGTTCACGATCCTCATTCAAAACCATCGCTGAAGTCAGTTTGTTTAAAAAAATACTGTTTTTGCTTCCTATAAATTATAACAACTTTTGTTTGCCGTTTTCCAGCTACATTAAAGACAGAGTATTAAATTTAAAGCAATTTTTCAACAAAGTCGCAACAGTTTTCATTGGAATCGGTCTTATTTTGGCGTATCAAAATCTTTGGTCGTTGAAAATTAAGGACGAACACTTTTGAATAAAATGTAAAAATTTAGGCCCAAAAATTGAGAAATTAGAATTTGCTAGTGACAAACCGTTCTAATTCCCGATCCGAAATACTAGGTCAATAGGAATTAAAAATTCCAAGAAAAATAATTATAAAAGTTTGACGAACAACAAAATTTTATCAATTTTGTGCCTCTTCTGTCTTACTTTTCAAAATAGGAACAAAA
Source organism: Diogma glabrata (assembly GCA_963693315.1). Taxonomy (NCBI): domain Eukaryota; kingdom Metazoa; phylum Arthropoda; class Insecta; order Diptera; family Cylindrotomidae; genus Diogma; species Diogma glabrata. Next base: position 297,652,250 of record OY856187.1, on the reverse strand, counting down.
AATCTTTCTATTTTAAGACCATTATCCATCTTTGGATAACCTTAAGTCATTCGTGTTTTAAATTAATATTTGTTTATGGAACATTCAAAACTGATTGACAAACAAATGAAGACGACGGAAACTTACTTATTACAAAAAGGAATAACCAGTTGACAACAGAAGTAACAGAGTGATAAAACTAGTATGAGCTAAAGCTATAACCAAGTAATGTAAATTAAATTTCAATCAGTTCTGTACAAGATGCATAAAAAAACATCAAAGATTATCAATGTTGGAACTCGAAGTGATGATGAATTTGCAAAAATAACTAAAACAGAATGTAGTTCCAGAACTATATACCAAAATCAAAATAGCCAAATAAAGATCGGAAACTAAAATTTATGATTTAAAATATTAACAAACTACAATCAATCAGAATAAAATATAATCAAAAGCTAAATGATAGTGTGCTAAAGTCCAAAGTGGAATTTGTTAAAAAAGATTAAATACCCTAAAAATTAAAACATATCTCAAAAGAAATAAGACAAAAATGTATATCACATATTAGTTTTTTAAAATACCTATAAAGAAAAAACAACGAAATCATTCAGAAGAAGAATTTAACCACAATGCAGCCAAACTAACAGAACGTAACTTTAAAAACAATGAAGGACCTCTATTAATAATTCTTTAAAATATCAAAACCAAATAATTATTGAGTTTATCAACAACTCAGAACGCATATTGCAATCGGATCTAGGTTTTAACTTTTAACTTTCTATTTAAAAAAATATCAAATAATTATGGTTCAAACAACCTAACCAACAGAAATACATATTAATTAAAAATAAGCTTTATTATAGAGTTCAAAATAAAAGAAAACAATAATACAAAAAATAAAAACATTACTATCAAACAATTTTGCGCACGTACCCAAAAAAGTATACGATTTTTGCACAGAATTCCATACCCATTTTTCATTTATGAATTAGAATGTATGTATATATGATACGAATTAAAATCAAAGTTTATTTTAAGCTATATCATAGGAATAGATGTCATTGGTTTTTGTTGTCCCAAAGTGTCCGGTATAATTTATATTGAATTGAATACTAATGAATACTGAATTAAATTAAGTAATTTAATAAATAAATGATTAAAACAACGAAAATTTGTTTAATTTACATATGAAATTACATTACATCTAGGGCGAACTATTATTGCCCACAATCTTTACATATTTCATTCAAAAAGCGCATGGAATTTGGTACCAAAATGAGCATTGAATGGGAGAATATACCAAAAATACAATACCAAAAATATTGGACTTGGAAAATTGTGACAGAGTTCCTCCGCCAAGGGTGCGGAAATCCGTGCTCTGAGAGACACATATTCCGAGTACTCCATGCAACTTTCATTGCGAAAAGGTTTCCGTGCGCATTGGTTATTGGGTGGTTTCATCGTAAATAAATATAACCGCAACCAAATGAACAAATACCGATGGAACAAAACATGGATGTAAAAAATGAAACCGAACATCATCATAAATAAAAAAAAAAAACAAATATAAAACCAAGCAATAGACAAACAACTAACGCAACATAGCAACTATAGATAAAGACAATGCAGACATTTTAAGATCGAATATATTGAAATATATTATGAAATCATACAAAAGATTAAAACTCAGTACATCCGAGTATAGAATAATATTATAATGGAGCACTATCATAAACACCAGAAGTTACACAATATCGAAAAATATGTTTTAAATAAAAAGTTACGATTGTCTATATTGGTCAAACAGAAATTTCACTCTAATAAAAACTACAAATTACAAAGTATATGTTATACGTGAGGATGATAATATGCCATCATATCAACCATTTTACGTTTATCATTTCTTTTAGGATTTACCAATCTTTGTTGTATTAATTTGCTTTTAATTTACTATCGTTTTTATCAGATTTTCATAACATAAAATTGTATTGCTTTAATCTTTAAAAATTCCACATTGCACCCTGGCCTTTTGTAAATTGTTAATATTTCAAAAGAATTATAATGCAGTCGTAAAAATACAGCAATAAACGAAAGAAAAATGTTCAAACGCACACATAAAACCGATTCACACAAACCAAGCTATAAAGCTTTACCGACAAACACAATTTGCAACCAACCCATTTTGCCTAACCCTATAATGTTACATATGTTAACTCTGCAATAAATCTATCTACTAGCTTTAATTCAACAAATACAAAATCAAATTCTATTCATCAATCACGCAACATAAAATGTATAAAAAAACAAATTTTAAATTTAACGTGCCCGATTTTTAATCAAATTTACAACAACAAAACTCTTTAGGGTCAAATCTTTTTGAGTTTTCAATTAAATTTGTTTCTTCTTCATATCCTTAGTTAATTAATAACAATAAAAAAATGCATGATCGCGTGATCATATGTTGTTAATTATTTGAATCTTTTTTAGTTTTGTTTTCAAGTTTTATATTAAAAGTTTATAAATTCTTGTAATACTAAAAATTTATGATGATCTTATATACACAAAACTATGAGAGAAAAAATACATATTAGAAAAAAAAGTTTAAGCAAAAAAAAACAAAGATCACATTTCTTTGAATTTCTTATTTTCCCGATATTATTTTAATGAACATATAAATGAATGAGTCTAATGTACATCCATACCCAAAATTTAAAAAGAGTTTGTTGTTTTAAATTTGATCAATTCAATATGCTGTTATATGATGTAAATCATATTTTTGGGTAATAAATATTATATTTCTGAGTAAATACAGTAAAAGCCCGATTATCCGACATTCAATTAACCGAATATTCAGTTAACCGGAATTTAAGATTTTTGAATTGTTTCCTCTTTCACAAGAAAAAATTTTTTTTTGGTTGGCAATTGCAAGAAAAATTTTCAAATATTCTTATTATTTACTTGTTTTTGTATTTGTATAAAATATTATTTGCAATCAATGTTATGAACAACTTGAAATACACATACAAAAATAGGTTTCTAGTATTTTTTTTGAAAATATATTGACGAGAATCCTACTAAAATATTTATATGGAGAATAACATGAAATCGTCATAATATTTCATTTAAATTCAATTATCCAGAATTTTCGATTATCCGGCATGCTTCAATCCCCGAGCATTCCGGATATTTGGGCTTTACTGTATTTGGATTTGGGTTAAAGTTGTGAATTTATTAAATTTCATGAAAAAGATACATTATAGGAAGTAGTGTGTTATAGGGATTCCTGTAAAATTATATGTTGTATTTTTGTTGAGCAAATAATCAATTTTTTTCTTTATATAAAGTTGGGCATGTTTGTGTAAATTATAGTGAACTATAACTTAACATCTAAATGATTTATAATTTATTGAAGAATTTGTGGACCTTAAAAAATAAAGCATTAAAATTATCAGGAAAAAACCCGAGAAGGTGAAGAATTCCCAAGGTTTCGAAAATATGTTGAAAAAATCACACTGAAATGCCACTGTTCTACATTTAGTTGTGTGGATGGGTGGCCATAGGCAGTTTCGATTGGATAAAACTAGACGCAAATTTGGATAAGGTTGATTAGATCTCCGTAGATGTTGATTAGGTCGTTGATTAGATCTCCGTAATGCTCAACCATAACATATTTTTAAAATATTGTAAAATCGGCCACATTTTTTATGCTATAAAAAATCAAGTTCGTTATTAAGATTAACATTACCAATCATTTTAATGACTCTATGTTGGATCAAGACTTTTCAAGCTGGTACGATATGGTCCTCTTCAAACATAAGAACAGTACTCTACACATGGACGAATATATGATTTGTATAGATCAAATGAAGCTGTACGTTGTTGAAAAACTTAAGAAAGTGCCACAAATAGGCCAACTTGCGGGGTTAGAATAGGTCAAAGGCGAGATAAAAAATATATGAGAACTCCATTGGATATTATTTTCTACTTTAAATCCGAAAGTTTAACAAACTCTTTTTCTCGAGACCTATAACATCAGACACTAATGAAAATTAATTTTGAGTCAATACGCGGGTAGAATGGCAAACCTGCAGTTTTAGACGCATCAAACTCATCACTCAACACTATTAGAACGAACTCAATTATTTATTGTATTAACATCTACATTCAAAGAATCTATCATGGTTAGATCTAATTTTATTAAGTGAAGTCCAAAAACGTTCCAGCTCCATGAGACACACTAAGTGTTCTAACATCAGCAATACTATGCATTGGACAAACAGTAAAATTCAATATGTCATTATCATATATAAGAAGAAGGGTAGACGATAAAGCTGCTCCTCAAGGAACTCCAGCGTTGGTTGTAAAAGTGTCTGGTGTCAACATTTCCTGAATGTGTATTATTTCTTAACATCACAACACAATCACAAGACCTACCTTAGTATGATTAAAGTCGAAATTATGATCATCAAAAGACATCGCCATTAAGCAATAGTAGTTTGTGCTATATGTTTTGAAATGAAAATTTTTTCAGCACTAGTCCTAAGTTTGTATTGAAGTGAATACGAGCGAAGCGAGTATTGAAAATTAGGACGTGTGCTGAAAAAAATTCATTTCAAAACGAGTTGCACTCAACGTTTTGTGCACTTGTGGTACTAAATAAATTAGAAATGAATGAAAACATTACTTTTGACCAAAGTAGAAAGAGCAATTATGCAAGCTATTGAATGAATACCCTCCAGGAATCGGTGGTTGTGGCAAAGGCTCTCCAACCACTTTCAAGTTTGTTCGGCTTGTTTGACTCGAAATTATTGTAACAGTTGTACCGGCTGAAACATTGCCATTTTCAATGATTTATTCACTGGATTGAGCAGTGGTTGATGAGGTCGTTGAAACGTTATCAGCTCTTACAATTTTCGAACCCACGGCTGACAGCATTGCAATTTTACGTTTATTGTTGAGCGAATGTTGAATGTACTTTTCTTACCTAATCAGACTCCCAACCACCATGTTGCTTAATTGTAGTTAAATTCACACCCGAATCTGCCAACAAGGATGCAGGCGATCGACGGAAGTAATGACCCGTGTACTCACCCGGTGACGAAAGATTCAAGAAAATTGCAATTGTTTTCGAATAGCCTCCAATAGTGTTAATGCCGATCGGCTTTTTGATGTATTTGCCATTACGAAAACCCAAAAAGAATCTGTCGGTGATAACGCCATGAGGACGTAGTCCTGAATACATCTTGAAAATGTCAACCAAATTTACGTCCCGATGACTTTCTTCGTTGATGACAAATTGTCGAATGATTTTGATTTTTGTTTTCGGTACGGTAATTTTAATGCCATTGTCCATGTATTCGACATCCTTTACGTTCAAATTCAACAATTCGTTTCGTCGACAAGCACCATAGACACCGACAATAAAGGTCACCTAAAAATTGTGAGGTTAGGAAAATGAAACAAAAAAATTATCAGCAAATTTTGCCTTCGTAGCCAAATAAACATCGTCGGGAGCGTCCTTCAGGAATTTGTAGATTTCTTCAATGGTGAAGATTCTTGATTTCTTCGCAAAATAATTGTCATTTTTACGCTTCAAAAGAGCTCGCAAATTGTTGAATTTTGAGATATCGATGTTGTCCTTCACGTTCAACGTGGATTTTAACATTGAGTAAATGCTCCATGTAGTTGACGATTGGAATTGTTTCATCTCGGTATCGAAATAAGCAAGCAACTTATTTTCGTCAATCACTTTAACTGTTTTTTTACTGCACCATTGAATGAACGCTCGATACGTTTTTTCGTATTTTTCTTTGGATATTACCGGCAATAAACCTTGCAAAGCTCTTTCTGCTGCTCCTTCCAAATCGGAATCCTCCAATGAGCTCATTTTTTGCAGTTTCTCAATAAAATACACGCGAAATGAAAACACGTTTGTAGTGTGGGACAATCAAGAACAAATGACGTTTTTTTCTTGTATATAATCCAACTTGCATATTGTCAAGGCATTGTTGATCGATCAATACTTCGCGTAGTTTTTTTGTAGTGATTTTTTGTAATTTTTTGTCTATTGTGGTACTCAAGTGCAGAAAACGTTGTGTGCAACTCGTTTTGAAATGAATTTTTTTCAAAACAAATTACTATTGTAAAATTATATGAAAAACCATAGCAACTGCAATTTGTTATTCTTTTTACACTAGTGGAATAGTCTTTTCATTTGTTATCATAGAAAAAAAAATATTTTTAATACTTATAGTATTAACTTCCACAATTAAGTGTAGCACTCTACTTCCTATGTTTAAAGGTTAATATGTAGATTTGTAGGACCCTTGAAAATCAATTACATTTAGTATGTGTGTTTGTAAAAAGGGATTGAGAGAAACAATTATGGATCTGTTGTTGAATTTATTAATTTATTTGTTTATACTAATATACCGTATATATTAGTTATGTTCTTTACATTTATATAAGGGTAGTTCTACACACGAAGGAAAAAAATGGAGCTAATTACGGCACGACATGTTTTTTGCGTATAAGTTCTGGCAACTAGTTTTAGTTAAAGTTGATGACGTTCTTTCAACTTTTCTGAATGTGGCCAGTCAAAAAAAAAAAAAAAAAAAAAAAAAATGCAAGAGCCAAAATTAAAAAATATCCTTCTTAATCCTAAATTAACTCAAAATTATCTCAATATTATCTCAAAATACGAAATAAACATTTATCTAAGTTTGCCCGCTTTTAAATCTTCCAGGGGACTGATAATTTATCAGTATTTCGCTTAAAAATGACAAAATTACGTATAAAAAAAAAATAAACGGATTCTATACCAAGGCAATACATATTCGCGACGTATAAAATTACAAAATTACCTGTAATTAAAATACTTTTTACGAAAATACTTACCAGGGGACTGATAATTTGACTGGACAACACACGATCTTGCTACTAATGATGAATGTTTTGATTGATAAAACCTCGGACTAAGTAAAACACTTGCAATAATATATTTATTGAACTTTAATTAATTCCTGTGACGAGCGATAACTTGATAGAAATTTCCAATATTTTCAATGTGTTTTGATTGGGCAGGAGAATAATAACGAATTGGTGGGACAAACTTTAATAGGATATATCTAATATGAAATATAGAGTAATTTTATGATTATTTACACATTATTGAAGCATCATTATTCAAAATTATTAATACAGAGTAAATTTGTCTCTACACACTTAGAATCATTGATTATTTAGTTTACCAGCTTTGAATTTCAAGGTGGGACACGCCAGGGGACTGATAATTTTACGTTTTGAATAATTTTTTTTCTAAGACATATATTTCGAAACGGGTTTATTTTGGGTGACCAACTAGACACAGTTAAGGTTTACAAATTTCATGTGAAAAAAAATTTTTTTTTCATATTAATATACGAAATAAGCAGAGCCGTCCAAAATTCCTATGTTTTTCCGTCCAAAATTCCTATGCATGGAATACTGTTCTCACATATGGTGTGGAGCATACTTGAGTAGTCTAAATTGCCTTGATTCTGTACAGCAAAGAGCTATTAAACTTATCGGTAACTTAAATCTTACTAACCATCTTGATTCTTTGCAGCACAGAAGAAATGTTGCTGATTTGACTATTTTTTACAAATATATTATGGATGAACGAACTTCGGAAGAGATTAAATCGATTTTACCTAACTCTGCAAACCTATCGCGTCACACCAGAGCAACTTTAGCGGCCCATCCTTATACGGTTCAAATAAGTAGGTGTAGAACTGTAGCCTTCCAACGTGACTTTTTCAACAGAGTTTCTCATCTTTGGAATACCTTACCTTCGTGGGTTTTCCCAGATGACTTTAATCCTCAGCGGTTTAAAGTTGGCGTTCATAAATTTCTCAGAGAAACTTAATTTGCATTCGATTCTTATCCCTAGTTGGCATGGTATCTTCGGATATTCAGAGACGTTAACTTATAATTTATTATAATTAACACTAAACATGCCTAACTTTGAATAAAAAAAAAAAAAAATGTTTGTAGAACTACCCATAAATATTAAATTGTAATTTAGTATTTTAGATTATATCAAACGATGTTACAAGTCACACATATAAAATTTGTGTTCTGAAATTTAAATAAAATAGTCTGTTTTGTTAACTGTTTGTAATTAATTACAAATTGTTTAACTGTTCCCGGGTAGGAGCTGCCAATGTTAAACAACGGACCAATCTCGGGTCAGTATTAGCGAAGCCAAGCCAAGTTAGCTTTGGACCAGGTTTGGGCCAGTTGTAAATGCCTAGACTGAACTAGTTCATTATATTACGCGTTATTAACCAGTCTAATGCATTGTAAACATGTGCAGGCCATATTATATATATCTTTATTTTCATATATGTAATTCTTTCTACAACCTCTTTCCACACATTTAAAGGATAAGGAGGTCTGGAAAAAAATTGGTATGGCGGACCTTATTTGCCAGACTTGGTCCAAGCCTGGTTTGCTAGACTTGGCTCCAAGACATCAGTCCAAGCTTGGCCCAAGTTGGGCCGCTTGAAAATGTTATGCCTGGCTCAACCCCCAAAAACTATGGCGCGGTCTTGGCCCAGGCTTGGCTCCTTAGCTTTTTCTTACCCGGGTTGTTTGTAATTACAAACTATTTAAATGTATGGTATGTAACAAATAATTAACGTATATATTTAAAAAAGATATTGTGTTAACTATTGTTTGGAATATTAATATGGTGTAGTGACATTAATGAACAGTTGTATATAAAAAATTACTCATCATCACTTAAAATGAACGTTTTTACAGCAAATATGAAATTTACGGCTGACCGGCAGACAGACGAACATATTTTGTTTGCTTTTTTAGAATCCTTATGACCAAAAATGTCGAGAAATTGCAAAATGGTAAAAATACATATTTTTTTTGGTGATTTATTAAGAATTTCTTTTGTTACTCTACTTAAATTACTTTTGCGCACATATTTAAAAAAAATATAATAAATAAGAAACCTTTTATTGATCAAATTGTTTAAAACATTTTTATTTATGGTTTCATTGTAAATTCCTAAAAATGAAACTTCTAGAAATGAAACTAAAGCCTATTTAACAAATTAAATGGGATTTTTTTCCGGTAGCTCGCTTTTGGAGGAGTAATGTAGATGTTATTTTTGTATTGAAAATAAGTGATATTTAAAAGCTCTAAATTCTATATAGTAGAATCTGTAGGTTTTAAAGGGTAGTTAAATTTCGGCTCAGGCAAAAACTTGTACATAACAACAAAACGGAAAGTAAAGGAATTTGGGTCATATTTTAAAGCAAATAAAAACAAAGCATTATATAAAAATATAGTTCAACACGCAATCGTCTGCATTAATCAAAACAAACAAACATGTTTCTCCCTCGACATTCAGCTTCAATAAATTTAAAACAATTAAATTTCTTATTCGCAGATATAAATAACATTAAGAAAAAAACCGCATATCAAAAGGAGAAAAAGTAATAACAAAGATATTACATGATACATAGACCACATGTTACACGATAAAAATATGGAATAAATCACATAACAGACAGCTCATACAAAACATGAAATAACACAGAACCAACGTTAAGAATAATAATAAAAATAAATTACGACTATAAGTAACAAGAAATAGTTTCATTTGCGAAAGAATTTTCGAACGGATTAAATTACCACAAATGAATGATTTTTGTTGTTGTTGATTTTAAAGTGCTTAGATAGTGCGAAGATACACAGTTGAAAAAGTAACTGCAATATTTAAAGCAAGTCTTGCAATAGGAGCTATGCGTTGCAGGTTATTATTGAATTATAAAGTAAATGTTGCATTAAACCTAATTCCGATGTATTTCTATAAAATTTAAAACAACTCTTGCATCATTATTTATTTCTATAGAACAGCTAGAAGTTTTAATGCACCTTGCTACAATTTAATATATTAATGAAATTTCAAAATTCACTAGAGTATTATCCCTTTTAGAAATATATAGTCAAAATCGTTTCATGTATGTTTCAGTTATCGCTTCTCAGCTGAAAATCTATAATAATAGTGATTAAGGTGGTATGTATGTTTTAATTTTTTCCGTTGTAATTTTATTTTAATTTGATTAATTTAGGCAGGTGCGTAATAATCAAAGTAACTCGAAATTATGAATCATAATTTATGATGTAATTTGCATTAAAATGTCATACTAAAAAAAATGTTGCGCGTAATTTATTTAATGCAAATAACAGACAATTTTAAACAACAAGCTTTTTTATTTTACTCCAAGTGCTTTGTTAAATATTGATGCAAAGAGCATTAGTTTAACTTTATATAGCAAGCTTTGTACTGTTTTGTAATGGAAATTGCCGTAGGACAATGTAGCAATTTGCATTACATATTCAATTTTTTTTTAAATGTGTATTGGAAACATCAAACTGACGAAGGTTGAGGCAGTTATTTTAACTCTTTTTCTCCAACAAGTTGGCAAAGGTTTTATGTTTATTTCAGGCTTACTTACTCGTTCGAGTGTTTTCTGGGGTTCATCCAATCCGAAATTCGAAATACTTGAGGAATGAAAAGTGCAATCAATACTTTATGATGTCAGTCAATCAATTAGCAAATTGTTGTTACATTTTTTAAAGGTTAACCCAAAATAATTATCATAAGTAAAACCAGTAAATTTAGTAAGCCAAAGTATTCAATTTGAAGGTCTTATGCGTGGTTGGTTGTGGAACTTATTGTAATCATTATTACTCAAAGCTTGTTTAAATAAAGGAGTGGCAGACATCCGATTCAAATTGGTAGATTTCTTGACTATACAGATTTGTGTACAAGAAGCATCGGGTGATTTGGAGCCCGGATTTCGATCGGGTTGGTTTTATTTATTTTAAGCTTTAATTTTTAAAAATTTTTGATTTTAATATTTAATATTAAAATAATAAATAAAAAAAAACAAACAATAATAGATGAAAAACGTGAAAGGTGAAAAAGTCGAAATTGGAGCTTGACCATTTTTGATTTTCCTGAAACTTGACATGTAAGTAGTATGGACAAAATAAAAAATATGACTTATTTTACAATTTTTTAAAGTGCTTAGTTTGAGCGTATGGGGCACCCCAACATGCATGAAAAATGAAAATTCTGCCAATCCGATGTAACTTTGAAATTAAATTGCTTAAGAACAGCTATACTGAATTCATGAAACTTTTTTTTGTTTGATAGATGATTAGTTAGACCTTTGAAAAAAAATTAATTAATTGTTTTTAATATTAATTTTTAAATAAAAATATTAAAAAAACTTTTTTAAAGATGGCGCTAGGGTCGAAGATCAATTGGAATTTAATTAATTTTTTTTCTGAAAATAGTTCTATCCTTACTCTAAAATATATAAAATTAACTCAAAGGCGTTAATTTTTGTTCTTGAGATATTTAATTTTAAAGATTTATAGTACGACTGAAATTCGAATTTTTCTTCATTTTCTCAAACAATTTCTATTAACCAAAAATGTTAAATTCAATTAAATTTTAACCTTTTTTTTTAAATATAGCTCTAACCTTACTTTAAAATATATCAAATTTACAAAGAGGCGTTAATTCGTGTTCTTGAGATATTTAATTTTAAAGATTTTTAGTCCGATTAAAATTCTAATTGTTCATTATTTTCTCGAACTTCAGTGTTTAAAATTTTTTGATGATATAAATTGTTCAAAAAAATAATGAACAATTAGAATTTTAATCGGACTAAAAATCTTTAAAATTAAATATCTCAAGAACACGAATTGACGCCTCTTTGTAAATTTGATATATTTTAAAGTAAGGTTAAAGCTATATTTAAAAAAAGAAAAAGTTAAAATTTAATCGATTTTAAAATTTTTTGTTAATGGAAGTTGTTTGAAAAAATGAAGAAAAATTCGAATTTCAGTCGTACTAAAAATCTTTAAAATTAAATATCTCAAGAACAAAAATTAACGCCACTTAGTTAATTTGATATATTTTAGAGTAAGGATAGAACTATTTTCAGAAAAAAATTAATTAAATTCTAATTGATCTTCGACCCTAGCGCCATCTTTAAAAAAGTTTTTTTAATATTTTTATTTAAAAATTAATACTAAAAACAATTAAATAATTTTTTTTCAAAGGACTAACTAATCATCTATCAAACAAAAAAAAGTTTGATGAAATCGGTGTAGCCGTTCTTGAGCAATTTAATTTCAAAGTTACATCGGATTGGCAGAATTTTCATTTTTCATGCATGTTGGGGTGCCCAATATGCTCAAACTAAGCACTTTAAAAAATTTTTAAAATAAGTTGTATTTTTTATATTGTCCATACTACTTACATGCCAAGTTTCAGGAAAATCAAAAATGGTCAAGTTTTCACAACTCTGTCTAGAACACGTTTTACATCAATAGATAAATAACACAATAAATATTTGTTGTTGTTTTTTGGCAATCCTTAAGTTTGGTGCGCAAATTTTCGCTCTGTTTAGTTTTTCGTTAAAGTTTAAAGTGAAATTTACTTGTTTTACAGTTCAACTTAACGAAAAGTTCTTAAGTTGGCTCATTAGTTGTTAAATAATGAATAAATAAATTGTTAAATTATTTTTGGCTATTGAAAAAATTAGTTTAAAAAAATTAGAAAATAGTGAAGTGAATAGTTTTATTACTATATAAAGTGTAACTTTTTTTTATTTGAAAATGATTAATATTTAATAATTACTACGTGTTTATTTATTTATAGAATCATATGTTGCACTTATTAGAATTGGTGCGGTCAAACTATTTTATATAAGCAACTTAGGAAGAAAGAAAATATTTTTTCATATAAGTAAGCACCGCACAGTAAGAACCTTTTCTAAAATAAGGAAATATTAATGATATAATTAATTCTTAAATATTTTGTAGCTTTCAGAAACATTTCCGGGTAAACCAAGATTTGCCATGAGCTAGCCGTTATGCCAAATATCGATAGTTGTGATCCTCGTTCGATAACATTTTATCTAAAGGTAGTAAATCAACTAGTTAATACAGTTATTTTTAATTCAACGGTAACAATCAACGGTAGTCGCCGTCAATGTTATTTATTTTATTCCTTGATGATGGCACAATTTAAAATTGATTTGTTAATAATGGCATAATAATGGTGGCATATTTCTTGTGACGCACTCTATGCCTCAATGATTAAAGCTTAGGTAAAGAGATGTATGAAGATTTATTTCTTCGAGCAAGCAATAGTGTGCACGTAAAATCAGGGAATATTCCATAACTTAGATTGAAGATGCAACCGTTAACTAAATAGAAAACATCCGCTTCCGCTACCATTTCTAAAATATCACTTTGGCTAGTGATATCTAACTGGTTTTGCCAGTGGTATGTCAAAGGTAGCTCATATGTCAATTGCATGGACTGGAGTACGTGGAGTTATCGCACCCGTAGAACAAATTACAAAAGTTAAACAAATTTAAAATAATTATTAATTATTATATGAACCATAACTAAAAGAAGTGATTTGAATGTAAAATAAATGCATATATCAGTAACTAAATATTGCAACGAACAAAAAATAAGAAGAAAGATCATTTACAGAAATTGAAGTTTATAATACGGTAGACGTCTTCATTGCATCCGCATGACTTATCAGTTATCACCATCAGTAAAACACATTTCTCCCCTAGTGCATCGTATAACCGCACCCTATTAAAGGAAAATTAGACAAATTAGATGAAATGGTCAATGAAATTCAATATCTTCATTGCTACCCAAACATAACGTTCTATAATCAAAGTTTTTAATCTAAAAAACAATGAACATGCATTTCCAACATTTTATTCCGACAAACATCTGTTTTCCATTTTATGACAGAATGAATGAATGGCAGACAAAATTTTCAAATACAAATAAAGATAATCAAAAATTAATTTTTTATTAATTATACCTTTTGAGATTAAAACTACCATTAGCATAGAGTGACCATTCGTACTGATTTTATCAGTACAGTACTGATTTTCTAGCTTCTGTACTGATAAACATATGCGGTACTGATTTTTACTGATTTTTAAAATTATGTACTGGAAGTACTGATTTTTAAGAAAATTGTTGAATTTTACTTTAAGCTTATTATTTAAATTGAAATAAGGAAATAAAACAATGCGTGTCATCGTTTGGTATAAACTTCTAACAAAAATTATTTGAAAAATAGTACATTTTGCTACAAGAGATTAAAACGCTGCTTTTTCGCGAGTGAAAATTTATTCACGAGACGTGTTAGCGCGAGTGGGGCAATTTCACGAACGTAAAATGTTTCTCGCGTAGGAAATACAATTTTTTCTATGATAACAATTGAAAAGTCTATTTTCATCATGCTTAATGACCTGTGAAAATGGGTTCTTTTACAACTATATAGTGTAAAAAGAATAACAAATTGCAGTTGCTATGGTTGCTCATATAATTTTACAAAGTTTTTTAGACAACGCAACCATCAAAAAATAGAACATGAATTTTCAATGTTATGTTGTCGATTTTTAATTTTATAATTTATAGTAAATATCGATTAAAAATATACTATCATAGAAAAAATTGCATTTCCTACGCGAGATAAAAACGTTTTTCGTTCGTAAACATGTCTCACTCGCCGCTAGCGCGTCTCGTGTACAACTGTTTACTCACGACAAAACAATGTTTTCATCTCTTGTAGGAAAATATGCTGTTTCAAGCAGGCTTAAGAAAATAGACATTTCATTTGCTATCATAGCAAAAAATACTTTTATTTTTAAAAGGTGGAGTTACCCACGGAAAAAAGATCAAAATTCTAACCCTGTGTTTCTCAAGCAATCGTGGCGGAAAGTTGTATTTCATAAAATTCTGGTGTTGGTCTCAACAAAATTTCCTTAAAACTTTAAAATTAAAAAAATTAAAACAGATTTGTCTACTTCGTTCACACACCTTTCGGCTTAGAAGATTCATAGGGAGACTAAGGATGCTACATATTTTAACTCTTAAAATTTTGTACTGATTTTACTTAGAAAAAAAATGGTCACCCTACATTAGCACAAAATAAATTTTTCAAGGTTTCAGTCAAAATGAAATTAAATTTATATTTTTCTACTTTGTATTACATAATAATATAATTGATTTAATTGATTGATTTGATGATTGCAAAATAATTTTTAGTATGACATTTTGGCAACAAAACTATAAAATTGAATGAAAGGAAACAAATTATGTATTTGCTTATAATTCTTTTGGTGATTTTTTCATACTAGATACTGAGATTCTTCTTTTCTGTATAAGGTACTGTAAATTGTTCAACTTATCTTACTACTATATGGAAACATTCATTTGGATTTTAATATTTTAGATTTTAAGCGAGTTCTTGGGTATCTAAAAAAAATATTAGAAAACATTCATTATCAATCCGCGGCAAGTGTCATACTTCCTCATGCTTCAGACAGAATAATTTTCTAACATAATATTCGTTCAAGACTTTTTGACCTTATAGCCTGTTTTCGATTTCTGTTTTGTTACAGTTATTTTTGACAGATACATATTCTCCACTAAATTAATTCTACTAAAGAGCAGATTTATTTTATGACAGACGTTGGGTTTTTTTTTTCTTTTAAAAGAAAATTAAAATAAATTGCTGTTGTTATTGAACAAAATAACCTAACGTTTGTCATAAAATAACTTTGCTCTTTAGTAGAATGAAATTAGTGAGGATAATATGTATCTGTCAAATATAACTAAACAGAATTCAAAAACAGGCTTCATTGCATGGACGTAGAATAAATTCTGCAAAAATTGTGAATAATATTCAACCGCAAATTCGCCGCCACTTTGATATTGGAGTAAAAATAGAGAATATCACTTAGTTCTTTCTTGGCTTCCACTTTCCGGTGATCTCAATTCTTTTAATGGTAATTTTTGTATTCATTATAAGAGTATCGTTATCCAGAGCTTATAATAAGTTTGCTTTGGCAAGGAGATGGTTTAATTTGCTACTAAACTCACTGATTTGTTCTTATGTTCAGAAAACTAATCATTTCTGTCTTATACAGAGTCAGAACAAGTGTCATCAAAATCGTTTGGTGGAAGAAAATGAAATTTGTTCACACTGAAAAAAACTAATAGATTCACCATTTGCACTATAGATCCCCTCCAGTTTATTGAATAGATCCCAAAAGTTTGTTTTTACAGTTTTGTTTTTACTTTTTAGATAATAATTATTCTGTAATGAAATATTTCACGATTATGTAACTGTCTCTAAAATATGTTCAATACAAACGCTTAAAACTGAAGGTGCGTAGAAACGTATCTTAGCGTATCACCGCTGAAATACGTTGTATGCATATTATTAGCTTCGCACAGCTCCTATAACAAATTTGTATCTTTTGGGCGATCCATACCCTTGAAGTTAAGGATATAAACAATACAATATTCAAGGTTTCACATACTGATGCCAACCATCAAGATTTCTCCACATTCAATGTCACTACGCATTATCATTTAAAATGAACGTTTTTTAACCAAGGAATATGCAAATATTCGTGTTTTGCTTGACACACTTAATGATTTTTTTGACACACTTCCGGTAAAGTTATCGATTTTTTTTTGCTTTTTGAGAATGACCTAAACCGTCGAGATTCGAGAACTCAAAAAGTGTTGGTAAAATTTGATTTTTTGCTCTAGATTGTGATACTTAGGTCTTTCAGACCGAATTAATTGAAATATGGTTGCTAATGGTATTTTTCCGAAACTCTATTTTGATTGTGAAACACACCTGAATTTTTTAGTTTTCATTGAATCTGAAAAAGATGAAGTATAAATCATTTATGTTTGTTAAATTGTTTACTGTTTTCTTTTTGGTTTTCAGAATCTTCTTCCTCTATAATATCTGATGGAGTCAACACCACAAAAACAAATCATTTTACGCTGAACCGAAACCATGAGAACCAATCCAAAATTTGGGACAGTATATTTCAAACTTGTAGCGATCTTTTAGAAGTGCAACCTGACTAAAATTGCTCACTGGACAAGTGGATATACAATGTTTATTTTGGTTTGGATATGTGTGTCAACTTTGTACCTTTACACCAAAACGCAAACTTCGATCATTGGAAATAAAAAAATATCCATTGGAATGAATTTGTTACTATCAAATATTTTAAAAATTTAAAGCAATCCGTTAGAAGTGGAACATGGGTCGTTTTTTATATAATTTTTCAAGACTCTGTGAAGTTAACATTCAAAGCTTTTTATTAATTTCTTACTATTAATTATTAATTTCGTGTGAATTTTGACTTATTGATTATTATTCAGTAACATCTTAAGTCACTGCAGTAGTTATTATTGATTGTTTTCAATCAATATAAAATAAATTTTGTGACAATATGTCAAACATCTTTGTGAATCAGTTGAATTTTTTTTAGTTTGTCAGTTTTGGGTTTCTATGAATAAACCTTACAGTTTATTAAGTTAAAACTACACTTCTCTTTACGTGTTTCGGTTGGGATTCGATATTTTCCGTACGTTCTAAAAGAAGTTTTATAAGGTTTTCAAGCACACCATGCACGCACGTGATGTTTAAAAAGTATTAAGCTTTTATTTAAACAACAAAATCTGATCTGATCAAGGCCTAGATTAAAAAACGATCACGAAAATTGTGGGCGATTTTAAAACAGAAACAACTTCTTAAATTGAAATATTAATTTAATTTTAATTTTTATCCCACAGTGCAAGAAAAATTATTTTTATATTTTTCTATCAGCCAATATTATTTATCGAAATCTTCTTGTATATCCATTTTCCTTAAATGTTTTATGTTAAAAACTGCCATGAATTGAATAAATAGAAATAAATAATTCATTTGATATCTTTATTGGGTTATAAATCGACAGAATATAATGTTTTATGATTAACTTTAATTTAATTGAATTTCGTTTAAGCTAATCATTTTTATAAAAAACATGTATTGTAAAAGTTGGTTTACTTGGTGTAATCTCAGATTGAATGAAGAAATGGATATTAATTAATTGATTTATTATAATTGGAAAAAGTTAAAAGAAATTGTAATTTAAAAAAAAAATTGTCGTTTAATTGATTTAACAATTTTATTTCAAATTTAATTCAATTAACACGCTTTTATTGAACATGGATTGGAAATTTATTGACCAAATTAAGTGACAAATATAATTAGCTTATATTATATTATTCTAACAAACTAGAAAATTCGAATACAAAGTCGGCTATGCTATTTTAATATAATGTTTTTGTAAACAATGCTATGCTGAAATGTTTCACGGAACAATAAATAGTTAATACTTCTATATATTTTAACTCACAAAAGAATTTCTAGGAAGAAAGAAGAAGAAAAAAAAATTAAATAAAAACACTCAAATAGTTTGTGATTTGTGAAATTCACTTAAAACCACACGCACACCGAACTATACTTAAAAAAAACGTGACTATATCATCCAAAAAACATAAAACTTATGACTTGATAATTTGTTAATTGATATAATTTCAATTCAACACCTTTTAACTTACAAATAATAACATTGTTCGTGATCAAAAATGAAAAAAAAAAAAATTAAATATAAACTATTAAAAAAACAATTAAAATTTTACCATTAAAAAGTTATAAAAATGTAATTCTTTTTAATTGTGATCGTCTTAAATTAAGTGTAAACGTTTTTGATACAAAATGTAAATTTTTGATTCCAAATCGATTCTTACCAAATTTTTCAACAAATCAGTTATATATGCAAATGCAATATTTTAAAAATTGAAAACTTTATTCACAACAATAATCATTGTATTTGTACTACTTAATAAAATTGAATTTCCGTAGTAATAAATTGTAAAATTTATATTTTTTGTCTGCGTTTTAATTGTTTCTTATTTGGTTTTTTAAACATTATAAAGTTAACGGATGGAAGAATAAAAAAATTTGAATTAAACAAATTGGTGATATATTGTAATGTTAAACGATACGACAGAATGCTTAGAATAACTGTTACAATACTAATTTAAAATAGAAATGTGATGGCATTGAGGGAATGTAAATGTAATTTGATTCCTCTACTAATTGAAAACGACAAATTGAAATAAGCATTGTATTAGTGATATTGTGATTTGGAAATTTTATATCGTTTAAATTGTTTGATAAGCATCGTAAGCCGTAGCCTATTTATCAGTTCTGAAATTATTTGTTTTCAGTTTCTTTCCACTTTTGAGAGCTCTTGCAACAGTTTATATTGCTAATTGACATTTGCCAAATTTTCTGTTTATCACGCTTCCCTTAATTAATGAAATCAGCTTCAATAATTTCAAGAGTTAAGTGAAGTTGTGTGTTGAGTAGTCTAGTAGTTGCTCGCTGGACTTCGAACTCAGAGAATCTATGTTCGAATCCCATCTAAGGTCAAAGTGTTTTTAAGCAAGTGTTAATAAAAAATTTGCATAAACATACATTTATTAGATTCAGGGTTAATCAATTTATTTCTCTAGTAATCACTTTTGTTGTTATACTTTAGCCATGCTATAAATCTTTAAAATATAAAAGAATGAAAGAAAAAAGGCACTTTTTGTAATCGCCATGTTGGGTTTTAATTAAAATTAAAAAACTCCTCTAAATACATAAATGTTGGTTGTCAGTTAAATATTTTTATTAATGCCTCAACTTAAAAAAAAAAATTATTAAAATCGGTTCAAGCACAATCTTAAGAAATTTAGAGCCACCCTGTGTCAAAACTAATGAAAAAAAATAAAAACATGCATTATTTTTTTCATTATACTAACGATTACCGAAGTTTCAAGGAAATGGTTGGGTTCATATCATCGGCGTCTTGATTCGATTTTCCATCATTTTCCGGGACCCTACAAAAATAGATATGCAAGTTGAATTTTCATGGCGGTTTAAAACCCTGATAAAGTGGCATTTTTCTCTCTATAGAAAAAATGCTTTCAATTAATAACTGTAGGTTTATAACTGTAGGTTGTATGTTGAGGGGATAAACGTCTGTTTCAAAACCCTTTTCACTAAAATATCAAAAAAAACTAGGGTCTGCATTTTTTCAAATTTTAAAAAGAATTCAGATCTTCCGTTTTCAAGAGAACCCCGCTGATATATTGAAGTTTGATTAAGATTCCAAGCGTTTGCGTTTGCAACAACAACGAAAAGCATACTCAGTTTTAATATATTTCTATGACTCAAATCAAGTATTTGTAAGCCAGACATGTTGACAATAAATTAAAACTAATCTACAAAATTTCCTAGTAATTAATCACCGCACCCCACATGATGATTTGTTTAACAATACTAACCTAAAAGAAGGACTTTTATATATTTCAACGAATTCCAAAGAAAATTATGCATTCAAGATCAATCCCAATCGATATGTAAATTACACTAGACGACAATCAAGGTTTGTTTATTCTTATCGAAGAAAATGAAAAGAAAACTGCAAACTGTAATACAATATTTAAATATTTTAATGTAAAATTTATAATATGAAAACTGTTTGTCCTCCTATAGTACATATTCATAATTACCACTGTATATACAAAATGATATTTTTTGTTGTTATTTTTTCACTATCACCGTGATAAATCAGCGAACCAATTTTCATGAATCTTCTGAACTCGCAATGTGGTTGGGAATAATAACGTGAACTAGAAAAAACGTTGCTTGTTTATTTAATCAGTTGATTTATGTAAGATTTCAATCAAAATAAATTTACTTATTGTGTTTTTTATTTTATTATTATTTTTTTCTGAAATGAGCTAATATTATATACTATTAACTGGTAACATGAATAACACACCCTTGAGGTGTTGTGTGATTATGTTTTTTTTTCGTACAATCAACTATGTTACATGATAATTGGATGAACGATTGTATTTATTAAGATTCTAGATTTTATTGTTACAATAAAACTCTATTCATATATTGAATTACCATATTTAGTTTGAATAATTTATAAATTAGATTTAACAGTTTTTTATGTCATTTGAAGTGAAGAGAGGTTTGATTATTTTGAGATAAGATTTTGATATGCTACAGGAAGTAAGTTTATATACAGTCAATTAAAAAATATTTGAGCATGCAGAATTACAACGTGCTACAAATATCTTTTAAAACTATTTAATGATTATTAAAAATATTTATTTAATAAAACTAAAAAATGGTTTCCGTACTACTTTTATTTAAAATATAAATTCGGTCGCGTTCCGGCCGTATATGGGTCATTCTTTTACAAACCGAACACCTTTCTGATGCATTTTATAAAAAAATCAGAAAACAAATATTTTCGCTCTGATTATATAAAAAAACAGTAAATTCAAACTGAAGCGCATGTCCCCCTCCCGAATATTGAAAAGGGCAAAGGCTACTATGATTAATTTGAATTAAATTTCCAAAAGATTGTTTTATGGTTTCTCATTACTTTAAAATTTGATGTCAATCATTCTAGGTCTTTTCATTTTCAAAACACCAAATAATTAAATAGATGTCGGAATTGAATCAAATTTATTTAACAGGTCGTTCAATAAGTCCGTAGGATAAGTAAGAAAAAAACAACATTTTGACAAAACTCGATTTTTTTATTCAGCATAGTTGCCTTCGAGGGCGATACAACGAGTATAGCGATTTTCCAACTTTTCTATACCACTTTTATAGTACGATTTCTCTTTCTCGTCAAAATATGCCTCAGTTTCAGCGATTACTTCATCATTGGACTTAAATTTCTTTCCAGCAAGCATTCTCTTGAGATCTGAAAACAGGAAAAAGTCGCTGGGGGGCTAAATCTGGAGAATATGGTGGGTGGGTAAGCAATTCAAAGCCCAATTCGTTCAATTTTGCCATCGTTTTCATCGATCTGTGACACGGTGCATTATCTTGGTGAAACAACACTTTTTTCTTTTGCAAATGTGGCCGTTTCTTTGCGATTTCAGCCTTCAATCGATCCAAAAGTTCACAGTAATACTCGCTGTTGATGGTGGTTCCTTTTTGGAGATAGTCGATGAATATTATTCGGTTCGTATTCCAAAATACAGACGCCATCACCTTACCGGCCGACTGTTGCGTCTTTGCTCGCTTTGGATTCGTTTCGTCGACTGCTGTCCACTCAGCTGACTGTCTTTTGGATTCTGGTGTGTAATTGTGAAGCCATGTCTCATCCATTGTCACATATCTACGATAGAATTCCCTTTTATTGCGGTTTAACAGTGCCAAAGACTCCTCCAAAGCATCGATTCGTTGTTGTTTTTGGTCGACTGTGAGCTCACGCGGCACCCAATTTGCACAGAGCTTTCGCATACCCAAATGTTCATGTAAAATGGTAAAAACACTACCATCTGCTACCTTTACAATGTCAGCTATTTCGTGCACCTTCAATTTGCGATCGTTCATAACCAATTTGTGGATTTTTTTTATGTTTTCTGGAATAACAGCCTCATTTTGGCGTCCACTGCGCTCTGCATCTTTTGTGCTGGTACGACCACATTTAAATTCAGCCATCCACTTCTCTACCATTTGTCTCGATGGAGCAGAGTTTGGATAATGTTTATCAAGCCATTGTTTGGTTTCCACTGCATTTTTTTTTCATCAAAAAGCAATGCTTTATTAAAATTCGAAATTCACTTTTTTCCATTTTTTTTTCAAAAACAAAAGTTGCTTCACACAAAATGCTATAACTCACGAATAAATAGTCAGATTGCTGTCAAATTTATACACGTATCGTTTGAAGGTTAGTACTAAATAAAAATCATATGGAAAAAATTCTACTAACGCCATCTATGTGTCATCCTACGGACTTATTAAATGACCTAGTAATTGTTTGGAATTAATTATTCAAAAAAATACAATAAAATTCATTGTTTTTCTTTATTCGTTTAACTTGTTTTATCAACAAATTTTAAAATAATTCAATTTAAATTAATAAATATTACTCTATGGGAAGGATAAAACGTTGTATTGGGTTCGTGTTTAACGAATTTTATTCTCTCGGGAATTTGTAATGCTCGTGCTCGCAAATTAACTATGATAAAACCAAACATATGAATGTCTCAAGAGAGGCTGAGAAGAAAAATTTGATGTGCGGTGATGAACGAATTGAGGGAGTTGAATCTTTTAAATATTTGAGATCAATCTTTGACTCAATACAGCATACTTACAGATATAAAAGCTCAAATCGCTGCAGGTAATCGAACTTTCTACTCAATTAAGCCTCCCCTTTGATAAAGTATGTATCAACTAACACCAAGTTCAAGTTGTATAAGACATTTATTAGACTGGTTGTGATGTATGGGTCACAAACATAGACCCTTACACAAAATTAATCGCAATTATCTGTGTTTTGAGCGTAAGATCCTACGTTACATTTTTGGTCCACTTAAGACAGACGATGGAGAGTACAGAACCCGGTATAACTTTCAGATCAGAGACCGTTCCGTTCTAATAGGCTTTCTTGGTTAAGGCATGTTCTACGAGCCGATTTACAGTCTGGAATGACTAAAAAAATGTACGTTAGTACCACAGGGAGTGGACGACCGCGAGGTAGACCACGATTGCAATGGCAGACGGACGTAATAAACGACCTTAAAAAAATCGGCTGTCATGGTAATTATGTCGCTGTTATGGCATGGAGCATGAACGCCAAGAAAAAAAAAACCTCTAAAACTAAGCCAAAAAATTAATTCTGTAAATGTAAAGAACAAGTGCTAAAAATCCGATGAGTCACATGTTCATTTCGAACCATTTAGCGATTATGATGTAAACATTCTCAGAACTCGAAAAAAGATTTTATAAAATCAATTTAGATAATTTAAACGACGAACAGACAAATTTAATACGTACCATATGTAAAAATCTACATCGAAGTTTATATTGTCAACTTGGATAGCCAAGGGCAGTTAAGCAAAGCATTTTGACTGTAGTTATAATCCAACTAGCCAAAGATTGTATTGCACACCTCAAGCCAGTGTGCAAGTCAAAGGTATGGTTGCGGGAGGTATAGTAGAAAAAAGACATGGTTCATGGATTTGCGCTTCACTAGTGGTACCAAAGAAGTCACGATAACAAACGAAGAATTATTTCATTATAGTTGACTTTAAAAAACTAAACGAAATAGCTGTAGAGTGTAGATTGTGTTTCTCTACTCTCAAATATAGCAGATTTGCGTCAACGTTTACTGATGGTTGAATTCCACCTGAACCCAATAACACGTTTAACTGTACTAAATACTCAGTTTTTCAAGGTGAAAAACAATGGATCACAGACATAATTATGACATCAAATAAAAATAATTAAGCTTTATCAAAGTATTCTTATGACAAACTCATATAATTTTTTGAATTAATTTGTTTTATCATTCAAAATCCATCAACGATTTCTAACGTTCAATTTGTTAAGAAATTACAAAAAATAATAGATTTAACACTTTCCATTAATCAAATGTAACCATTCAACTAACACTTCAATCAATCACTTTGAAGTTTCTTAAATTTTCATTATATACTTCGACAACTTTTTTTATCGTATTTTATTTTAATATCGTAAATTTCCGAATAGTTGGTTTGCATCAATTTTCACTTCATTTAATGCCAATTATTGATAGTTTTGGAATTTTTTCGTAAATAAATTAAAGACGCATGATAAAAATGAGCCTTTAAAGTATCCAAGTCAATGTATACATATAATTATTCTATTTTATATTTACTTTTATACACAAGGAGACACATTTGTTTAAAAACAATTTGCACGTTTTCCATTTGTTGCATTTAAATATTTTGATTTGTGTGAATGAATTTTGTAATGAAAACAAACATGAGGATATAAATGAGATGCATGCAATTTTTTTAATGAATGCTATTGTAAAGTAAATAAAAATAAACAATAGTATCAGATGTAAGATTTATTTTATCTTATTTACTTTCTTTTACTTTTATAAAAATTTGTCTTGCATTGTTATTTTGTTATTTAATGGAACGGAAACAATGGTGGATGGGTTGCACTTTTTAATATTTGATTTTGCGGTTGAAATATTATTATTAAAAACATTTCTGTTACAAATTTAGATAGCTTAAAACATGAATATTTTGATGGAAAAGAGAACAAAAATAAAACGTTTAAAACATTCCAATCAAACGAATCACATTCATGAATAAATTTATTTTTTGTAACACATGCGTAAAAAATATTCAATTTTGTACTAGCATTGAATAAAAGAAAAAACTACTTTTCCGCACATATGACCACAAAATATTTTGTAAGCCTGGACCGTAACGCCGCCTGCATGTGAGATTTGTAGTTAAATCTATCCATATATCTATCTATATATATAAAATTTTTATAGCACTAAAATATCAAAATAATAATTTAAATAACTTACCATATAGTAAAAACAACTTAAACACATTGCATCATTTGAATTACAAGAAAAAACAATTTATTTAGGTTTTCAAAGTTTACAATTTTGACAGCTTAGTTGGATTACTATGTGTTTTTTTAGTTGGATTCTTATGTTTATATTTTCGAGCTAGTATAATTTACAACTATTACAACGAAGATGGCGCACTTTAATTATTTAAAAATCTTAAATTTGTTTATGACTTTGTTAAATAAATGATTAAATGAACAATTAAATAAATATTTATAAATTTTATGCACTTGTTACAAAAATTAGTATGCATTACTAGTGCGAATGCGTTTTCCAAACGCGAGTTATTTGCCGCACTCCCTGCGATCGTGCGGCAAACTAGCTCTTGTTTGGAAAACGCGTTCGCACTAGTAATACAATCTACTATTTTGCTATGCAAAACTTGTTGTCACACGATTTATGTTTTGGTTTTTGCTTTTACATTCCAGCATGCTTTAGAGTTTAGATTGATTTGATAGTTAATCAAATCCTTTAAAAGAATATTAGTTTACATACTTAATGCGCTTGAAAAAGTATACGGGGGAAACGGTAAAGTAGAAACTTATAGATCTATATGCTTTATGGATCTATTAAACATAAAAACGAAACGTTTTATTTGATGTATAAAAGAAAGTGATTTTCTTCTGCATGTTACCACCCCGTAAATATCGATCCAGTGAAATATTATTAAGGTTTACTTCGGCTTTTTAAGCAAGACTACAATGCTCATATAAAGTAAGATCTTTTTGCAACAAGGCTTCCTAAAATCTTAGGCCAAGGGTGTGCTGAAGTTCAAAAACTTACTTTGTTAATTCTTTAAGGGAAATAACCCATGCAGAAATTAGTTATGGGGAGCCTGAGTACATTTAGAGCGTGAGCAGGACCTGATCAGTATACAGAAATGGCAAGCCCAATTAGGGCATATTGATGTGGGAATTATAATACCATTTTGAGGTCAACCTTATTTGAATATATCCGGCCCCTTATTTGGTTTTTCGTATTTGACTCCTAGTTGGGCAATCTGATCAGCGCTTGATCCAACTATACCAATCAGAATCTGATACGGCAAAAACATTACACTCATAATTAGGGCCCAATCGAACTAGGGCAAACCTGATCAGTGCCCCATTTGAGCCTTGACAAATATCTGCTCAAAAAGGTGTACGATGTTAACCTTGTGACTTAACCTTATAATATTTAACTACTGCAAAGGCCTTAAAAACATAAATTTTTACTAGAAGCTGAATTGAAGCAACCACCATTGAATTAAGTGACAGTTTGTTCACTTGCATTTCTATTGTACTTTTCCGAATTTAAAAAAAAAACCAGAATATGAAATTAACAATAATGCAAGACGTTTATTTGTCTGTCAATCTTTAAATAAATTAAATAAATTCTTTACACAAATTTTTAATAAACAAAACTTTCATTAGCAAACAAATAAGCAACAACATCTTGTCCTTGACTTCACATTAAAGCTGATATCTTTCTTATAAATAAAGTAAATTCGTTTACGCACCCAAGACGAATTATAACAAAAGATCAACAAAGAATTTATTTCATTTTATGAATAACAATAGCAACGAATATCAATTGTTTGTATGATCTTTTAATGCCAAAAAACGACAATAATTTATTCTGCCAAAAATAACAGCAACAATCAAGCATAACTTTGATTGATTTATGTTAAGAACTTTAATAGAATTTATCATTCGTTACTGTAAGCAATTGAAAGTCTTATACGAAATAAAAATACATATTTATGTAGTTTGTTGGTATAATTTATTGTCGTTGTGATGAAGCTTAATGGTATGGTACGGCAAAATACGAACAGAAACACAAAAACAATACTGCTTTTTCATGTCATTTCATAACATGCTAAATATAAATTCCCCAACTGAACGAACGTAGGTAGTAAATGAAGTCTTTTATTATTTCGCACACCTTCCCCCTAAGTTACGCCAATCCATGATTTTTAATATTTTTCCATCACGTTTTTAAAATAAAAAGTTTTGTTATGCAAATCAAAGTTTTAAGTTAAATAATAATCCGGAAGTATTTAATAGAATAAAAAAACTTAATCTTTTGCAAATCAAACAACATATTTTTTATTAAACAGAAAGAACGACAAAAGCTTATTACATCTAATCTGATCACTCAAAAGATTGGATCTATATCAATCAGTTTTGAAACAAGAATAGACAAGGATTAAAATTTTAATTCTGAAAATATATTTAAATTAATCTTTTTCTTTGTATGACATATTAACATTCATATATGCGAAAGGGGATTGGTAGGTAGTGTGGCTATCCAACATCTAAAAGAGCCAACTGTTCTGGCGATTTGAAACTTGTTTTTCAATCTTAAAAAAAATAGACGAGTTAAATTACCTTTTTGTTATTTTTTTTAAGTATTTCAACTGTAAATTTTAACAAATGATGAAAAATTTTCAACAATGATTGAAAAATAACTTTCTAAAATCAAGTTTATTCAGTTTTCGCATTTCCTGGAAAAGTTTTCCTTGCTGATGCTTATTTTTTTTTACACAATCTAAAAGTAGACGTTTCAACAAACATAATGATTCATAATTTTTTTGAAAAACTGTTTCCTATACAGGAGAATTTTTGTGTGAAAATGAGGTCACTTTTTTGGTTTAAAATCAAAATTAAACGTAAAAATAAATATTTGGATTCCAAAAAATTACAGCGTATTAGGGACATAATAAGGTACGTTTTCACCAAATTGTGTGGGAAAATTTTTTTTTGTGGAGATAAAAATTAAAAACGAAAAGCCCTTTTTTCCTCGGTTTTTTCTATTTTCACGGCAATTTTAGGTCATGTAAAAAAATGGTTTAAAAAAAAGATATAGACCTTTTTATTACCTATAACCTTAACTTTAAACTTTTTTCGATAGAAGGTTTAGTTTCGCTGAAAATCATGAAAAACCATTTTCTACCCCTAAAAGCTCACCCCATTTCACCACCGCAATTCGGAGCACCTTTAATTTTCGTTTCCCATCATTTGCGCAATATATTCTTATGTATCCAATAGTTTTCATCCTGTTACTAATTTTTTCCATTTTTTGTCTGTTTTTAATGTATCTAGACTGGTCTAGAAAGAAACGTTTATAAATTAAAATTTACAACAAAAATTCTGAATCTGACAAATTTTAAAGTTTGGTTAGTTTTTACGATAAATTAAGCCTTTTGCATTTGAAAGAAACATTTACAACTTTATTCGTATAAATTCATGAAGCTTGTCTATTTCATAGGAACTGTGATAAAAAGGAAAATGGAAGGCTAAAAATATTATGCACAAGCTTTCGCAAAAGAAATAGCAGTGATATATGAAAGCATTTAATAAATCCTCAACCCTTTGAATTACATTTACAGAAAAGCAAATAAAAGACAAATATACAACGATTAAACTAGACAAAGAATTTAATTTCACGAGATTTTAAAAGATTAAAGGGATTGCTTTTGAGTTTTTGTTTTGTTTTGTGACGTATTTTATATCTTGGTCAATCCATTGAAAGACATACGCCCATCTCAATGTTCGTAGAACATGCCAAATGCAAACATCTAGTTAAGTAGTATCTGTCTTTTACATTATATTTAAAATTGTGTGGTTTTTTATCGCATTCTTGAGTATAGAATTAATTACTTATCATTTATAGATTTAATACGGTAATTCGTGCAACAGATTAGGTTTGCGAGACGTTCATAATTTAGTGTTTTAAAGAGGTTTCAACACCACGTTTTATGAGGGTAATTTTAAATGTTGTTTTAAATCGGTTGTTAATCTTTTCACATTACTCTTAGGTTTAACTTTAGTGTGAAAATGTCGGAACCAGAGTTCTAGATACGATTTTTGTTACGGTAAAAGATTTGATTTTGATTTTTTTTACTTTTTGTTTTTTTTCCAATCCCTTCCGGATTTAGGAGCTGACAATATAAAACAACGAACCAAACTCGGGCCCGTTTTGATTGCCTAGACTTTTCCCAGACTGAATTAAGGTTCAGTTTATTATATTACGCGTTATTCACCAGGCTAATGCATTGTAAACTTGTGCAAGCCATATTTTATCTTTATTTTTATATATATTACTCTTTTTACGTTTTCTTTCCGCACATTTAAGGAAGGTCTGGGCAAAAAATGGGTTTGGTAGATCTGGTCCAAGTCTGATTTGCCAGACTTGGCACAAGGACAACAGTCCAAACTTGGTTCAAGCTTGGGC
Organism: Diogma glabrata; assembly: GCA_963693315.1. Classification (NCBI taxonomy): domain Eukaryota; kingdom Metazoa; phylum Arthropoda; class Insecta; order Diptera; family Cylindrotomidae; genus Diogma; species Diogma glabrata. The sequence goes on along the minus strand of OY856187.1, from coordinate 297,622,623 downwards.
TGTTTGAAAATGTTAAGCCTGGCCCAAACCGCCAAATCAGTGGCACGGATTTGGCCCAGGTTTGGTCCCTTAACTTTTTCTTACCCGAGATTCTTTCTTTTATGGTTCACAAAAGATTAATTGGTTTGATACTTTAAAAAAATATGTAAAGATGTATGGTATGGACCTGATGAGTTTTTGAGCGATATTGAACAAGGTGGTGGAGGGCCCTCCGAAGACCTGTGTTTTTTTAAGCTCAATAACATCTGTAAAAAATTAAATTGGATCTTCAATCTTTTTATTTTTGTGGTTTACATAAGTACATTTGTATTCTTTGCATATTAAGTAAGAAATAAAATTCTTTCTAAACTTTTGATCCATAAAGTTCTGAAAGTCAATATTTTTCGACTTATTCACGAGTGAAAATGCCAATTTTCAACCGAAAAAAAATCGTTTTCAGACGGTTTTTCGCGAATAAAAGTAAGGATTTTTCAGAAAATTATTTGGACTTAAAATGTAGCTTATATAAAGGGTGAGTTTTGGTGGGTTTGTGGTGTCTGTAGACCCAATACAAATGTAGTAAAAGCTTGTTAAAGGTTTGTTCTTATTCGTCAAATGTCAAATTTTAAATGTATTGCTTTTTTTTTTCTTTCACGTTGAAACTTTCAATTTTGGCGTTTGACGAATAATAACCAACCTTCTACAAGCTATAAGTTTTAAATTTCTGAAACGTACATTATTGAGTCCACTTTTGAAATATCAATTTTCTCTATTTTTATTTCTAATAACATTTTATTTTGTATAATTGAATGCATTTCGGGTTATATGCAACTCATCATCAGCAAACTCGACTTTATATTGAAAAAAAAAGATTAAACAATTTTCAATAAAACAATATAAAAAAACAAAGCTAACCTTATGAAAAATTTAAATAAAAATAAAATCAAACAGGTTTAAAAATGGCTAGTAAATAAATCTTAATTTATGTTACCTTTGTCGATATTAGTTGCGTTTATGTCCTTATGAATGTAAAGGATCCAATTTGTTGTTGTCGTGCACCACTTTCTTTAACTTCATATCATCTATTGAAAAATTTAAATGATGATTTTCCAAAACATCTTTTGCTATTGCGGTTTTATTTGATTGGTTTGTTTTGATGTATCCAGAATGTTCCTTAAAGCGATTCTTTTAAACCTTACGCGTCTGCCCATAGTATTGTTTATTGCAAGCACCACAAGACAGTTCATAAATACCAACATTATCATGATCATGTGTTTTATCTTTAGGTGATCCTATCTTATGTTTCAACTGTTCTTTACTGCAAATCCATTTTATGTTTTTTAAAAACTTTTTTAAGCTTATTCGTGATTTTTGGTCCGTATGTTATACAAACACGTTTATTTTGTTCATTGTTTACGAAACGGGTATTCTGGGAAAACAGTTGAGTGTAGTCATATTTGATCTTGATACTTTTTTAGAATGTTTGGTCCACCATATTTCATCGTTATATCCATTTTTAACAGCAACCGTTTCAATTCTTTCATATTCTTTTTAATAATTTTTAATTGATAGGAAAAGGCCTTACGAGTTTATGTATTATTGAATGAAAAAAAAAATATTTTTTTTCAACAAGCTGTTACTCTGTTTGTATTGGGTCTAAGGATACCATAAACCAACTTATTTTTTTGTTTTTTATAAACTACGATTAAAATCACAGTAATTTTTTCGATAAAAACCTTACTTGTTAATGAAGTTTCTTTGTTCAAATGTATATGTAATTCCTTACACATACACTGAATCTTACTTGTTAAGTTATTCGCGAAAAGCCGTCTTGAAACGTGTTTTTTTTGTTGAAAGTTATCACATTTTCACTCGCGAATAAGTCAATTTTTGACTTTCAGAAAAAACTTCATGGAACAAAAGTTGCTTAGAATTAATCAATCTATTTGTTACAGGAGCTATATGAAATGAAACATTTTTCACCCCCGAGAAAGGGTGGCACCTACCCACAGGGTAAAAGCAACCCCCCGGTGTAGACTCAACGTTGAAGTAGAGGTTAAGTAGAACCCAAATCGAAATTTTTGGGCAAATCGGGTTTGTTTGACAAAATCATACAGTTTCGTCGAATTTTACGTCCAATGACTGGACTAGCATAACATTATAACATTTATTAATATATTGGATAGTGTAAAAAAAAATTTTCTGCATAAATATCATAGAAGTTGTTTAAACAATATAAATAATTCTATCCCCGCTCCAAAAGGTTTCTGATTTTAAATAATATAAAAAAAACAAAATTTAGAAAAAAAATTTATCAAAATCGGAGCTGTTCTTGAGAACTTATGAGTTATGACCAAAAGGCTTTGGTGACGCGACTGACATCTTTAAATGCAAGAAATCAGACAAAAATCTATTGAATCAACTTACAAAATAAAAAAAAACAGATAAATTTAACTTTTGAATTATGAATGCCAAACTTCTTGGAATAAATTACGGAAAACTTTCAAATTGTTTGGTTGGATTTTATTTTTTCCTGTTTTTATTCAATATTTTTCATTGATTTTGTAATAATATATTTTCGTTTTTGTTTTTGTTTATTTAATTGTTTATAGAATTCATTATTGTGTTTTTCGATTTTGGATAACGTGACAGGAATGAATATCTACGATTCGAAATATTTTTAATTCTGTGGTATTTTTTTGGGGTCTTGTATTCTTCGTATGGGATTAATACTTTTGACTGTGGGACCTAGGTCTTAAAAGGTATTTATGTGTTGGTGTGACACATATTGTAGTCCCTGTTACACAACACTTTTTATCAAAAAAAAAAATAATCATTGAACATTTTAACTGCAGTTTGTAACCGCACTCTAATGTGATGTTTAGTTGATTGAAAGGCATTAAAAAGACTAAACGTTTAAATCTAAAATTCCTAGCAAAATTTGAAAAATTTGAAAAATATGGAATAGAAATAAAATATTTGTTCTGCTTTGATTTTAATGTGAAATTTTAATAGTATAATGTATATTAAGAGCAGAAAGTACTACATTGCTGCTCGTGCCGAAACCGGCAATTATGCCAGAGCAGCAATGTTACTTTCTTCTCAAAGTATACATACTATTTTTTTAACGACTGCCGACAAATACAATTAAAGTTGCAAAGGAGGCTTACCTATTATTTATCAATTGGTGTAAGAACAAAAAAAAACAGGAAATTTTTATTCTGAAGATGTGTTTTTGGCATATTTTGGTAAACTATCGCAGACAAAAAAGTCTTCAACAATGTGGTCAAATTATTTAATGTTAATATCAACATTCATCGTTAAAGAAAATTTGGATATTAGTAATATAAAAGATTAATGCCTTTTTTAAAAAAGAAGTCCTCGGGTTATAGAGCCAAAAAATCAAAAGTGTTTTGGTGAAAAGAAATTGATAAATTTTGATATTATGTCTTTGTCCATTACGTCTTTTGTTTTACTTGTGTTTTTACTTTCTGCTTAAGAGCAGAAAAAATTAAAAATGCTCGCTAAACAGCAAAAACCCACTTTCCTTTTTAACCTGAGAGATAGAAAACATTATTTTCTATGACAGTCGTTAAAAAATATAATTACGTATCATCGGTAAATAAAAGCAAATAGGAAACTAATAAAAAATGTGTAAACAATTCTTCAAAAAAGTAGAATGACAAGCGAACAGTACGAAGTCTTAATTAATTCAATATTTCAAAGCTTTTCCAAGAATTTAAATAATTTGACCAATAGTGTTATGAGCAAATGAAAATCATCCTAAAGGAGTAAGAATTCAGGGTTTACTCTAGCTGAAGAAAAACGTGTTCTAGATCGAGTTGTGAAAACTTGACCATTTTTGATTTTCCTGAAACTTGGAATATAAGTAGTATGGACAAAATAAAAATACAGCTTATTTTACAATTTTTTTAAAGTGCTTAGTTTGAGCATAGGGGCTCCCCAACATGCATGAAAATTGAAAATTCTGCCAATCCGATGTAATTTTGCAATTAATTTGCTCAAGAACGACTATACCGATTTCAGCAAACTTTTTTTTGTTTGATAGATAATTAGTAAGCCGTTTGAAAAAAAATTAATTAATATTTTTTGTAATTAATTTTTAAATAAAAATATCAGTGTTGCAAAACGTTACTCGTAACGTAACGCGAAAACGAAATAACGAAATGAAATAACGTTACATATTAACAATAATTGCTTCCATAACGTTTTAAAAATTAAATTGCGTTACAATAACGTAAAACGTAACGATAACGTTAGTATTTTATTTCGTTTTTAGGATGACTTTTTGTATAATTATATGAAAATCAAAACGCGTGGAATAAAATTAAACTTATCTGCTCTTTATCAATTTTTGTGGACGCTTAAACTACAGATTTTGGTAGTTCTAAATTTATTTAAGTAATAATATTTTAAGCAATTGCAAGTCTGTACTAGCCGTTTCTGCATCACAGGTGTTTTGAATAAGTTTTAAGAAAGAATATTTTTATGCTGGCCGAGAAATCTTCTGAAGATCTATTAAGACCAACTCTAATTGTTGTATACTATCAGATTTGCTGAAAACTCCTGATAAGATTGCTTAGTTTTGTTAAAAATTAATTATTTTTAATTTGAAATGAGTCAATTTTTTAATGTATTTAATTTCTTAGTTTTATTTTACTATAATGTTTTAAAATTAATATTTTTATAATTGTTCATTAGAGATTTTCGATTTTTGTACATTTAAGCACAACGTTATAGTTACGTTATTTAAAAAATTAAATGCAATGCTTAAAACTAATCTTTTAAGGATTACATTTAATTTTAAAATAACGTAATTATAACGTTATAACATAATAAAATATAATATTTTTCTGTTTCATAACGAAATAACGTACCGAAAAAATAAATATACTGTTATAAAAACGAAACGTTACGAATTTTTTTTCGTTTTGCAACACTGAAAAATATTAAAAAAACTTTTTTAAAGATGGCGCTAGGGTCGAAGATCAATTGGAATTTAATTAATTTTTTTCCTGAAAATAGTTCTATCTTTACATTAAAATATATCAAATTTACAAAGAGGCGTTAATTCGTGTTCTTGAGATATTTAATTTTAAAAATGTTTAGTCCGTCTAAAATTATAATTGTTCATTATTTTTTCGAACAATTTTTATCAACAAAAAATTTTAACCTCTGAAGTTCGAAAAAATAATGAACAATTCGAATTTTAGTTGGACCAAAAATCTTCAAAATTAAATATCTCAAGAACACGAATTAATGTGTCTTTGTAATTTTGATATGTTTTAAAGTAAGGATAGAACTACATTAAAAAAAAAAAGTTAAAATTTAATTGAATTTAACATTTTTTGTTAATGGAAGTTGTTTAAAAAAACGATGAAAAATTAGGAATTTAGTCGTACTAAAAATCTTTAAAATTAAATATCTCAAGAACAAAAATTAAAGCCTCTTTGTAAATTTGATATATTTTAGAATAATAATAGAACTATTTTCAGGAAAAAAATTAATTAAATTCCAATTGATCTTCGACCCTAGCGCCATCCTTAATAAAGTTTTTTTAATATTTTATTTAAAAATTAATTACAAAATATATTAATTAATGAAGAACTACAAATTGACCAAGTGTCAGCCATTGATTTCACATTGATTGGAAACAATCAATAATGACTATACAATCGTGACTTAGGATGTTAATTAGAATAGAAATGTTCCCCATTCTATGAATTCACACAAAGTGTTGTCTAGAAATTTAATGCAAAAAATCCCATATAATGTAAAAGCATTTCCATAATATGGAGTCTAATGACAGTGGAAAAATTCAACTTAAGTAAAAAATAATTAAGTGATGAAGAAGTTTCAACTTTGAAATTGTCATCGCCTCAACGGCGTAATCGCTAGCGTGTCTGCCCAAGGATTCGAATCGGGCACTGACGAGGGTAGGTTCGAATCCGATCCGAAACACGTAAAATGTGAATTGTAGTTTTTTTCTGAGAAACTTCAAACCATACCTTTGAATTGAAAATATTCCAATTACTTCTTTACTTACTTGAGTTTAATTGATCTCAAAAATCCAAAATATTAATTAATTTTTTTTCAAACGGCTAACTAATCATCTATCAAGCAAAAAAAGTTTGCTGAAATCGGTATAGCCGTTCTTGAGCAATTTAATTTCAAAGTTACATCGGATTGGCAGAATTTTCATTTTTCATGCATGTTAGGGGGGCCGCTATGCTCAAACCATGCACTTTAAAAAAAATTGTAAAATAAGTTGTATTTTTTATTTTGTCCATACTACTTATATTCCAAGTTTCAGAAAAATCAAAAATGGTCCAGTTCAAATCTCGACTTTTTGACCTGCGTAGATCACGTTTTTCATCAGTCTATACTTTAGCTTTCTAGGACATTAGTAGACGACAAGTTTTAATGAAATGAAATTAAACTTTTCAAAACAAATAATAACATTTTTATTTGCCTGCATATTAAAGTGTTACTTTATTACTGTGATTTGCGGCCCTTAAAGTGTCAGTTTTTATACCAGGTATTTTTTTGTCATAGTTACGTCCAAAAAAGTAAAAAACGTTTGTGTTTGTTTAAATTCTATAAAGAATAGAAATTTTTATCAAAGCAACCTTTCGACTCCAAATTTCCGAATCCAATTTAAATATTTGTTATTCTTTGTTTTCATAGTTATACAATTATGTTGAAAAAAATAACTAATATTTTGTCAAAGGTTACTACTTGTTCAACATATTGTTATTTTAAAATTTATGCACATTTATAATTTTGATTTAGAATAATCATTTTTTTAATATTTTGCTTTCAGCGAATAAAAAATAGTATATGACGCACGGACGTTAGCTATTTTGGACTTAATGCAAACTCCACATACGTCCAAAATCTTTTGCTTTACGTCCTTGCATCATAATGTACTATTATGAGAAGCAAAAACAAGGTTTTTATACTTTATGGTTTTTAACCGAGTTCAAAACAGAGGAGGCTCTATTTTTCATTTGGGGTTTTTAGGGTTCGGTTCTTTGAAAAAGCAAAAACGGTACACCGTTGGTGAGACTTTGGGGTCCGAAGTTCTACATAATCGATCATACATAATTGGTTCTAGATTATCGACATAATCTACATAATCGTCGGAATTGGCGGGCGTTGTGATTGGAAATTTAGAATTGCAATTTAGAAATATAGCAATATAGTATTAAAGAATAGCAAAATAGAAATATAGCAATTTAGAAATATATCAAATGCCTGATAAATTCTACAAACTTAAAATTTATCAAACAGCTTAAAAGTATAGTCCTGACCACAACATTAATTCATTTCCTAACATAAATTTGTCACCACTAAATGGGCACTCACATACAACAAACGGGCATTCACATACAACAGAAACAGAAATTGATACAAATTTGACAGGTAAAAATTCTGTTTCTGTTAAATTTGTATGGAATTAATTTTGTTTCTGTTTCTGTTGTATGTGGTTTCAAGCCTTAATTCGCCACCCACAATATAATAATTTCAGTCTAAATTAAATTATGATTTTCTTATAAATATAAAATTAAACTATACAGAACAAAAGAAAACAATAAATAAAAGACTTAAGCATCTAATCTCGTTATAAATGTTTAATTCATGATTCATCTAATGGTTAAAATCAACGATTGGAAAAACAGAAGCCAAATGAAATATGAATAAATAAATTCAAGATTGAAATTAGTAATAATTCAAGTCAATGGACAATTCAAACCGTTGATTGTATTTCCATGAGAAAATTTGTTATTTATTTTAATCTTTTTTCAGTTTCCACTTTTGAATTTGATTAATTAACGTCAATTATAAATATATTAACCTCTTAGACACATAATTTAAATTATTTAAATAGAATTCAAATCTCTAAATGGACGAAAAACACATTTTAATTACTTCGGTCTGAAAGACCTAAGTATTACATTCATGAGATTAAAGTGAAATTCTTACTCCCACTTTTTTGGCGTTTCCCGACGTTTTAGGACTGATTCTAAATAAGCAAAAAAAAATGTATGTCTGTCTGCCGACCGGCCGTCCGGCCGTCACAACCTACGAAATCTAGAAAACCGCTGGACGGATTTCAAAAATTTCAAATCTTTTCTAAAAATAGGTTTACTCAATAGGAAGAGATGAAAGGACGATGTGCTCGATAACTGTACTGGAAGTGTGTCAAAAAAATCGTCAAGTGTGTCAAAACAAGGAAATATGCATATTTTTTGCTTAAAAAACGTTCATTTTTAGTGATAATGAGTAGAAACAAAAATGTGGAGAAATCTGGATGGTCGGGATTGGTATGTGAGACCAAAATCTAGATTATTGCATTATAAGTTTGTCAAAAAAATGTTGTCAAGTGTGTCAAAAGAAAGATTTTTATTTATTTTTTTACCCAATTTTTTGGAAAAAAATAAAATTAATTATTTGTTTGACATGAAATTTTATTATTATTATTGAGAATTATAAGTTTGTCAAAAAATTGTTGTCAAGTGTGTCAAAAGAAAGATTATTTATTTTTTTACCCCAATTTTTTGGAAAAATAAAATTACAAATATACGACATGAAATTTTATTATTATTATTGAGAATTATAAGTTAGTCAAAAAATAATGTCAAGTGTGTCAAAAGAATGATTTTCATTTATTTTTTTAGAAAAGAATAAAAATAGTTATTTGTATGAAATGAAATGTATAATGAACATGAAATTATTATTATTGAGAATTTTATTGCATTATAAGTTTGTCAAAAAAATATTGTCAAGAGTGTCAAAAAAATGATTTCATTTATTTTTTTAGATAATTGTTTGGAAAAAAAAATTATCTGTTTGTTTACGTAAATATAATTGAACATGGAAATTTTTGAATTTGTTATAGTTGTTGAAATATTTTTGGAATTTTGAAAAAGTTTCAATTTTTGATTTTGTAAGAATTTTTGGAATATTTTTAGAATTTTGAAAAATTTTAAATTTTTAACTTTATTATAATTTTGAAAAAAATTTCAATTTTTGATAAATTTATAATTTTTGCAATATTTTTAGAATTTTGGAAAAAGTTTGAATTTTTAAGAATTTTTAGGAATTTTTGGAATATTATTAGAATTTAGAGAAAGTTTAAATATTTGATTTTATTCTAATTTTCAAATATTTTTAGAATTTTGAAAAACAAATGTTTGAATTTTATATATATTTGTAAAGTTTTGAAAAAAAGATTCAATTTTTGATTTTGTAAGAATCTTTGGAATATATTTAGAATTTCGAAAAATTTAAAATTTTTGATTTTATTATAATTTTAATAATTTTGGAAAAAGTTTCAATTTTTGATATTGTTATAATTATTGCAATATTTTTAGAATTTTGGAAAAAGTTTGAATTTCTAAGAATTTTCGGAATATTATTAGAATTTAGAAAAGGTTTCAATTTTTGATTTTATTTTAATTTTTGGAATATTTTTAGAATTTTGGAATTTTTTTATATATATTTTTAGAATTTCGAAAAAAGTTTCAATTTTTGATTTTGTAAGAATTTTTGGAATATTTTTAGAATTTTGAAAAATTTTAAATTTTTGATCATATTATAATTTTTATAGTTTTGGAAAAAGTTACAATTTTTGATTTTGTTATAATTTATGCAATATGTTTAGAATTTTTAAAAAAAGTTTTAATCTTTGATTTTGTAATAGTTTTTGAAATATTTTTAGAATTTTGTTTGAAAAAAGTTAGAACGTTTTGATTTTATTTAGTTTTTAAAATATTTTTGGAATTTTGAAAGAAATATGAATTTGGGATTTTAAAATATTTTCTCGAAACGCTAAATGGCGAGGTTTTTGAGTGGTTTGCTGATTGTATTATCTTTTCACTAAATCATACTAATTAATTAATGATTTGTTATAATTTTTCCGACAACGTATTGATGTTTCGATTTAGTTTTGTAATACATATTTTTTTACTTCAATTTTATTGTCTTGTCTTATTATCTACTCTACGAACACGTTTTACCGTTCTTCATATTTCAACTAAGTTGACATTGAATGAAGAACATTATGGATCTACGAATATGGGAGACAAATCCCAACTATTCACTGGTCGAGTGCGTTAAATGGGTAACAAATATCTCTGATCAGAAGGACACCGGTTCGATCCCGAGCTGAGTTTGTTATGAATTTTTTCACTTTTCATAGCAATTATTCATTTAATTCAAATTTATGCATCAGTTTTAGTGACTTATAATTCTACATAATGGTTAAATCCATTGCTATCGTCTATATATTATATAAGATAAAAAATCTTAATAAAATCTTGAATTTAAATTATTATAACTATCCCATTCTTACTCATGAAAAATTTAAAATTGAAATTTTTTTCATATAAATTTTATTACGAAAATGAAATAAGGAACGAAAAATTACCAAAATTTTAGTAACATTTCATTGCGAAAATTTTCGTAATATGTTTTCAAGAATACCATTTAAAGATTTTCGTAATACTTTGACATTAACTCGATACTGAAAATTTTCGCAATGGTTCAAGAATAGGGTATCTGTTGTCATTTTCCCGCAAAGTATTTATGTTTCGTGTTAGTTTTGTAACAAACTCCTAAACAGAGATAAAATACTTGTAGTTCTTTTACAAATAAATTTATGTTTAGTATACATCGCTGCCCAAAACTAAAAACAATTTCCTCATAAAAGCCTTCTGCCGAAAACTACATCAAAATCCTTAACCCAAACCGAAGTCTTGATATCTCAGAGCCTTGAGATTTTAGCCCCTCCATATTTTTTTATTTATATTCTTGATTTCATTATTGAGAATTTTATCTAGGATTCGCTAAAAGGTTGTTTAAATTATAAAATCAATCACTCTGGTTATAAGTTATAACAAATAATAAAAAGCAGTGTTGCAAAACGTTACTCGAAACGTATCGCAAAAACGAAATGAAATAGCGTTACATATTTATAATAATTGCTTCCATAACGTTTTAAAAATTAAATTGCGTTACAATAACGTAAAACGTAACAGTAACGTTAATGTTTCATTTTGTTTTTTTGGATGACTTTTTGTATAATTATATGAAAATTAAAGTGCAAAAATGTATTTATGTATTACTTCGGTCTGAAAGACCTAAGTATTACATTCATGAGCCAAAAGTGAAATTCTTACCCCCACTTTTTTTGGCATTTCTCGACGTTTTAGGACCTACTGATTCTAAAAAAGCAAAAAAAAAAATATGTATGTCTGTCTGTCGGCCGGCCGGCTGGCCGTCACAACCGACGAAATCTAGAAAACCGCTGGACGGATTTGAAAATTTTTTTTTCTAAAAATAGGTTTACTTAATAGGAAGAGCCGAAAGGACGATGTGTTCGATAACTGTACCGGAAGTGTGTCAAAAAAATCGAAAAGGTGTCAAAACAAGAAAATTTGCATATTTTTTGCTTAAAAAACGTTCATTTTAAGTGATTACGAGTAGGAACATTGAATTTGGAGAAATCTTGATGGTCGGGATTGGTATGTGAGACCAAAATCTAGATTATTGCATTATAAGTTTGTCAAAAAAATGTTGTCAAGTGTGTCAAAAGAAAGATTTTTATTTATTTTTTTACCTAATTTTTTGGAAAAAAAATAAAATTAATTGTTTGTTTGAAATGAAGTTTTATTATTATTATTGAGAATTATGGCATTATAAGTTTGTCAAAAAAATGTTGTCAAGTGTGTCAAAAGAAAGATTTTTATTTATTTTTTTACCCAATTTTTTGGAAAAAAAGAAAATTGTTGGTTTGAAATGAAATTTTATTATTATTATTGAGAATTATGGCATTATAAGTTTGTCAGAAAAATGTTGTCAAGTGTGTCAAAAGATTTTTAATTAGTTTTTTACCCAATTTTTTGGAACAAAATAAAATTGTTTCTTTGAAATGAAATTTTATTATTATTATTGAGAATTATAGCATTATAAGTATGTCAAAAAATGTTGTCAAGTGTGTCAAAAGAAAGGTTTTTATTTATTTTTTACCCAATTTTTTACAAAAAAATAAAATTAATGATTTGTGACATGATATTTTATTATTATTATAGAGAATTATGGCATTATAAGTTTGTCAAAAAATAATGTCAAGTGTGTCAAAAAATGATTTCATTTATTTTTTTAGCCAATTTTTTGGAAGAAAATGTAGCTGTTTTTATGACGTAAATGTAATTTAAAATGAAATTGGACATGGAAATTTTTGAATTTGTTATAGTTTTTGAAATATTTGCAATTTTGAAAAAGTTTGTATTTTTGATTTTGTAATAATTTTTACAATATTTTTAGAATTTCGGCAAAAGTTTTAATTTTTGATTTTGTAAGAATTTTTGGAATATTTTTAGAATTTTGGAAAATTTTTAATTTTTGATATTATTATAATTTTTGGAATTTTGAAAAAATTTTCAATTTTTGATTTTGTAATAATTTTTGCAATATATTTAGAATGTTGGAAAAAGTTTGAATTTTTAAGAATTTTTGAAATATTGTTGGAATTTAGAAAAAATTTAAATATTTGATATTATTCTAATTTTTGGAATATTTTTGGAATTTTGAAAAAGTTTCGTTTTATTTAATTTAACAATATTTTTGGAATTTTGATTATAATTTTCCGGCAACGTTTTGATGTTTCATGTTAGTTTTGTAATAAATTTTTAAACAGAGATAAAAAATACTAGTACTTTAACAAAGAGTTATGTTTGATATACATCGCTGCCCAAAACTAAAAACCATCTCCTCATAAAAGTTTTTTGCCGAAAACTATATCAAAATCCTTAACCCAGACCGAAGTCTTGATATCTCAGAGCTGTGAGATTTCAGCCCCTTCATATTTTTATTTTATTTTAATACGATTGTATAAAATTAATATTTTTCTAATTATGCATGCAAAATCAAACTGTTCATTAGAGATTTTCGATGTTTGTGCATTTAAAAAGGTTATTTTTAAACATTACATTTAATTTTAAAATAACGTAACTATAACGTTATACCATAACGACATATAATATTTTTCTGTTTCATAACAAAATAACGTAACGAAAAAATATATATAATGTTATGAAAACGAAACACGTAACGTTACGATTTTTTTTTTGGTTTTGCAAGACTGATAAAAAGTCCAAGCGGTAGGTATATTCTTTAGAAATAGCTAGATTTTGAGATCAGACAGTTTTGTGTACAAATAGAATTGTATGTGTCAAATTAATTTAAATAAAAGATTAAATAAAAGAAAAAAGAATAATTAAAGAATTAAATAAAAGAAACGGAATAATCCAAAAAAATTAGCAAACCAAATTAAATACATTGACCGAAACTACTTTATTAATGCAATTTCGGAACAGTTTTGTTTAATTTTGTTTAAACTACTTCATAACATTAAATCCTTTGGTGGATTAACGTTCTAACTACGTCACACCTACAATACCACCAGTCATCACACATAACTTATAATGAAAAATTATCAAACAACTTTTACACCTCAAAAAATACAAAAATCTATCAATTTAAGAAAACTTTTGTAAATCTGTAATCAATATATATATATTTATTGCAACTAACATTTCCAAATTTTCCAAATTTCCTAAGAAAATATTCCTTAATTCAGAATAATGACTCAACTTTGTTTTTTTTATTTAAAGTTTTACCCTAATTACTAGGAACCTCTTGGGTTAGAAAACGGAAAGTCTCTGAGGTTATAAATGGGAAGTGTATTTAAAAGAAAATAGGAGTTTAAACAACATAAACTCAAAAATGATGAAAGCATGGCTTTCAAATGAAGAAAATTGAGCACACGAATGATGCTCCATATATATTCTACCGATTGCAATCAAGTTTTAGGTAGATTTCATATAAAAATCTACCTATTGCATCGTGCTTCATCTCGGAATTTCGGAAAAATTTTGGTGCCAAACGACTATATATGATAAGCGGAGACGGAAAAAAAAAATGTATATATATATAGATATATAACGATATGAGGTATAACAGAATTATCCGGCACTCTCACGGTCGCACTTTTTGACCTACACCAAAAATATTTTGTGAGTATATTGCGGCAAACAATCTCTTGGACTAATTCGTGGAACTGGCCATATCGAGGTACCATTTAAACGGCTAGAGCCTTAAAAGTCGAATAATCTAAGGCGTTAGAACTTCCTTTTGAATCATAATGTTTAAATAATATTGATAAATATTGAATATTTGAACTATTTTCTATCATATTTTGCAAAATGAAAACCTCAGCGCAAAAGGTTCCTGAAAAATCAGCTGTTTTAAAAATTTACTGAACTTTGTTGTCCTCGATAAAGATGAAAATGACCAAGCTCACAAATGAAAATTTTTAAACATGTAGATAAAACATAAATCTTTTTAAAATTTAAAAGAAAATTATTCAAGTTCAGAGGTTGAGACCCTGAGACTGTTAAAACGAAAACAAACGCAAACGGCCATGTCTTCATCATTTTTGAGTTTCTTGTGCTTAAACTCATATTTTCTTTTAGATAAACTTTTCAACTATAATCTCCGAAATTTTCAGCCTCTAACCCTAGAGGCTCCAATTTTATAGGCTTAAACAAAACCTTTTATATATCTTACAAAACCTAATATATATGAAAATTAAAAAAATGAACATCTATATAAAATGAATATTAAATTTTGTTTTAGTTTTGTTAACATTTTGCTTGCAAATACTATTCGAACAAATTGATAAATCTTTGTGCGGTAGGCGTTCAAACAGTTCTATATATGAAACACATTTTAGGGAGATACTTAATATATAATTTACCAACCAAATAATTAATTAGTATTAATTGAACATTAAAATTAAGTATGTAAATTCCTATAAAAATAACAGATATGTATAAACTTTAATAAAACATGTGATATTAACACACAGCGTTTAAAAAAATTCATATTTAATAAAATAAAACCACAATCATCACCCCCAAATGTAATTAACCAAATTATTGTTCTTCATGGTTATTCAGATATTGTATGTATATGAGCAATTTCACGAAGATTCAACAACGTTTTGACTTGACCCCTTTTAATTTTGATTATTTTTTGTTTATAGATAGTCTTTGATAAATAAAAAATACCAGTTCTCTTAGAATTTTTTTTTTCGACCAGGGGTCTTCACAGGGTGCCCCTCAAATTTTGTTATTTTGTGATGTGAGTGCATTTTGACGAGCGATTGTAGAAAAACTACTCAATCGATTTTCATAAATGATATGTCGTTGAATAGGTATTAGAACAAAGTTTTTAAAAATGTACATTGTTAATTTTTTGAAATAATTTTTAACGGTGTAACTTAAGAAAAAAATGGTGTAATTGAAAAAAAGATGGCATAGCCTTTTTTTTTTTTTTTAACTAAATTGAAGCTTATTTTATATCTAACCACTTGTGAAAGTTTAGGACTAGCGTCATTTTTTGTTTTAGAGATAAAATTCGTTGTGTATATGACTGTCGGGAATCAGTTTTTTTTGTTCTGAAGGAAAATTATAAAAATGGCGATTTTTAGATTCAGATTTTTTTTTATGTTAAATATCAAATATTTTATTATTAAATGAAGTTTTTAAAAAGCAATTTCAGTCAAGTTCAGCAAAATTTTGCGACATTTTGACTCGACCCTTTTTAATTTGGTTTATTTTTAGTTTATAGATAGCCTTTGATAAATGAAAAATACGGCTTCAAGTAGAATTTTTTTAAATATAGACCAAAATAAACCAAATTAAAAAGGGTCGAGTCAAAATGTCGCAAAATTTTGCTGAACTTGACTGTAATTGCTTTTTAAAAACTTCATTTAATAATAAAATATTTGATATTTAACATAAAAAAGAAATCTGAATCTAAAAATCGCCATTTTTATAATTTTCCTTCAGAACAAAAAAAACTGATTCCCGACAGTCATATGCACAACGAATTTTATCTCTAAAACAAAAAATGACACTAGTCCTAAACTTTCACAAGTTGTTAGATATAAAATAAGCTTCAATTTAGTTTAAAAAAAAAAAAGGCTATGCCATCTTTTTTTCAATTACACCGTTTTTTTCTTATGTTACACCGTTAAAAATTATTTCAAAAAATTAACAGTGTACATTTTTAAAAACTTTGTTCTAATACCTATTCAACGACATATCATTTATGAAAATCGATTGAGTAGTTTTTCTACAATCGCTCGTCAAAATGCACTCACATCACAAAATAACAAAAATTGAGGGGCACCCTGTGAAGACCCCTGGTCGAAAAAAAAAATTCTAAGAGAACTGGTATTTTTTATTTATCAAAGACTATCTATAAACAAAAAATAATCAAAATTAAAAGGGGTCAAGTCAAAACGTTGTTGAATCTTCGTGAAATTGCTCATATATAAAAGAAAAATTGGGAAGAAAAGAGAAAGTGATGATATTTTTATATAGATTGCATTTGTATTCAATTTTTCAATTTATTTGTATTGTATTTATTTTGAATTTTTGTTTTATATTTAAATTGCATAATAGAACCAATAACATATGTTATTAGGTATTTTGCTTTGTTTTTGAAAATTTAATCGATTATTTGGTTGATTTGGGAAACTATTTTATATGTATTTCGAAAACGATGTTGGTATTGTATAACAATAGATAACTAAATAAAACAATGCGCGTATGGAAAATGTTCTCTAGGCGATGAAAATTTTAATATGTATATATGTAGGCGTTGCGTTAGATGTTTGAGAAAAATTACTTCTCATTGGGGCATTCGAGTAAATAATGATGATTTCTCAAGTTAGTAGTTAAAAAAAATGTTGTTTTGAATGTTTTTTGTTGTTGTTTTGAAAATTCATTATTGTTTTGAATTAGGGAATAGTTTCTTTGGAAATTTGAAATATTTGGAAGTGGTTTAGTTGAAATAAATATATGTATATTGATTACACATTTACAAAGGTTTTCCTAAATTGATAGATATATGTATTATATTTGAGGTGTAAAAGTTGTTGTTGATTATAAATTATGTGTGGTAGTATTGCAGTTGTGACGTAGTTAGAACATTAATCCACCAAAGGATTTAATATGTTATTAAGGAGTTTTAACCAAATTAAACAAAACTATTCGAAATGGCATTGATAAAGTAGTATCCGTTTATGTATATAGTTTGGTTGGTTTGATAAATTTTTGGGATTATTCTGTTTCTACTTAAATTTTTTATTTAAACTAATCTGACATATCCAATTCTATTTGTACACAAAGCTGTCTGGTCCCGAAATCTACCTATTTCTAGCGGATATACGTGCCGCTTGGACTTTTTTTTTAAATGTGTTGTGTAGTACGAATTACAATATGTGTCACAACAACACATAAAAATCTTTTAAGAAAAGTTTCAAGAACCTTTTAACAACATGCGTTCTAAGGTGTTGATTGATGGACGCAAATTTTTTTTTTTGTTTTTTTTATTTTTTTTATAGAAGGGATAGTAACTAAACAATAAATCCTATCACATATAAAATATGACATAGGCCAATATTTCATGACAGGATAGAAAAAATAAAAATAAAATAAAAGGCAAACAGCAAATGTATATTAACAATTTGCAGGAACAAAACTAAAATGTGGTTGCCAATAATCTAGCTAGTGGCACATCCCCGATCAAGCGATGTACTTCCTTCCTCAATTATAAAGGCCCATACATAGAGTTATATGAAGGCTCGATTCTTTGAATAAGCAATAACATGGTATCATCAAGGAATACTCCATAGCTAAGATTGAGACTGCTACCGTTGACTCAATACAGTTTATCCGCCAGCATCCCTAAGATATCACCTTGGCTAGTGATATCTCACTGCTATTTTCAGTGGTATGTAATATCTCACGTTAGCTCGTATATCAATGCGGGGTAGTCAGACCCGTAAATCAAAAATGTACAAATAAACAATTTAATTTTCCATGCAAGTTGGTTTAATTTCTGGAGTGAAGAAACAGCCCAAACCAGAACAAACTGCGCATGTCATTTTACAAATGCTTGGACACTATGTTTATTAAGTCGCATGATGTTCTTCTATATTTAAAGAAGTAACAATGAGTATACAAGATATTTGTTCTATATAAGTACTCAAAATTTAACAAATTTTTTGACGATTATAGATTCATTGAAAACTACTTTTTAGGTCGAAAAATATCCAAAACTACAAAAATATTTGCATGTCAATTTCACAAAGCTTAGGCCAATTTAGCACGTGTTCCACATTTAAAGCCTTTTGCCAAATTTTACCTTGGTTCAGATGGTCACCGATTGTATGGTTTTTAGTATAGGATAAAATACCCTATACACTAAAAAATACTAACATATCCACTTTAAAAAACTCTAACAAAACCGATTTGTGTTTGTATTTATATTTATATAGGTGTATATTTACCACTAAAGGATCACGTACAGGATTTGGCAAATATATAGATGACTCCAACAAGCTTTAAGGTTATGATGAAGAAAATAATCTAAACCAAAAAAAATTAACAATTCAATTTACACCAGTTACACATTCAACAACGATCATTTTTATGGTTGAGATAATATTCAAATCCAGATAATATTTTTCGTGTTCGGCAGTATAACGTTCTTTACACAATATATATATATATATATATATATATATATATATATATATATATATATATATATATATATATATATATATATATATATATATATATATATATATATATATATATATATATATATATATATATATATATATATATATATATATATATATATATATATATATATATATATATATATATATATATATATATATATATATATATATAAACTTTCTTTCACACGAAGATTGATTTTTTTATGTTTATAAACAAATGCGAAACTTAATCATGTATTTTTTGTTTTAATTAACTAAATTGTTTAGACCGTTAGACCCATATCACCCTATATACTATCCAAAAATTATATACTTAATATCTAAATCGGCTCTGTAATTATAATTCAAAAAAATCCTTCGGAATTGGCTGGATTTGAACCGTCGATCCTATAGGGTATGTACTATGTATAGTCTATTGTTTTAATACATTCTATAGTTCAATAGTCTATACATTACCTGAACTTAATTAAGTTTTTCGTTTTTGTTTTAATAAAATGTGTTGTGTTGTAGAAATTACAATATGTGTCACAACAACACATAAAAAACTTTTAAGACCCAGGTCACATAACAACATACGTTCAAAGGTGTTGATTGATGTTAATAAAAAATTAAAACACTGTTTTGAAATAATGCATGGTGATTTTGGCAATGTGGTAATGCTAACGGTAATGTGGACGTTTAAGGTCATGTTTTCTTTTAACCGATATGTGTGCTGTAGGATCAATAATTACAAACTTCATTGGTGCCACAAGTCTACAAGTTTCCTCACAATTTTAATCGACTTTAGTATGTTCCACCTCCATTTTTCCATAGCAATTGATATTATTTCAATTACAAAATAAATAAGTACATACAATAGATCAATTAAATTGATAAAACATTAAACAAAACCGTTTTTTATTCCTGTCTTGACGAGACAGACTTTTGTCAAGAAATTTTTTTTTAATTTTCATTGTTTTTATTATTATTTTTAGAAAAGAATTGATTAACAGTGGGAGAAATTACAACAATAAGGAAAAATCTACAAGCTATTTTCTGAGTGGGTTAATTTACTCTATAGACTGCACATAATTTACGGAGCATTTATCATTAATTTATATTTTATGAAGTTGCTGTCTAGTCGAAAATCATAATTTTTATTTGAGTTCAATTATTTTCATCACACAAGTGTTGATGTGAGAAATTAAAATTGATTTGATTTTTTTTATAGTCATATAGGAGACATATAAAAGTTTATTAGAAAAAATATTTCTTGAAACATTTTTTCATGGTAAAATTTTTGTAAAAAATTTAACAAAGTTTGAACTCTTTTTGAAACCTTAAATTTTTAACTTTTTTACGACCATAAACACTTAAAAGAGTTGCGACAATTGTATTTACATTAAACTATATAAGGTAAGAAATACTAACGTATACTTATATTAGACATCTGTCTGAACTCTTTTAGTGTAGTAAAAATATAATGTGTTTTTTTTATTATATAACTGACCCTTTGTACAAAAAATTTAAAGTAAAGTTTGCAGTATTCGAGATAAATGATTAGATGTATGTTTGTAGCAACTATATGTACGATTTTCAAAGTTAACCCACAGTTAAAGAAAATTGAGCTTAGATTTATCAGCCCGACTAACAATTTGTTCAGGCATGCCCTATTATGACGGATCAGGGTGTGATAAGGTAAGTTCTAATACCTGATTTCACTACTAGAGCGTGCCGTATTTTTCCTGATCTGCCCCGGACTCCGAAGATCTATCTCATCCATAGAAGTAAATGCCGGACTAGGGCCAGATCAGAATAATATATGATTTTCCAAGTAATTCATGCGCTATTTGTCCTTGGGTAGCGAAAATCCGAAATTCTACGTCCACGGCGTGCTACCTGGGTAACGCTAACAGAATTAGGTTGATGTAGTTGAGAGTGGCAGAGTAATTACTGCTTATACTCAATGATTCTGCACCATGGCGAGTCATAAAACCAATGCAACTCAAGCGCCTGTTCTCCATGTTAGGGGCGGCTTGGAGCGGGCGTCTGTCTTGGATCAAGCGGCTCGCTATATAAACGTGTAAAAAGCGTCTATTCTCCATGTCAGGGGCGGCTTGGAGCGGGTGTCTGTCTTGGATGACGCGACTCGCTATATAAACGGGTAAAAAGGTTGTTTCTGGTGACCTTAAGATGCAGAACGAACCCATTCACGAAAATTTGGGTTGGGCGAAGAGCTAACACCCTATTTCCGTAAAAAATTATTTGTCATGAATTCTGTACACTGGCCTCGGATTATCTCGGAATCATTTGCAGAACGACCTCGGAAACTGTACCTGGACTACGATTTAAAAATGGGAACCTGGAACGTGCTAAACCTTAGAAGACCAGGAGATCTACTAAAACTTACAAACCAAATCGATAGCTACACACTGGCATTCCATTACTGACACACTACACAGTGGCATTACAAGAACTAAGATGGCCAGGGAGTGGAATCCATGAAACAGCCAAGGGATACACTCTCTACTACTGCGGTCATCAAAGCGGAGGAGAATTTGGAGTTGGCTTTCTCTTACATCGACGCGTGAATCAATATGTTATCGTCTTTTGCCCAATTAATATGCGCGTATGCACAATGAGAATCCGCACGCAAAAATTTATTGTAACGATCCTCAATGTTCATGCACCTACTGAATTCAAAGCAGATGACATTAAAGACCTGTTCTTTCTAGAACTCGAAGAAGTTATCAATAACATCCTGCGGCACGATATAAAAATCGTGGTAGGTGACTTCAATGCTCAGATTGGTAGAAGTGCAGAACTTAAAACACATATCGGCCCTAACAGCTTGCATCATATCAGTAACAATAACGGCTTTTGCGCAACCGAGCTGGCTGTGATGTATGATCTTGTAATTTCTAGCACTTTTTTTCCTCATAAGAGAATCCACAAAGCAACGTGGTGTAGTGATCATAAGAGTATCACTGTATCCAATATATGAACTGCTGTATAAGCATTTCATCGTTATTTTAAATATCACATACCAAGCTGCTCCGTTAGCGCATTTCATTATGAAATAATAAAACTAAATAAATTTATATACACACTTATCTTAGTAGTGCATAGGAATTCAATCAAGAAATACTCAAAATAAAAAGTTATATAAGTGAAACATTTTATAAAGATAATAAATGTAATATTATACCATTGAGGACTAAACATGGCGACGGTGACAAGACAGGATTTTTTTTACAATTTAACTTTAATATAAAACTTAACTTTAATAACTTTAATATAAAACTTAACACTATAAATAAATGAGGAACCTCATTCTTTTAAAATCCCAATGCTTTCGGGACCTGATTTAGAAACTGTTTATATTCCACCTAGATGCGAAGTTATCAGAAGATTATCTGATAGAAATTTAGAAAGCGATATGGTAGTGATAGAAGGTGAATTAGCACCCGGTGTATTTATCTGTAGGACAGTTATAAATAAAGATAGTCCATATGTTTAAATGTTGAACACTAACGATTTTGGAATGAAAATTCCTCAGTTCTCAATAAACATTGAATCATTAGACAAATTTAATATATTACAAGTATTTATTTTATTTTATTTATTTATTTATTCTCAAAGTAAAATAAGAAAATCTGACTAGCCAGTGAATAAATTGTTTCTTGAAGGATAGTCAGATTTTCCAGATAGGAAAATATTTAGTACAACAAAATTTAATTTAATACAATAAACAATGAGCGATATAAGAACCAATATAAGTAACACATATATTATAACAAAACCAAGAAAAAAAAACAATAAATTATACAAATCAATATAAAACTAGTCAAAAAATGATTCAACTATATTCTTAAAATATTCTCTCACATTGTATTTGAACTTGACTAAGGTTTCGGATTTCTTAATGCTTAATGTCATCGGGGATTGTATTGTAAATAAACGGACCCATGAATGTTACTGCCTTCCTTCCAAATTCAGTTCGAATATGATGATATTTAATCATATTATAATTTCTTGTGGCATAACCATGATCCATACAAGTAAATTTCAGATTCGACAACGTCGACGATATATTAAGGTTTTTATACATATGTATATAATTTGTGCAAAGCATTAACTGGTAGAATTGTATGATCTACAAAAGTATATAATGACTTAGTATAGAGAATAAGTGTGGTAACCTAAATATAGCTTTCAAACCTTTGTTTTGTAATGTTTGTAGTTTTTTCATTCTAGTTGCTGTAGCAGTGCCATAAACAATAAGACCATAACTAATTCGTGAGTGAACAAATGCATAATAAATGTTAAGCAAAACAAAGGTTGGAACGAAAAAAGATAATTTTCTGATTAAGCCTACAATCGGTGCAATATTATTACTGACAACGGTAATATGCTCCTGCCACAACATATGTTCATCAAACGTTACGCCTAAGTATTTAAATGAGCTAACTCTTTCGATCACAATGTCAGCAACTTTAAAAGTCGGTAAGGAAATCATGGTCTTATATGGAGAGTGAAACACCATAAATTTAGTTTTGGATACGTTAAGGGAAATTAAATTGGATTTAAAGTACTCTAATAGCATACTAAGATCATGTTTCATATCATCAAAAACAGAGGCAGGTACAGAGGTGCAGACGTTTTATAGAACAACGCTGTGTCATCAGCAAATATTCTAAGTTTACCATTTAACGAAAACCTTGACATGTCGTTGATGAAGATAAGAAATAGCAAAGGTTCCAAAACCTTGCGGAACGCCACACTTGGTATTCAAAATTTCGCTTCGTACATCTTTACCCATAACAAACTGTTTTCTGTCTAATAAATAACTTTTAATCAAATCGTAAGCAAGACCTCTAATTCCATAACAGTACAGTTTATCAAGGAGTAAATCATGATCAATGCAGTCGAATGCCGTCTGTAGGTCTAAGAAGATTCCTATTATTACAGACATCATGTTATCAAAAGCAGTATAAATCTTATCAGCCATTTCAATTAGAGCTACCTCTGTTCCTGCTCCCTTTCTAATCCCATATTGCATAGAGTAGAAGAAATCAGGGTTGTTAATATACACGTATAAAACGTTTTATACGTTACACGTATAATACGTAACGTATAAAACGTATATAACGTATATAACGTATAAAACGTATAATATGATTTTGTTTTTGAAATTCATTCATAAAAAATTAAAAATACTTCTTACTTCAGATATTAATTATATTTTTAGTAAAAATAAATATATTTTAGTAAAAATATAATTACTTTCAATATTTTATATTAATTATTTATATATTTTATAATTTATAACAAAAACTATTTAAATTCTAGATGTTATTTGAATGTATATTTTCATACTTTATACGAAAGACTATGTTACTGTACATTAAACTGGTTAATAATTTTTGATTCACTAGATTTGAATATTGAAAAATTTGAATTATATATTAGAGATTTTTTTGAGCACTTAAACTCAAGCAATTAAATTATTTTTGAATTTTTCAACACGTATACTATATGATTTTCTTTCATTTTGATTCCAACATTTACTTAATACTTAATGGGAAGCATTTTGTATGAGAAACATTTGGCTCATGAACTTAATTATTTGGCATCATGAAATGTTATTGAATATATAAAGTATGGTTCAATCCAACTTCAGCTCCTCCCATCTAATAAGAACAGCTGGAAATATAATGTTGTTTCAGAAAAAATGTCGTTTTTTCATAGCAGTTAGGGAATTATTAGAGATTATTAGAGAGATGTTTTTAAAAAAATTTTGTTGTGTGAATCCGGGTTGCACCACTTCCAATTAATAGACACAGTTTGAAAATAACAGGTTCTTGCAGATCAAATCTTCTTTTTATACAAAAGTTGTAATAGTTAAAATAATATGTATTTACGTCAAACGAAAAAGTTTAGTGAGAAGTTTATTGAGTAAATTCATTTTTGGTCTTTGATGAATAATAGGTATGGTTGGAAATGTCAAATTATTGCAGACTAAATTTGTTTTGAAAATAAATAATTATATTTTGAAAAGAAGCATTTACGTTAAATGTGGAAGTTTTCTGAACTAATAGGAATAGTTGGGTAAGAAATTATCAAGCCGACACTATATTTTCTAAAGCAACTGTTCCTATTGGTCCCGAAATTTAGGCTTTATAAATATTAAATATCACGAGTACGATACGAGTTAACGCCCGCGTTAATCTTATATAAATGTATTTTTATTTATTAAGGATTTTACTTTTATACGGTATAAAACGTAAATAATTGTGTGTTTTATACTGTACGTTTTATACGTTTTATACGTACGTATAATACGTGTTTTATACGTTACCGTATTATACGTTACAACCCTGGAAGAAATCATGTTTGTCCAAAAAGTCAACCAATCTAGAAAATATTACCTTTTCAAATATCTTGTCAAACACCGATAATGTAGAGATCGGTCTGTAATTATTAATAAAAGATTTGTCTCCACTCTTATAAACAGGGACAACTTTAGCCAATTTTAAACGGCTCGGGTAAACGCCAGTCTGCAAGCTTTCATTAAAATTTTTTGATAATATATCCGAGAAAAAACCAGCTCGACTTCTAATGACAGAGTTAGTAATTCCATCAGGACCACTTCCTTTGCAATCTCGAAGTGAAAAAATTATATTGAATATCTCAACTGGTGTAGTTGACGAAAAATAAATAGAATTAGAGAATGTGTGTATGGTGTTAAATTTATGTATATTTCTGTCAGAGTTGATAGAATTCCTAACCTATATTCACAAAACAATCATTAAACAAATTAACAATAACCTTAGTATCAACATAAGAAACTCCATTAAAAAGAATATTATCAAATTGAACAGATTTATGATTTTTGTTAAAAAACAAGTTAACATTTTCCCATAATTTTTTTTGGTTCATATTATAGAACAAATTATGGAAATAATTCGTCTTAGCATAATATTTTTTTGAACTTAAGGCCTCGATATACGGCTCAGTTCCGTTTGCAATAATAAGTTACCACTATTCAATTTAATTCTTTTTAAAATTTTGTTTTTTTGGCGAAACAATTTCCAAACATCGTAAGTGAGCCAAGGACATAAGGTATTCTTAACTTTGACTTCAATACTTTTGATTGTAGTAAACTTTTCAACTAATTCATTGTATTTTTTAACAATTAACTCAATTGTTTGATTAGGATCACACATATTAAACTGATTGGATAATAGAAAGTTATTGAATTGTTCACCAACACGATCAGAACAAACAATTTTTTTTTCCAACTTCCTTTTGGTAAACTTTGCGGCATAACCGAAAGATGAGTACAGAAAATTATGATCAGTCAAATTCGAGTATATAGTAGATGTACAAGTATTTTTTATGCTTATAAAACTAGACACTACATGGTCCAGTATGTTTTTACTAGCAGAACGAGTTTCATTTGTATTAGTTGTGATCAACCCATAACTCATCAAAAGATTTTTATAGTTAATCACAAAATCAAGATTTTTATGTTGATCCAAGTATAATATTATCTGATTTAGTGCTTCCAGATAGAGAGCTATCTAAAAAGTTATGAAAACAGTCAATGTCCGAGTCTGGCGGACGATAAATGTCGTATACTTTAGTACCAAAAAACCGATGGAGTTCTATTTGTATAAAATGAAAAGGATATTGACCATTATCTTTATTCAATATATTATAACCAACATCGTTTCTAACATATAACGCAAGACCACCACCAAACCTATCATCCCTACATAAAATACTACTGTAATTATTAATCTTAAATTTAATTACATTATGACTTTGAATGAAAGTTTCCGAGATTACCAGGATATGGACATTAGACTGTAAACTCTCTATGAATTCAAGAATATAATCAAATTTGTTTTGTTCATTTAATCCCCTTGCGATGATATTGCTATAGCTATTCAAACAACTACTTTAAAAGAATGTGAAATAGTTTTGGAGAGTGATTTATCAATATTGGCCAATTACTTTCGTAACTGGAGGCTAACACCTAATCCTTCTAAATCGGAAGTATGTGCCTTTCATTTGAACAACAAAGAAGCTCATAAAGAATTAAAAGTCAAGTTTGATGGGATTTCAGTTCGTTTTAACTCTACTCGTCAATATTTAGGAGTCACACTTGACAGAACATTGTCTTTTAAGACGTATTTAGAAAAACTGGCTAAAAAATTATGTTCCAGAGTTAATATCATTAGAAAAATTGCCGGAACTAATTGGGGGGCTGATGTATGTACTTTAAGATCTTCAGTTCTTGTACTAGTATATTCTTGCGCTGAATATTGTGCTCCTGTTTGGCTTAACTCTTCTCATACACATAAAATTGATGTCCAACTTAACAATGCCTTGATAATTATAACTGGAACTTTAAAATCAACACCTCTACCATGGCTTTCTGTCTTAGCCAACATTGAACCTGGGTCATTAAGACGTGAAGCAGCTTGCATTAAAGACTTTGAAGTGTCATCTACATCAAAACTCAATTCTTTATGACATTTTGCAAGACTTTCCTGAATCTCGTTTGCCATCAAGAAAACCATCATGGTTATTTGTTCCGAATTTAAGTTCCGAAGTTAAGTTTGATATGAAGGAAAGATGGAAATGTATGTGGAACTCTTCACCTGTTCCAAATGCCAGTTTGGTGATCGATCCTTTTTGTTGTGTTTCCGACTTCGATCTTAGTCGTAAAGAGTGGACCAGACTGAATCGTTTCAGAACAACACATGGCCCATGTAATTACCTGATGAACAAGTGGGACTTATATCCCTCACCTTTATGTATGTGTGGAGTTATTCAAACAACGAAGCACATAGTGAATGCATGCCGCTTATTCAAATTCAATGGTGTTATAAACAAGTTAAATGAGAAGGCGTTAATTAGTTGAGAAATTTGGTTGTGGACCTGTGATTTTGTAAACATTTTTTTTTGTTTTTTTAAATCATATGAATTAAATAAATCCCATTGCATTGATTTGTAATACTTTCAATTGCTGTGCATTTTGATTCACAAACTGGTAATTAGAGTTCGTACGCATGGAGGGGATCAGTTTTTATTAATTTGTTAATTTTTTTCTATTTTTTGATCCACGGGTGTGACAACCCCGCGTACTCCAGTCCCTGCTATTGGCATATGAGTTAACGTGAAATATCACATACCACTGGCAATAGCAGTGAGATATCACTAGTCAAGGTGCTATCTTAGGGGTGCTGGCGGATGAACTGTATTCAGTCAACGGTAGCACTCTCAATCTTAGCTAATGTACATTCCTTGATGCTGGAACCCTGTAGCTTGCTCGAATAAACGAGCCTTCATATAACTATATATCTGAGCATTAATCATTGAAAAATATACTGCGTCCCATATTCAAGGATTATGCCATTAGCTGGACTATTGGCAAACTAATTTTAGTTTTGTTCCTGCAAATTTTTAAAACAAATTTGCTTTTTATCTCTTATTTTACTTTTATTTTCCCTATCCTATCACGAAATATTGGCCTATGTCATATTTTATATGTGATAGGTTTTATGGTTTAGTTATCCATTATTTAACAAAAAAGTATTAAAAAAAAACAGATATGCGTCCATTAACATCCTTAGAACGCATGTTGTTGTGGGACCTTGGTCTTAAAATGTGTTTATGTGTTGTTGTGACACATATTGTAATGCCTACTACACATCACATTTTATTAAAAAAAAAAAAAAATCAACATTCAGAAAATAATCATTGAAACAGTTATTTGTTAGGTTATTATTAAAATTATAAGCCATCATTTAAGATAAAAATAAATAAAGAAAAACAAATATCACTGCACCATAATAAAATCAAAACAAAATGCGAAAAGGTATAATAATAGACTGATGAAAGAAAATTGACAACAAAAAATGGACAATTAATTTTTACTTTTAGTAAGGGCAATCCCAAAAGACAACAAGAAACAGCGTAAATTAGAAAAAATTGAATTATCATTTGTGAGCATTGAAATTCAAAGACAATGTAGGAGAATATAGTAGAGGTATAAAATATGTAATTAGTTTTACATGTACAAATATAACTAGTAATACTAAGCTGATATATGAATTTTGATAATTTAATATATATATATATATATATATATATATATATATATATATATATATATATATATATATATATATATATATATATATATATATATATATATATATATATATATATATATATATATATATATATATATATATATATATATATATATATATATATATATATATATATATATATATATATATATATATTAGACTGGTCGTTAAAAACTAAATTTTCCGAGACGCCCCCTAGAAAAATTCTTTGGGGTCAAAAAACCACAACGGCATTATTTTTTTTTTTTTTAAATCAAAAGAACACGTGCCGCAAAATCGTTGAAGTTGATTTTTTGAAAAATTCGTAGATTTTTTCAAATATCTCCTAAAATATGCAGATGTCAAAAAAAATCACATAACCATTTTTGTAGGAAATTTAATTCTCTACAAAAAAGGTGCAAGTCATTTTTTCCCGAAAACGTATAGTTCTCATGATATTTTGAAAATGAACTTGTAAGTTTTCGTAATTTTTAAAAAACATAAAAAATAAAGATGACGAAAATCTCCTAATTTTCTTCTTATGCTATAGAATGAAATGTATAAAAAATAATCGTGACTAAAAAAATCAAAATTAGTACTTTTTCGTCGAAATTTTCATCATTTGGTTTTACGAGTTTCGAAGAATTTCAAGTTGTATTTCAAAATATCATCAGAAATATAGGTTTTAGGAAAAAAATGACTTGGACCTTTTTTGTAGAGAATTAAATTTCCTGCAAAAATGATTTTGTGATTTTTTTTGACATCTGCATATTTTATGAGATATTAACAATTTTATCAAAAAATAAACTTCGACGATTTTGCGGCACGTGTTCTTTTCACTTTAAAAAAAAAAAAATAAAGCCGTTATGGTTTTTTGACCACAAAGAATTTTTCTGGGGGGCGTCTCGGAAAATTTAGTTTTTAACGACCAGTCTAATATATATATATATATATATATATATATATATATATATATATGTATATATATATATATATATATATATATATATATATATATATATATATATATATATATATATATATATATATATATATGTATATATCAATATTGATAAGTTAAACAACACATAAATAAAAGGAATAAAAACAATTATGTTATTGACTATGTATAATTTATGACGACAAGACAGCGAGATGATATCTCATGTAGATACGTTAACAGGGTAATCATTAGAATTATCCGGTTGACCAAGAAATGTTCTCTTTAAGTCATTGATGTCATTAAACGAATCTATGCGATGAACATTTGCATTATCATCTTTCCTTAGGAGAATTTTCCCTTGTTTAACCCAAAGATATTTAAACTGATCATCAGTTTAAATATCTTTGGGTTAAACTTGCTTTTATAATTTTAGCTTCTGCATAAAGTTTGTAAAGATGTTAAGTGATTCATTATATGAATCTTTTGTGCAATATGAGGCGTTGGCTATTGAATATCCAAGTCAGATGAGTTAATGCACTTTTTATTTGCAGTTTTATTTTTGTAGTTTAATAAAATTCAGTTTTGCACTTCAATGTTATTTGTTTTGATTATCAACATACCTTTTTTCGATGTACTTGCTCGAGAGTCGAGGTAAATTAGAATTAACACAAAATGATGATTGAATATCGTTTTGTTGTATATTGACATTAAGAAAACGAAGCTAACTACTAACGATTTCACTTTTCAGCTCCATGTTAGCCGATAATCCAGTAATTACCACATCATTTTGTATTGAGAGTTGTGCTTCCTTATCCAAAAGGGCTTCAATTTTGTTAACTTTAAAGTCATTCAGGGAAACTTTGGACTCAAAATGACTGACTTTTTGCTTTAAAACACTGTTTTCATTGAGTATGATCTTAATTTGTTGCGAAATTTCATCTAATGAGTTAGCCAAAAATTGTTGGAACCTTTCAATATTTGTGATTGTAGTTCGAAGGTTGTTTAATACAGTTAGAATTTCCGGAATACCAGATGCACTATCTAAATTTGAAGTGACAATAACATCTCTCGAATCTTCAATTATGGATCGTCGCTTCGATGATTTGCATGGAGTACAAATCCTAGCTGCTGTCTTGCTCCTTACATGTCCAATCAAATCAGCAGGAATATTAGCACAAGATAAATGGAAAACTCCCATGCAGGGACCTTCACATGAAATACCAGGATTATTTCGATTACCTGTAACCAAATCTTTGCATTTGACACATTTCTTTGGATTATCTACTACCATTATCTACTCAATTTGATTAATTTTTTGTGTTTGGTTACAAGCAATATTTTTGCCGCCAAACAACTTGATATTACTTCGAGAAAAAAATGCCAAATATTTATATGAATATATTCACAATATCACCAGTTAATTCAAAATGTAATCACTATTTTAATCTTCAAGAAATTTTGAGTATCAGTTATAAAAAATATCCAAAATTATATCTTATATATATTTTAATTTTTGTAAAAAAATTCATTTGACATCTGATCACTCTGACAATAATATTGAGAATGTAGGAAGTAGGAACCAATAATGATGCAGATGTTTTAGAAAACACCATTAAGGAAGGAGAAATTATGTCAAGAATTTTCGAAAAAAATAACAACTTAGACCCTGATATTAACAGTAATATTAAAGAGTTAATATCAAATTACATAGATATTTTTTCAAGTGAAAAGGAAAAGCTGTCGGTAAACAGCTTCTACAGGCAGACTATACATTTAAAAGATGATAACCCAGTATTAGAGCATTCAAATCCGAATATTCGAGTATTCGAATATCCGATTAATTTGGGTATATTTCAGGTATTCGTTATTCGAATATTTATACGCGAATATTCGAATATTTTTTACCTCCCAAAAAATAATGGTTTTGAATCGCTTCATTTCTTTTTCAAACTTCGAAACTAAGAAATTTCAATATTTTAACGGAAATAATTTTGTTATAAAAAGTGCTTGACGTATAAACTCCGCTTAATATTGCAGTCAAAGAACTTAGCGAAAAAAAGTCAACACTTATGACAGCCGCAAATTCTCATTTACTTCTCCAACGGAACTGAACAGTGATTCAAGTAAAATCTTACTCCACGAAATCAGAAAACGAATGGATCAGAAAAGAAACAAAACAACCTTAACAACCTTATTTCTATATCTTGACAGTTATACCACAATCGAACGAATATTTTGATTACGCAAAGAAAACTGCTGTGAAAACTTTCCTTTCTCGCCTCCTTAGCCTTCAAAGATGTACCAGATCCTAGCGATGAAAACAGTATTATCCATGGTTGCAGGTATCTGGTAATATAAATGACGCACTTGCAGTCAACAATCAAAGTAAAAATATAGTAACAGTGGTAATGAAAATCGCGGTTAAAAAAAACATTTTTGCTATTTAAACTCGTTCAAAACAAGAACAGATAAATTAGACAATTTGAATAATGCTCTATTGACTATCAGCCCCACTTCAACAAAAACTGAAAGAGGTTTCTCTACGGCGGGATATCTGAAATAAGAAGTAGCCTAAAATTTAAACATCTAAACGCACTTCTTCTTTTTAAATGCATATTTCAAGAAAATAAATAAATTAAAATGCATAATATGTTAAACTTGTTTGATTTTATTCATAGTTCTTCTTCTTAGTACTTCTTTTACTATTCGAATACTAACCGAATATTCGGATATTTAAAGAAAAAGTTATTCGATATTCGGATAACTCAAAATGTCGAATAACTGAATGCTCTACCCAGTACATACAAAGTCTTATCGACTCCCATATTCACAAAAGGAGGAAATCAAACAGCAAGTTGATAAAATGGTAAAAGATAGTAAAGTAGAACCATCTATCTCTGAATACAATAGTTCAATACTACTTGTTCCCAAAAAATCGTCAGGTAGAAAAATATGGCGTCTTGTAGTAGATTTTAGGAACATCAACAAAAAAGTTATTAATGATAAATTCCCCTTACTACGCATTGATGATATTTTGGACCAACTTGGAAGGGCAAAATATTTTAGCGTAGTTGATAGACCTACAATCAGGTTTTCATCAAATTTCTTTAGAAGAAAAATCTAAAAATGTAACTTCTTTTAGTACTGAGTCTGGATCTTACACATACACAAGACTACCTTTCGGACTCTCAATCAGCCCAAATTCGTTTCAAAGAATGATGACTTTAGCTTTCGCTAGTTTATCACCAACTAGAGCATTCCTATAAATGAATGACTTAATTATATTTGGTTGCTCAAAGAATCACCTACAAAATTTAGAAATGGTATTTAGAGCGTGTAGAGATTATTTAAAGTTAAATCCTGAAAAATGTATTTTTTTCAAACAAGAAGTAACATATTTAGGTCACACGTGTACAAGTGAAGGTATCAAAATGGATATTTCAAAATGCGAAATCTTAAAAAACTATCCTGTCCCCAAAAACGCAGATGAAACTAAAATATTCGTAGCGTTTGTAAACTACGCAGATTTCGCAGATTTATAAAAAATTTTGCACATATCTCCATTCCATTAAATAAATTAACTCGTAAAAACAATAATTTTATATCGAATAAGGAAGAGCAAAAAGCATTCGAAACAATAAAAAATTCTTTAATAGCAATGCCTATTTTACAGTATCCTAATTTTAATAAACAATTCATTATTACCACAGATGCTAGCAAAGTAGCTTGTTGGGCGGTTCTAAGTCAAATGGTCAATGATATTGACATGCCAGTAGCTTTTGCTTCGAAATCATTCACGAAAGGAGAAGCTAATAAATCGACAATCGAAGAAGAATTAACAGCCATACATTGGGCGGTAAAATATTTCAGACCATATATTTGTGGAACCAAATTTATAATAAAATCAGACCATAAACCTTTAGTTTATTTGTACTCATTGAAAAATCCATCTTCAAAACTCACAAGAATGTGTTTAGATATAGAAGAATTCGATTTCGAGATAGAATATCTCAAAGGTGAAGCTAAGGTGGTAGCCGACACATTATCACGTATAAGTATTGATAATTTAAAAGAAATATTAATTGTACAAACAAGATCAAAAAGCAAAAATTTAAATTCAAATGATCATATACAAAATACAAATAATAATTACAATATTGATGATAATTACAATAATAATAATAATAATAGTAACAGTACTATCGAAAGTAAGAAAAATCCGATTAATAGAAATAATGATAATAGTAGTATCAACGTTAATAGGTATAATAGTAATAATGATAAATGTGATAGTAATAAAATGGATTTAAAAAATGATTATATTGATAATATTAACAAATTTAAAGTTATAGATAATGTTAAGAAAAGTTATGTAAATGGTTTACCAATAATAACAGCAAAAATTATAAACGAATGTTTAGCTATAAATGTCATGACTCAAAAAATTAAAATTTATGAAAATACACATTTGTATAATCAAAGCAATAAGAAATTTACTCAGGTAAATATTCGCAGTAAAGCCTTAAGAAATAATGTTAATAATAATGATGGTCGCAACAATATTAAGAATGAAATTGATCAAAAATATTTAAATAATGAAAATAAATCACACACTCACTTATCAGAGTCAGATCTCCGCATAAGTGAAATGTCTGATGAGAAAATAAAGGTTTTAGAAAAAATTTTCAGGGATCTGAATAAGTTCAGTGTCCACAGGAAAATAGAGAAACTTAAAGTCGCGCGTAAGAATATAATATTCAAAGAATTTGATATCGAAACGTTTAAGAACGTATGTAATAGAGTACTAAAAGACGTCAACATTTTCATAATAAATAAACCGGTTAAAATATATGATGGAAATGAAAAAAGACAATTATAAAATTATATCATGAAGACCCCATCGTAGGCGGTCATACGGGAATAAGAAGAACTTATTTATATATATCTAAAAAGTTTTCTTGGCCGTATCTCAAAACACTTATAGCAAACTTTATTAAAGATTGTAAGAGTTGCATGTGCAATAAGTCAAAGCTAACATATAAAGACAATTTAACGGTAGCAAAAACGCCGGAAGAGCCCTTTCATACAGTCCAAATAGATACGATTGGACCAATAGAATCTAGCAGTCAGGGTAACAAATACGCTGTAACGCTACAGTGTGAACTAACAATATATTTGTAGTTCTACCCAATACCATACCCATACCTGACAAATCTGCTAAAACGGTAGCAGAAACAATTTTTCATAATTTCGTAATGGTTTACGGAAACTTTACAGTTGTCAAAACGGATCTAGGAACGGAATACGTAAATGAAATTTTTATAGGGCGGGAAGAACTTTTAGGTTTTCAGCATTTTACTTCAACAGCTTATCATCACCAAACCTTGGGAGTAGTTGAACGAAACCATAGAGAGCTAAATACGTATTTGAAAAATTATTTGTCAAACGACTATTGTGCCGATTGGGATAAGTGGGCGAGTATCTACGGGTTCTATAACACACAACCCAATAGCATTCACGATTATACTCCATTCGAATTAGTTTTCGGTAGGGAAGGAAAGCTTAATCCCATAACCTATGTTGATCCCGTTTACAACCTTAAAAATTATTCTAAACATTTAAAATTCCGATTGCAATACACAAACATGCAAGCTAGAAAATTTCTAATGAAAGCAAAATCAGTGCAGAAAGCAAATTACGATAAAAAATCTAAACTTTAAAATTTTAAAGTAGGAGATGAAGTGGTGTTATTAAACAATTCTGTAAGCTCTAAATTTCAAAAAAGATTTTTAGGACTGAGGGTCGTGGTAGAGATGTTAGCAAACAATAACGTACAAATTAAAGATGAAGAAAATAAACATAAAATAATGCACAAAGACAATATATATAAAGTTTAAAATAGAAGCAGTATAAGATACTGAAAATTATATACAATTAATTTTTTAATACACTTTAGATTTAAATGTATTTACACTTCATGCACTAAGTTAACTTAAAACAAACTTAAAAGTTGAGTAATGATTAGAAAATCATTTTCAGGCATAACATTGGAAAAATAATTTAAAAAAAAAGGATTGAAGGGTACTCAGTTACCTCCTCAATTAGTTTATTCTAGTAACTTAATAAAATCAAAATAAGAAGTAAACCAAAATTAATTTGAAAAATCAAAAAAAAAATTTTTTATCATATTGTAAAAAACTTTCATTTCATTTCTAATCTATATATATAATACACAAAAAAACGAAAAAGCGTAGCCATACCATAGAAAAGACGACTGAAGGGTAGGGAAAAAATAAAAATAAAAAACGAAAGA
>OY856187.1:297486770-297586370 GCA_963693315.1 Diogma glabrata | reverse complement strand
AGGATCCATAGCAACAGGTTTCCTGGCTGATAAGAGAGATTTCAGATTTTTCTCAACGACTGGTCTGAAGAAGATATGGTTTTGTGCCACCGCTAAACTAAAAATTGTAAATATAACGCATATAGAACAAAGATTGTAATAAATTAGTATAAAACAATTTTTGTAACTTTAAATTAACTAAGATTCATCTGGAAAATTGTCCTAAATACTAAAAAGATTTACATTCTTCAAAAAAGCCGATAACACTAAATTCATCCATCTCTTTTGTCCTATGTACACGAAATGTTATCGCAAGCTGTAAAGACTGGACTTCACAAATTAAAAATAGATGCCTAAGGCATCTATTTATTCAAGGGCATTATTAAATATGTAAAAATGATACACCAATGTACGGATCAGGTGTGGACTCTACCGCGAAAAAATCTCTAATATGAAAATTCTAATTTATAAGACCATTTGGTCTAAACATAATTCAAACAATAAATTCAAATAATTTAGTAATAGTTATAAAAATTAAATCTAACCTTAAGTTTATAGTAATTGGTGTTTTGATAAAAAGATCCAGTGTTGAAACGACTTTCGTTCTTGTATGTCGTATATATGTATTCCTTCCAATTTTTATTTTTATGTTTCCCAAAATTGTCTAGATCATTGAATTCATCGAAATTGTTTTCATCGTCTTCATAATTGTATCCAATTTTGAATAATGTTTATGTCTCTTTGAAATTGGATTAAAATTAAATGATGTTCTAACTATAAACCAACAACTCTTTTGCATATATCTACTATTGGATTTGTTGGTAATTCTGTTATTATTATATCACTACGTTCCATACGATTAAATCGAACGGAAAATCATTCAGTTAGTAGTATGTTACCTGAATATAATGTGGGTTCCATTGATGGTCCTGAACAAATACGTCACCAATGCATTCTAGCGTACAATGTGCTATGCAAGCATATCTAATTACAAGTCCAAAAATTCTTCCAGCTTTTGACACAAAAAAAATTAAACATTTAATTTAAAAATATAAGCACAGACAATTTAAATAGTTTTGTGATCTGTCATAACAAAATTTGACATTTTCTGTTTTCAATTAAATATTTTTTTTCAAGGCCACAATGTTTATCTACACTTCACAAAAACCAAGATTACGTAATTTAGTCCAATTTATTTATTTTGATTAAAATCGTTTCCAAAACTTGAATAAAAATAAAAACACTTGCAAATCCAATTAAAGCTATAAATATTTTTATTCCGTAAATTTGTTTATTACAATATTTAATAAAAATCCGAAAACATGCATATAATTTTATATCTTAACGTATTTTTTTTGAAAAGAAAATATCGCGATTTTCAAAGATATATACATTTTTTTTGATTTGATATCAAAAATGAAATCCTGGGGAGAATCTGCAAATCGCAAAATGCATTCAATAAATATTTTAAACGAAAAGTGTGTAAGGGAGATGATTGTTGAAAGCACTCTAATACCCATTAATATTGCCATTTCATGTACCAAAATAAAGGAATTTTAACATTTTAATACGAAAACTAGTTCAGGATCGACATTCTGTTTCATCTTTTTATTATCAATCATAAAAAGAAAGAATCAACCACACATAAATTGTGTTTGTTTATGCTTCAGGTATTAATTTAAAAAAAAAACATATAACCGTTTAACCGTTTATGATTTTAACGAAACCAATACAATCAATAAATCAATACAACTTGGAGCATTAAAATCAGATCGTATGAGATAATATAAAAAAAATGCAATTACGTAGATTTTTCTTATGTTTGTTCTTAACAGAGTTAATATAAAAGAAATTGATAATGTTATGATGAACGTGAAACAACAGGATTTTGGAAAATCGTGTTGTTGAGGGGGCGCGATCAATAGATTCATTATATTGATTGTTAGTTGTACGGCATTGTCGATAATATTATGCTTGTTGTTATGCATATTTGCAGATTTGATATTTAAAATACCAAAGTAGTCATATTATAAGGCAGAAAAATAGAACAGTGTGGCGATCGGATGGAAATATACCTTTGACTGTTCGTTGGTTATTAAACCTCAACTACCCAAGCATACATTTCCTCCAATCCACCAGTACAGAACCTGAACTCGTTCTGGAGGGGGGAGGGAGGGGGGGCAGATTCTCTTATAAATGCTACTGGTCCTAACTCACGTCGAATTGTGGCATAACAAAGCATTTAAGACCAGGCATTCTATTCGATTCTTTAATAGTTATTTATTTATCAAGAACGAAAAAGGAAACTTTATAGTACGAGCTAGTTGTTTAAATTACCGAAATTACTAGTGAGTACCTTTAAAAACACTTTTCGTTTGAGGTAAATACAAAATTTTATTTCATACTGGAAATTTATTAGAATAAAAAGAAATTAGTTTTAAATTTTGCTCAAAAAGTTGAACTTTATCGTCCTAGGACTTTATAAAATTTTATAAAGTCCTAGGACGTTAAAGTTCAACTTTTTGTACCATAAATAATCCGAAAAATGTCGTTTTAGATATCAGTATGAAATAAAGAATTTAAATTACAATTTATTTTAATTGGATAAGTTTTATATATGATATTCCATAGTTTGTTTTGTGTTTTATTTTCTTTTATTTCAATAATCGTTCAACAAAAATCGAAGAATCTGATTTATATTTTCTTATTTTTTTTAGTAATTTAAACCTAAGTTAAAGATATGACATATGTCGGTATAAAGTGTAAACTACATATAGTTAAATCTCGATCAAACATTTCAACTTATCTATAGAACTTGTTTTTAGAGAAGATAGTGATTTTTGTTTACAAAAATATTTTGAGATACCAAACTACATCATTGAAGCCATCAATCAAAACGACATCAATCAAAATAACATTAACATCTTTTATAGAAAAAATTATCTATTCAACAATAAAAATTCTAACACTGTATCATCCCTACTCCTAGAGTCGTTGACATTTAAAACCTATAGCGATTATTACAGTAAGTACGGTGTATAATAAATAGAAATAAATATGTATTTATATTTATTATGCTGGTTATGTCATATTACTATTTGAATCCACTCAACAATAAAACGATTGTTTTGATTTTCCTTTCAAAGGAATACAAATGAAATCGTGATGAAAAAATTATGAGAAAAATAAAAGAAATGTAGAAAATAAAACTATCTTTGGTGTCTATTTGATTGGCAAATTAAAATAAAAAGTACATGAAAATGAACCTAAGCGATGATTTTATGTTCTTGCCAACAAAAACAATAGGAGCGTGTTCTGATGTTCTGATCAATACCAACAATAACTCATTTTCGTCGACAATGACTTAGTGTGTTTTCTCGAAATGACGACGATATTTAATGGTTATTTACTGAATTGTTGAGCAATAAACGTTTTTTCTTGTAAAATTTTTTTTTATGGCAATTTTATACCAGTTTTTCTGGAGTTGTCCAGAAATGTTGGATAGTATATAATTACACGACTCTACGTCGGACTTTACACTAAAAAAATATATAAGAGAGGAAAAACAAAAGAAACCGATTTTATATCAGCACATTTGAGCGCTGAAATCTTTTAATCCAACAAAACATTACTCTAACATAAGTAGAATGTCATAAAATAAATTCAATTTCAAAAATTTAAGTATCAAGTAATGAAACAGAAAGTGTAATCCAAAATCAGACTTACAACTAGCTTACTGTGTGATTTTGCTCCTTTCAATATTGGTGAGTTTGTTATATGTGTTAACACCTCCAAGTTTTTTGTTTCTCTTCGTATAAACCACAACTCAAGACCTTTTCAGCTAAACATTTGGATAGTTTAGTTTCATTTGGTATTTTTTTTGAAAATATGATAGTTCCAAACAATTTTCCAATCCCCCATTCCTCCGTTAGAAATGTTGTTGATTTTCAAATTCTTCTTGGTGTTCGGCCTTCACGTTGATAATGAATAAAACAAATTTTTAGTGCATTGTTCCCTTTGAAGAAATTTATAATCTATATCTATATATAAATACGTAAGCAATATTTTTGCGGTACAATTTTAAAATATTTGATCCATCAAAATATGTATATCGTAGGATAGGTCTTGCGTAGTAGATGGGCCGAAAAACAATTGGCCATATCGGGGTAAAGGTTAAGTGCCTAGAGCCCAAAAACTGTATAAAATAATGTTTATTTTTAAAGTTTGTTTAATACTTCTGTTTTTAATTAGTGTTGTTTGGAAAAGTAAGCTGATAAATCCGATTCTAATTGCACACATAACTGTCTGATCCCGAAATCTACGTATTTCTAGCGGATATGTCTGCCGCTCGGACTTTTTTTTAATCAAGTTATTTGTTTCACAATTTTTTTTTTTAATAAAATGTGTTGTGTAGCAGAAACTACAATATGTGCCACAACAACACATAAAAACCTTTTAAGATCAAGGTCCCACAACAGCATACTTTCAAAGGTGTTGATGGACGTAAATCTTTCTTTTGTTTTGTTTTTCTATATTTTTTGTTAAAGAATGGATAACTAAACAAAAAATAATATTGAAATTATATTTGAGAAAAAACACACTAATTTTTGATATCTATATAATATTTTTATTTGCCAATCGATTTCGAAAGCTAAGCTTTCATTGTCAAGGCCTGTTCTTAAACTAAAGTTATTTTGAGATTTTTTAAAAATTACATGTTTAGTTTTAAATTATATATACAAGTAAATAAGGTGGTTGACAAAATTTTTGGTTTTTACCACTCCTAACAATATTCATTAATTAATCTAAGGAAATAAGGGGCGGGCATTACAGAATCATAAACTAATAAACTTATTAATGAAAAATACTTAAAAGAAATTTTTTGAAAGATTATTGTAAAATTTAAATCTTTTTAGGATCGGGTCATAAAACAATGAAAACGGTAAAACATTAAGCTAAATAATATTTATATAAAACAAATTGACCATTGAGGATGATCATACTAGCCTAGAAGATTAAGGTTATGAATTATATATTGAATTTAAATACAAAAAATATTTAAAGTAATCTAAAGATGAGGGTTAGTTCAAATGAAAAATTTTTAATATTAACAATGTATATGTTTATAGATATAGGTTGTAATTAGCTAATTAGATTATTTACTATTGTCTACATAATTGAAAAAGTGATGAGGTGATTTGTCCGTTGTCCGCATTCATTAGGTTGCTGTTTCTTTGAATCTCTATTGATTCAAGTATATCCAGTCTACGATAATCCTTACATTCTTTAACTAGTTTTAAATTGTCGATGTTGAATTGATGTTTATTTAAAACCATATGTTCTGCTACTGATGATTCTGTGATCTTTCGCTTGCTTGTTGCTCTTTTGTGTTCCTTAAACCGAGTTTTAACAGATCTTTGGTGATATCTAGTGCTCAAAAAACAATATTAGTTATTAAACAAAAAATCCTATCACTGACAAAATATGACATAGGCCAATATTTTACGATAGAATAGAAAAAATAAAAGTAAATGAAAAAGTAAATAGCAAATTTTTACAAAAACTTGCTGAAACAAAACAAAAATGTAGTTGCCAATAATCCAGCCGGTTGCACATTCTTTGATCCTGTGACGCAGTGTCTTTCTTAATGATTAAAGGCCACACATAGTTATATGAAGGCTCGTTTCTTCAAGGAAGCAATAGCGTCTCACCGTCAAGGATTATTTCACAGCTAAGATTGAGGGTGCTACCGTTGACTGAATACAGTTCATCCGCCACCACCCCTAAGATGTCACCTTGGCTAGTGATATCTCACTGCTATTGCCAGTGGTATGTGATATCTCACGTTAACTCGTATGTCAATAGCAGGGACTGGAATACGCGGGGTTGTCACACCCGTAGATCAAAAATAAAAAAAATTTCAAAACAATAAAAACTGATCCCTCCATGCGGATTTTAATAATAGGCAAATTAAATTCAAATTATTCAAACGTATTTATATATTATAGATATAGATTGATCTATATATAAATACGTAAGCATTATTTTTGCGGTACAATTTTAAAATATTTGCTCCATCAAAAGTGTGGCGTGTATATCGTAGGAAATGTCTTGAGTAGTAGATGTGCCGAAAAATGCTTTTTTTTAATTTTGACGATTTTTCAGAAAAAATGGCAAAAATGTGATAGGTGTGTTTTTTGAGTTTTTGTTCGGTTATTTTGTTTTTTTTTTTCAAGTTATTTGTTTCACAATTCAAAATCAATCTATATCTACATATAAATACGTAAGTAATATTTTTGTGGTGCAATTTTAAAATATTTGTCCCATAAAAAGTGTAGCAATATGTATATCGTTGGCAAGGTCATGAGTAGTAGATGTGGCGAAAAATACTTATTTTTGACGATTTTTTCGGAAAAAAAGTCATAGGAGTATTTGTTTGAGTTTTTTGTTCTGTTATTTTGTTTTTTTTTTATCAAGTTATTGGTTTCACAGTTCAAAATCAATCTATAACCATATATAAATACGTAAGCAATACTTTTGTGGTACAATTTTAAAATTTTTGTCCCATCAAAAGTGTGGCAATATTTCACTAGAAAGGTCATGAGTAGTAGATGTGCCAAAAAATTATGTATATTTTTTCAACTTGAACGATTTTTTGAGAAAAAGGGGAGAAATAAGAAGTTGTGTCTTATGATTTTTTTCAATTCTCTTGTTTTTTTCCAAGTTATTTGTTTCACAATTCCAAATCAATTATATCAATTAAACAAACTCTGAAATAATATGTTGCAGCTTTGTTGTTTACAAATTCCATTTCCAATGAATTTCGGCCACTGGGCGATTTCTAGTTTGTATAATAGATTTAACACGTTTCTATATTCATACGTTTCTATTTTCATCTTGTATTCTATAATTGTAATGGGATACAATAACCTTTAAACAGATGATGAAATCTTCTGAACTTATTCCTTTTAATGTTTTAGTACTCATGTTCTTCTGTTTCAAGTAAACAATAATTTTTTAGCTAAAGAGTAGCATCTTTTCTTCAAAATCACTAATTTTTTACAGATAGTCGTGTAATTTTCAGTAGTAATTTCGCAAGGGCGGTGATAATTCGAAATAATTTTTTGCCAAAAATTTCGAAAGCAAGTATATTGATAAAATCACGAGGCCGCAGGCCGGGGTTATTATCAATTTCACTTGCTTGAGGAATTTTCCAAAAAATAATAAAAATTTATCAACGAACGAGGGGAATTCATTTAGAAAATGTTTTGCCATTTTTCAGTTCTTTATTTTCTTTTCATTGAATTATTTCAAAAAATTTTTGATAATTTTTAATATCGCATTAGGCCAGACGTATACCTATTTGTTATTAGTATAATTCAAATGTTATTGGTGAAATTTAATGATGTCGTTACATTTTAGAGAATTTCATTGGGTTAAATTAAAATAAAACATAGGCAAAAAATTTTCAATAATACATAGTTATTTATTTATCTAGAACGAAAAGTAAAGCAAAGCAAAGCGTTCAGTTTCAGCGCACAAGTTAGCTTTTCTTGCGGGATCATTGACGATTAAATTACCATCAATAATAAGGGGAATAGAAGATTTTGTACCAGAATTTAAAGAATTAATGGCACTGTAGAAACTCTTGTCAGAAATAGACATAGACGTAACATTTGAAGCTTTGCTCTGTCAATTTCAGATTTTTTGTTTGATATTTTCTTCTATATGGTTTGATATTTTGTTGGCCTTTATATATTGGGATCGATTAGCGGAAGTTTTGTTATGAATCTAAATATCAAATGATCTACGTTTGTTTCTAAGTGCCGTTTTGGCAGCTTTCGAATACAATTATTTTTGTTTGGGTTTTAATATGAAGAAATGGACGAATTTATTGATAGCAAATTGAATGGTTTCAGTAAAGTTTTGAGCAGAAACATTTACATTGTCAGTGTAAAAACAATGACGCTCGAAAGGGAAACCATGGAAAAAATTTTAAAGATCACTCTTATCCATTTTTGAGTAGTGAAATATTTTACGGGGTTCGGGAGCTGTAGTTTTAAGTAAATCAGTTTTGATTACTGATGAAATTAAATAATGATCAGAATTTCCAATACTACCTTTGCGACATCGACACTCGTAATATCTGGCATTGTGGTAAGATAGAGATCTAAAAGAAAACTATTATCACCGCCATTACGGGGAGTGAAGGTTGGGTTTTAACAATTTGGAATAGGCCCTGAGATGCGCCGAAAATTTCTGCCAGTTTTCTACTATTATCAACATCGTCGTCGGTCGATTTGGAGAATTCCAACCATGATTTGTTGTGGACGTTGAAGTCACCGGTAACGATAACTTCAGAATTAGGGGACTTTGCTCTAATCTCGTCTACAATTTTTGTCAGTAAATTAAAAAAGTTTGGGTTACGTTTGTTGGGGGATACCGGTCCTAAAGCTATTGTAAAAAAAAGTAATTTCTGGAAGACAAATCTTTAAAACCATTGTATTGAAGCCGTCACCATGTAGTTTAAAATTTGGAAAGCGTGTATACGCAACACTCTCATGAATGAATTCGCATACGCCCTGATGGAGTTTGAAAGCTGATTCAAGTCTATATTTGGAATTAAGCGATTCCATAAAGAGAAAATTTTCAGAAGCTTGTGTTTCTGTAAGGAATAGAATGTTCGGTTTGTCGTGCTCAAGA
Organism: Diogma glabrata; assembly: GCA_963693315.1. NCBI lineage: Eukaryota > Metazoa > Arthropoda > Insecta > Diptera > Cylindrotomidae > Diogma > Diogma glabrata. The sequence continues at coordinate 297,577,688 of OY856187.1, read as the reverse complement.
TGATGTTGCACGTGATCATGGTTAGCGTTTGATCCGCAGATGTTTTAAACATGTATTTTAAAATTTGTTTTTGGTTCATATATGTGTTGTCCCTGCAAATACCGTGGACATGCCGCTTTATGGGAGGGTGGCATATTTGCTTTACCACTTGCATACTTAAAGCCTTTGTGTTGTACTCCCATATATGTATCAAAAGGTTTATATTTTTTTGTGTTTTATTAAAGAATGGATAACTAAGCAAAAAATCTTATCCTACGATACAATATGACATATGCCAATATTTCATGATAAGATGAAGAAATAATAACAAAATAATAAGTGAAAAACAAATTGTGAGAAATTTGCAGAAAACAAAACAAAACTAATTGCCAATAATCCAGCTGGTGCAGCACACCCCAGACGCTCACCACCACAATCGACGCATAAAGCCCACACATAAATATGTGTTGGTCTGATTCCTCGGAAGAGCTAATGAGCAGTACCACTACGGAACGCTGCCCAGCTAAGACTGGAAGTGCTGCCGTTGACTAATTAAACTTCGTCCGCCAGCACCCTAAGATATTATCTTGGCTAATGATATCTCCTGCCATTTCCAGTGGTATGTGATATCTCACGCTAACTCATATGTCAATGACAGGGACTGGATTATGCGGGGTAGTCAGACCCGTAGATCAACACTGATCATAATCGATCAAAATCGATTCCTCCTGCGGTCGGTCAAAATCGATCCCTCACAGTTAAAAAAAATTGAATATGTAATGCAAATTGCTACACATATAGGTCCTACGGAAGTTTCCATTACAAAACAATACAAAGCTTGCTATATAGAGTTAAACTAATGCTCTTTGCATTAATATTTAACAGAGTACTTGGAGTAAAATATAAAGCTTGTTGTTTAAAAATGTCTGTTATTTGCATTAAATAATATTACGCGCAACATTTTTGTAGTGTGACGTTTTAATGCAAATTACATCATAATTTCCAGTTACTTTGATTATTACGCACCTGCCTAAATTAATCAAATTAAAATAAACAATTAAAAATAATACAACGGAAAAAATTAAAACATACATACCACCTTAATCACTATTATTATAGACTTTCAGCTGAGAAGCGATAACTAAAACATACATGAAACGATTTTAACTATATATTTCTAAAATGGATAATACTCTAGTGAATTTTGAAATTTCATTAAATTTTTAATGTATTAAATTGTAGCAAGGTGTATTAAAACTTCTAGCTGTTCTATAGAAATAAATTATGATGCAAGAGTTGTTTTAAATTTTATAGATATGCATTAAAATTAGGTTTAATGCAACATTTACTTTACAATTCAATAATAACCTGCAACGCATAGCTCCTATTGCCAGACTTGCTTTAAATATTGCAGTTGCTTTTTCAACTGTGCTCCTAAATATACTTAAAAATATACATAAAACATGCATAAAAATTTATTAAACCTATAAAAATAATAAATACTTTTTTTAAAACAGCTATTGTAACTCCTGTAAAATTTTCAATCTACAAAAACACATTGAAAAACTTTAAATTATTTTTGTTTATTTTCTATTTAATAGAAATTTTCCACAAAAGAATTGTAAATTTAATATTTTTACTTTTTAGCTATTATATTAGGAAAAAAATTTATTAGTTGTAATCTATGTTTAATTCTTTTTTAAAAGCCTCAAATTTAAAAGTTTTAAGTTTCAGTTCACCAGTTGATCAGGTACACAATATTCAGGCTATGCTAGCTCAAGCGGACGTGCATTCTGGCGATCAACCTCACAAAAATAGTTCAATCTCAAGATAAAATGTTGTGCTGGAGTTACCTCATAGGTTTTTAAGAGAGATGAGGAGATAAGATTTACTTATTCTTACTTATCTTTTTGGCTGACTTATTACTTCACCACAATTTTAAATTGTGTGAAGTAATGCAATCTATTGTGAAAAAAAAAAATCTTGCATACCCTAAATTTTATTTTTTCTTTTGTTTTGGACCATCGTCTATCTAAATAGCCAAAAAAAATATTGGTGTTCGTCTGTGTGTGGGTGGTTGGGTAGTTTGGTGGGTGGTTGAGTTTTCTGCATAGGATCTTGATGAAACTTTGGCAAATGATACAGGTTCACTTGAAAATGGAAGATCTGGATTCATTTCAAATTTGGACAGAATGCGAAGGGTCTCCCGAACACCTCTAAGTTTAAATCTTGAATAACTTCTGATCCCGGACTATGATTTTATTGAAACTTAGTATATAAGGTTTAGTACTGTTTTCAATATTTCTGCATACCAACTACCGGTTTGTCACTTCCGGTTAAAAAGTTTTTTTTTCAGGTGTTTATCCCTACTGTAGCCTACAATTACCGATCGATTTTCATGAAACGTTGGTAAAAGCTTTCAAATAACATGAGAAAGATTTTATCAGCTTTTGGAGTACATTGGATAAAGGGTTTGGGGGTCCACCATACAACAGGTGTTTTTTTCCACAATGTTTTTATGTTTGTTGGGAGCATAAAACATTCATTCGTGAATAAATTTTGATGACACTTTGGAAAAAGATGCAAACATGTATGAAAAGGAACGTAGTTTTTGAGCGATAGTGAATAAAATGGTGTGGGGTCCCTGGACCACCTGTTTTTTTGAAAGCTCTATAACATCTGTACCTGATAATTGAATGGGATGAAATTTGGTACATGAGTATTTAATACAGTTCACAATAGCTCTGCATCCCAACTTCCGATTTTTCACTTCCGGTAAAAAAATTTTTTTTGTACTTTGTTGAAGTTTCTTCAGTGTGTTTATGCACACTACAGCCATGCTGACTTTTCACTGTTTTTTAAGTTTGTTGGGAGCATACAGACTTCATTCATTAATTTATTTTAATGACACTTTGAAAAAAGATGCAGACTTCAGTTTCAAAGAACTGATTAGTTTTTGGACAATATTAGAACAAGTGGTGGGGGGCCTCCCGAGCACCTGTTTACTGTGTCATCATTTTTTCAATGTTTGTTGGGAGCACACAGCATTCGTTCGAAAACGAATTTTGATGACACTTTGGAAAAAGATGCAAATGTGTATGACAAGGAACTGATTAGTTTTTGAGCGATAGTGAACAAAGTGGTGGGGGTGTCCAATACACCTGTTTTTTTGAAAGGTCAATAATATCTGTACCTGATAATCAAATTGGATGAAACTTGGTACATAAGCATTTAGTATGGGTTACAACAGTTCTGCATCCCAACTTCCGGTTTTTTACTTCCGGTAAAAAAATTTTTCTTTTATTGTTGGAAGTTTTTTCAGTGTCTTTATGCTCACTACAGCCTTCAATAATGAATTGGTTATGATGAAACTTATGGAAAAGGTTTCAATTGGTGTAAGAAGATAATTATCATCTTTTGTAACACATTGATCAAAGTGGCGGGAGGTCTACCAAACGGGGGGTCTACCAGCTGACTTTTCACACTTTGTTTTTAAAGTTTGTTGGGAGCATACAGACTCCATTTATTAATCAATTTTAATGACACTTTGAAAAAAGATGAAGACTTTAATGACAAAGAATTGATTAGTTCTTGGACAATACTGGGATAAGTGGTGGGGGTCTTACCGTACACCTGTTTATTGTTTCAATGTTTTTTGGAAGCATACAACATTCGTTCGTTAAGTAATTTTGATGACACCTCGCAAAAAGATGCAAATATGTATGGCAAGGAACTGATTAGTTTTTTTAGCGATAGTGAACAAAGTAGTGTGGGTCCTCCGAGCACCTGTTATTTTGGAAGCTTAATAACATCTGTACCTGATAATTGAATTGGATGAAACTTGGTGCATACACAATTAGTACGGTTTACAACAGTTCTGCATCCTATTTTTCGGTTTGACACTTCCAGTTAATTTTTTTTTACTTTTTCTCGTACAACAGAATTTATGTTTGTTCGGATACTACTGCTTGCTTTAATATTTTTATTATTAGAACTACGAAGTCTATAACATTGGTTAGCTTTTAATTAAAGTATTTGATGGATATTAGCTAATTATATATCCAGAACACTATGTTTCCAGAGCTGTGGTGAATTCAGCCTATGCATCAGCGTCGCAATATTTTTTTTGGTTGAAAATCACTTGAAAATTTGCTTGTTGTTATTTCGGTATATTATTATTTTTTTATTGTTTTTACTTAAACTTTTTCAATCAAAATAAATTTCGTTCAAGAAATACATGTGTAGATGGCTATGATACTGGGTAGTGGGTTTCCCATAGCCACACCAAACTTGCTTTCTTTGGCGTTATTTCAAGTGAATTTTTTTTATCCTGTTTAAATGTTCAAAAACTCTAGAAGTAATAAAACTTACAAATTCGCAGATCTTAATTTAACTAAACTTACGAAAACCGAAACTATAGTGTAATTAAACTATTTTATAAATGATACATTGTATATGGTATTTATAATATACATTCCCGTTTTTGTACGCACGTTCTACAACTCTCAGATATTATTTATGATTTCTAGAAATATTTTCTTAATTATCGATTTGTTTTTCCTCAAGAAAATAAATATTTTTATTTGCATAAATACATTTTTTCAACATAAACAAACCAACGAATTTACTTAGAGTTAGCACAACTGGTTTTCGTTTTTTTTGTATTTTCATAGAAAATTTTCTTATCTTTATTGTCTTAAGTCTTAATGTAATATGAAAACTCTTTTGAAGATATAAAGGTAATTTATTTTAATTTTTTAGAATTAGGAGAATTACAAACAAGAATAATTGATAAGACGCACACTTACTCGTAAAAAGAATTAAATATTAACATCTGGAATTAGAATAAATGTTTGAAGTTTAAAAGAAAAACGTAGAAGTTCAATGTGATTTAACTATTCCAGAAATTTTTGTTAATTAAAATTGAATTTCTTTAAGCAATTGACTTCATGGTTTCGACTTTTGGTGTTTCGGAGATATTCGCGAAAGACAATTTATTTGGATTTATGCCACAAGATCAGAACCTTCTTTATTGTCTTTTATATAAATTTTTACAAAAATCAACCATTTTTTGTATTTTCATTTTATTGTTTTCAAACTGAAAACAATAACATATAATTTTCAAAGTAAAATCATGAGTTTACCATTTGACCTTTTGATAAAAGGAAAAGAGATATAACCAACTAAAGACTTCGTTCTATTTCTATTTTCTATAATCAAATTTGATGGTCAAAGTCAAGAAAGTTACGCGATTAAATTGATTGTTTTATTTAAAAAAACGTGATCGCTTCTTTGGACATTGAAGCAAATTGAAACTAAAATTAAATTCAATGTAGAATATGTTGAATAGCTGTGTCCAACTGTGTGATTAAGATCGATTGAATTTGGACTCTATATGACAACAGGGGTTTTTTTTGTATTATGTTCTTGTAAAATATTTTGTTAAACATTCAATTATGCCGTTTAATTACCTATTGACAAACATCTTCTAATGTAATGTTTATATGAAAAGCTACAATGCAAGTTGATTATGGCGCAACTATAAATATTCTTAGAAAAAAATAAAAACTAGAATGATTGATTGATTAAGTTTATTGAAAATTTTAATCAACATCAAACTAATTATATTTGTGTTCTTTTATATTGAAGTTGACATTAACTTTTATAAAGAAGGAAAAATTCTAAAAAAGAATTATACTACATCTAAGAAAACGGAAAATTATGTTATCTATTATAGACTGAGAGCCCGCGACGGCCAGACCTTCGTTATTTTATAAAAGCTGAAAGTTTCTCTGTGCATACCCCCTACTCAGGTAGGAACGATAAGCGACATATGAAGTTTGGATCATAGTGGCTTTGGCAGGGAGCAGGTTCCAAAGGGGCCTCCAAAGTTTCGTGAAAGTATAAAAGCTAATTTTTTTATATATTATTCGGGATAGTATTAGAAGTCGCGTCACCCAATGCCAGACACTTGCTATCGTGGAAACCGCCGGCCAGACACCCTTAAACTTTAAAGTTCAAGGGTGTCTGGCAGGGGATTTCCACGATAGTAAGTGTCTGGCATTGGGTGACGTGACTTCTAATACTATCCCGAGTAATATATAAAAAAATTAACTTTTATACTTTCACGAAACTTTAGAGGCCTCTCTGGAACCTGCTCCCTGCCAAAGCCACTATGATCCAAACTTTATATGTCCTTAATTGTTCCTACCTGAGTGGGGGGTATGCGCAAAGAAACTTTCAGCTTTTATAAAATAACGAAGGTCTGGCCGTCGCGGGCTCTTAGTCTATTATGTTATTGTTGTAAAAAAATTATTAAAAAACATCAGAAACAAAAGATAATTAATTCTGTTAAGAAAATGTTGACAGTTGTTATAGTCTAGCAACTGTTAATCACGATGTTTTGCGGTGGATTGATTGTTTGGAAGAGGAAATATATTTTGGGTTTACTTTATTCAGATATTAGACTACTTTATAAATTTCTTGTTTTTAAATAGGTTTATAATGCTATAGTTTTATTGTAGGTATCATATTTAATTTAACAAAAACATATACGAGGACTTGTAATTATTATAATAAATGTATATACTTTAGTGAATCTGATTCTCTCTTTGATGATAATCGAATTTTTTCAGAACTAGTTAAACCCCAATTCTTCTAATAGTAGCATCAGATTTCAGACATTCGGTAATAAAATTGACAGCTGAAACTATTACAAACGAGTGTTCATCGGTAATAAAATGCATAAAGGATAATCAAAACGTTCCAAATAATGCCCTAGACATTTTCTTCAAAAGAAGAAAAAGTGTCATTCATTTAGACTAGCTGATAAGCTGCAGGATAAACTACAAAAATAGCTATGAGTAAAGAGGAATTATTTCCTTGTCTTTGCAGGAAAACGCTAAAGGCCAGAGGAAAAATTTCACGGAAAAGACCTTCTATAGGTTTTTAATGATTTCCTTAGCTTATTTAGGCAAACAAAATGAGAAGAAAGCTAAAATTGTATTTATAACTACTGTCTGCTAATTGTTTAAAAGATCGCTCATGTACCCTTATGTTGAAAGGTTACCTAAAGTGACTGCAAATTCGTAAAAGTAGATGGACTTCAAACACTACTCTAATGTTATTATAAAAACAAAATCTTTCAGCTATAGTTTTAAAATTAATTAAGATATTTGGGATAGTGTCATTGCATTTTGTTTCACAACCTATGGGAAAGATGTAACCAACATTTTAACGACAGCCAGCGCTAGGTAAATCTTCGATACTGAGCTTGTCCACATGCAAATTGCCGTGATGTTCGACTAACCACTGATTATCCCCTTTTTTCTCCTCAATTTTATAAGCTCAAAGCTATATTCCTAAGAATGCGCATTTTAAGAGGACGTGTTTGTCCTGTCTCGCATTTCATCAAAAGACATTGAGCCGCTTAGGTCACTGCTAGAGATAAATATTGAACTACCGTCGTTTGTCCAAAACATTTATTGATCATCATAAATGCTAAACGTGTTTTTCTTTATTGATTTCATATAAAAAATGATTTATTATGTAAAATAAAAATCTATGTTCGTTGTTTGAACTATAAGCTAACAGACAACCACTAGTTTTTTTAACAAACTAAGATATTTAAATTATTCATTCAAAAGACATGATTGGAATGTCGGCTCGTTTCGGTTTTCTTTAAATAATATTCTTAGAACTTTTACGAGTTCATTATTAACTGATATAAACTTTATGACACGCATGTTTAGTTTATTGTTTTTATTGTATGACAATGTCACACATTGGTGAGAAAAACTGACTTTTAATTTGGATAAAGTCGGTTAATTTAAATTTTGTGAAGATTTAACGAAAATGTAATTAAATATTGGATTAGTGCTAGATTTTTATTTTGTTATCAGCTTCGGCGGAAAATCAAAAAAAAACTATCAAAATTCAGATAAAAACAAAAAGATCTGAAATCTGAAGATACCTCATTCACTTTAATTTTCATGCATATTTATTTATTGTATACGGAAGAGTGACACCCACACCTTTATCAATTTAATCGAACATTTCAATCATATTCAAATTTCTATTATTTGCTGGCCTTTTTCTGTATAATTCTATAATTTTTCTGAATAATCTGAGAGTTCTTTTATAATACATACTATTTATTTTTACTCATACTCCATACCTACGTCTGTATTTCAAAAGACGACATTGATATGATAATTCAATTTTTCTACACCCGTACTATAAAAATTCACTTATATGACCAAAATCCGTTTTAAAATGATATTCATTTCGATACAGATTTTATTACGATACAGATTTTTAATCAATAGAAAGAAACCCATAGTTTTTCAATCAAACATGCTATGCATTTGACGTTTGTTGAAATTTTCGTGTGGGAAAAAAAAATTGAACTTTTGAAATTTGAAAATTGAAGTTTTCGGTTGTAGGCCAGTAATAATAGGAGAAAAAATTAGAAAAAAAAAAAATAATTCGTTACAGCAAACTGACAGTGGGATATTGTAGAACACGATATTGTAAAAGAGGGAAACATAAATCGAACCAGCAGCTGCTATCCGGGGGAGAATGGGGAGGGTTTTTAGGGGTTGAAAGGGGTTTTTCGTGATTTCTGGCTAAACCGTGCATTCTATCAAAAAGAATTATATGTAAAATTTGTAGGGAATAAAAAGATCTACATTTTTTGTATGGACCATTTTTACCCTCACCTCAACATTTTTCGAAAAAAATGCGAAAAACCGATTTTTTTCTTTTTTCTTGTTTTCTTTTACAAAAAAAATTTTATGAAGTTCAAATTTTGGAAAAAGATACCTCCATTTATTGGAAAAAGGCAGCAATTTTTTCGGAGGGAAATATTTAGACGTTGTTGTTAAAATTAATTTTTTTGAAAAAAAAAAACCAAATTTTTAACTGCGATTCCTCTTAAAACTAATGTCACCTAACTTAGCCCCGCCATTTTTAAGAAAATTAAAAACAAAGATTGTGCTGTATTGTGCTACAGTTGTGCTGAATGTGCTACTCAGAAAGAATGCCACATCACCAATGGAAAAAAGTTGGCACGCTGAAATAATTTTTCGAGCAGAAGTTAGCCCCGCCATTTTGAAAAATCTGAAAAACAAAGGTTATCCTGTATTGTCTTCGAGTTGTGCTGGTTGTGCTATTTAGAAAAAAATTTCATATCCCTAGTGGAAAAATTTTATAACACTAAAATCATTTTTTCGAGTAAAAGTTAGCCCCGCCATTTTGGAAAAAAAGAAAAACAAAGGGTCTGCTGTACGGTGTTAGAGTTGTGCTAGTTGTGCTATTCAAGAACAAATTTGTACCACCAACAGAATAATTTAAACACGCTAAAACTATTTTTCGAGTTGAAGTTAGCCCCGCCATTTTGAAAAAAATTAAAAGCAAAGGTTGTGCTGTATTGTGCTAGGGTTGTGCTGGTTGTGCTACTCAGAAATAGTTCCATATTATCAATGAAAAAAAGTTGGCACGCTAAAATGACTTTTCGAGCAGAAGTTAGCCCCGCCATTTTGAAAAAAATGAAAACCAAAGGTTGTGCTGTATTGTGCTCGAGTTGTGCTGGTTGTGCTACTTAGTCAAAAATTTCGTAACCCTAACAGAATTTTTTTTACAAAGTTAGCATCATTTTTTTCGAATAGAAGTTAGCCCCGCCATTTTGGAAGAAATCAAAAACAAAAGAAGTGCTGTATTGTGTTATAGTTGTGCTGGTTGTGCTAATGAAAAAATATCGTATCACCAACAGAATAATTTAAACCACGCTAAAACCATTTTTCGAATGAAAGTTAGCCCCGCCATTTTGTAAAAATCAAAGAAGAAAGGTTGTGCTGTATTGTGCTACAGTTGTGCTGGATGTGCCACTCAAAAAGAATCCCATATCAACAATGAATAAAAGTTGGCACGCTAAAACGATTTTTCGAGCAGAAGGATATTTTCGAGCAGAAAGCATTCGAGCAGAAGATTGAGCAGAAGATTAAGCAGAAGTTAGCCCCGCCATTTTGAAAGAAATGCAAAACAAAGGTTGTTATGTATTGTACTCTAGCTGTGCTGGTTGTGCTACTCAGAAAGAATTGCATATAAGCAATGAATAAGAGTTGGCAGACTAAACCGATTTTTCGAGCAGAAGTTAGCCCCGCCACTTTGGAGAAAATAAAAAACAAAGTTTGTACTGTATTGTGCTTGAGTTGTGCTGGTTGTGCTACTCAGACAAAAATTTCGTACTCCTAACAGAAAAATTTTATAACGCTAACATCATATCTTCAAATAGAAGTTAACCCCGCCATTTTGAAAAAAAAAACTTAATTGAGTACTGTATTGTGTTAAAATTGTGCGAGTTGTGCTACTTCAAAACAAATTCGTACCCACCGACGGAAAAATTTACATTTTTTTTTAATATCATATATTTTTGTGATTCCCTTATTTTATAATATATACAAAACAGGCAAAATTCATTTATGCTATCGGACACCAGGTGTCACTTACATTATTAGTACTTATAAATTAATGATTACACTGATTCCTACAAGAATAAATGATGCTAGCGTAAAAATATTTTTCGTTGGGTATATATAATCTATCTCTAAGCAAATCTCAAACAAAATTTCATACCACTACATATACAAAATTTTTGTTTTTCATTTTTTCGAAAACGACTGGGCTGGGCTAACTTCTAATCAAAAAATTGTTCTTGCGTACCAAATTTTTGCATTGGTAGTATGGAATTTTTTTTGAGTAGCACAACTAGCACAACAATAGAACAATACACCACAGCCTTTGTTTTTGTTTTTTTGCCAAATGGCGGAGCTAACTTCTGCTCGAATAATCGTTTTAGCCTGTCACTATTTATTCATTTCTGATATGGAATTTTTCTTGAGTAGCACATCCAGCACAACTATGGTACAATAAAGCACAACATCCTTTTTTTATGTTTTGTTAAATGGCGGGGCTAACTTCTACTCGAAAAATCGTTTTAGCGTGTTTAAATTTTTCCGTTGGTGGGTTACGAATTTGTTTTGGAGTAGCACAACTCGCACAACTTTAACACAATACAGCACTCAATTTAGTTTTTTTTCCAAAATGTCGGGGCTAACTTTTATTTGAAGAAATGATGTTAGCGTTATAAAATTTTTCTTTTAGGAATACGAAATTTTTGTCTGAGTAGCACAACCAGCACAACTCAGGCACAATACAGTACAAACCTTGTTTTTTATTTTTTATAAGTGGCGGGGCTAACTTCTGCTCCAAAAATCGGTTTAGTCTGCTAACTTTTATTCATTGCTTATATGCAATTCTTTCTGAGTAGCACAACCAGCACAACTAGAGTACAATACATAACAACCTTTGTTTTGCATTTTCTTAAAAATGGCGGGGCTAACTTCTGCTTAATCTTCTGCTCAATCTTCTGCTCGAATGCTTTCTGCTCGAAAATATCCTTCTGCTCGAAAAATCGTTTTAGCGTGCCAACTTTTATTCATTGTTGATATGGGATTCTTTTTGAGTGGCACATCCAGCACAACTGTAGCACAATACAGCACAACCTTTCTTCTTTGATTTTTACAAAATGGCGGGGCTAACTTTCATTCGAAAAATGGTTTTAGCGTGGTTTAAATTATTCTGTTGGTGATACCATATTTTTTCAGTAGCACAACCAGCACAACTATAACACAATACAGCACTTCTTTTGTTTTTGATTTCTTCCAAAATGGCGGGGCTAACTTCTATTCGAAAAAAATGATGCTAACTTTGTAAAAAAATTCTGTTAGGGTTACGAAATTTTTGTCTAAGTAGCACAACCAGCACAACTCGAGCACAATACAGCACAACCTTTGGTTTTCATTTTTTTCAAAATGGCGGGGCTAACTTCTGCTCGAAAAGTCATTTTAGCGTGCCAACTTTTTTTCATTGATAATATGGAACTATTTCTGAGTAGCACAACCAGCACAACCCTAGCACAATACAGCACAACCTTTGCTTTCAATTTTATTCAAAATGGCGGGGCTAACTTCAACTCGAAAAATAGTTTTAGCGTGTTTAAATTATTCTGTTGGTGTTACAAATTTGTTCTTGAATAGCACAACTAGCACAACTCTAACACCGTACAGCAGACCCTTTGTTTTTCTTTTTTTCCAAAATGGCGGGGCTAACTTTTACTCGAAAAAATGATTTTAGTGTTATAAAATTTTTCCACTAGGGATTTGAAATTTTTTTCTAAATAGCACAACCAGCACAACTCGAGGACAATACAGAACAACCTTTGTTTTTCTGATTTTTCAAAATGGCGGGGCTAACTTCTGCTCGAAAAATTATTTCAGCGTGCCAACTTTTTTCCATTGGTGATGTGGCATTCTTTCTGAGTAGCACATCCAGCACAACTGTAGCACAATACAGCACAATCTTTGTTTTTAATTTTCTTAAAAATGGCGGGGCTAAGTTAGGTGACATTTAAAACTACGCGTCCTAATGAGTTCAGTTTTGACTCATTTACTCGTTCTTACGTCTATTTTTGATAAGTGGTAAAAAAATGGTACACTGTTATGGAAAAAAAGGCGGGAAAATTGAAAAAACCGAGAAAATCGCTTTTTTTCGTGGTAATTTGCATATTTATCGTTGAATAATCGTTATTAATTAATAAAATCATTTAAATTTTTAATGATAAACGTAAACGACGATCATTTGGAAATAAATTAATGAATAATTATATGCTTTCGTTACTTTTAGTTTATTTAGGTAACAAAAAAGTAAATTTTATTCTTCAAACATGTTGATCTCAAAAAGTACCTTTTAGTTTTCTTTCATGTTTTTTATATTTTACAGATTTGTTATTTACTTAAAACATACTAAACCTATAAGGACAATTGTTATTTTTTGTTTTTGAGAAAAACACATTTGAATATAGGTTGATTTTTTTTGTACTTTGTGCCATACACTTAACCCAAGCTTACTGATTCTATTAAACTGATTTTGGGTTTAGAAGGTACTAAATGAGGTTTAAAGAAGGTACTAAATAAGCTTTTTTTGGGTTTTCTGAAGGTTTAATATTTTACCCAAAACATACTCAAATTACAGACAGACGTTTTGTTCGACGATAAAAACCAATTCGAATATTTGTTAGCAAAAATATGCCAGTTGCAGATTTTGCTGAAATTTATAAAATAGATAGTGAATTTTCCTTTCAATTACAATAAAAAATTCATATTAAATTAAAATATATCATATATTAATTATCATATATTATAAACTAAAATAAGCATTAAATATTTTAGAAAAATGAAAATTCTGCCAATCCCACGTACTTTCGAAATCAAATTGCTCAAGAACGGCTTTACCAATTTTATCAAACTTTTTTTTTTTTGTAGGTGATTAGTTAATCGTTTGAAAAAAAAAATAATTAATTGTTTTTGTAATTAATTTTTAAATTAAAATATTAAAAAACTTTTTTAAAGTTGGCGCTTGGGTTGAAGATCAATTGAAATTTAATTTATTTTTTTTGTAAAAACAGTTCTATCCTTACTCTAAAATATTACAAATTTACAAAGTGGCTAATATTCGTGTTCTTGAGATATTTAAGTTTTAAGATTTTTAGTACGACTGAAATTCTAATTGTTGATTATTTCTTCGAACAATTTTTATCAAGTTCGAAAACGAAAGCATCTAATTATTCATAAATGTATTTCCGAATGATCGTTGTTTACGTAATAATAAAAAAAATAATATGATTTTATGAATTAGTATCAATTATTCAACGATAAATATGCAAATTACCACGAAAAAAAGCGATTTTCTCGGTTTTTTCAATTTTCCCGCCTTTTTTTCCATAACAGTGTACCATTTTTTTACCACTTATCAAAAATAGACGTAAGAACGAGTAAATGAGTCAAAACTGAACTCATTAGGACGCGTAGTTTTAAGAGGAATCGCAGTTAAAAATTTGGTTTTTTTTTTCAAAAAAATTAATTTTAACAACAACGTCTAAATATTTCCCTCCGAAAAAATTGCTGCCTTTTTCCAATAAATGGAGGTATCTTTTTCCAAAATTTGAACTTCATAAAATTTTTTTTGTAAAAGAAAACAAGAAAAAAGAAAAAAATCGGTTTTTCGCATTTTTTTCGAAAAATGTTGAGGTGAGGGTAAAAATGGTCCATCCAAAAAGTGTAGATTCCCTACAACTTTTACATATAACTCTTTTTGATAGGATGCACGGTTTAGCCAGAAATCACGAAAAACCTTTTTCAACCCCTAAAAACCCTCCCCATTCTCCCCCGGATAGCAGCTGCTGGTTCGATTTATGTTTCCCTCTTTTACAATATCGTGTTCTACAATATCCCGCTGTCAGTTTGCTGTAACGAATTTTTTTGTTGTTAAAATACTATTTTTCCTGGCCTATTGTAATACCACGAGTCATTGAAATTTTTTCGAAAATTTTTTGATTTTACGAATTAAATTATTTAGCAACACTGCGAATCAAAGCGCACAATAAACCACGAGTCCGAAGGACGAGTGGTTTAAGTAGTGGTTTGATTGAGCAGTGTTGCTTAAAAATAATTTAATGAGTAAAATTGAAAAATTTTCGAAAAAATTTCAATGAAGAGTGGTATTTAATGAGATAATTTTTTTTAATTATAATTTTCTTTACAAGATAATTATTAGTTTCTAAATAAAATTTTTCTACAAATTATTCAATAGTACAAAATTATGTAAAAATGCAATTCACAAATATTAAAAATGTCCGCTTTCATTCACAAATGGTTGCATGTTTATGTTTATTTGCCAAAAATAAATTACAAATTTATAACAGTTATGCGCCTACTAAGATAAAATTATATTTCATTTTGTTAGAAGAAAAAATGACAACAAAGAATTTTCATAACGACAAAGCAAAATTATCGACGACAAGAAGAATTGCCGACAGTTAAAGCATAGCCTACTGTTTAAATATCAAAGTTTGTATGAATGAAAAATAAAATTTCTGAGAGCAAAAAAAAATTATCATATATAATATCACGAGTCGTCAAATAATAGTCGATTATTTTTCATAATCATTATTACGAATGTCATTTGAGGTCCCGAGTGCGCGTAGCGCACGAGGTAAATTTTTAACATCAAATGGCATGAGTGGTAATGTTGAAAAATAATCGACTAATAATTTGGTGACGAGTTGTATTTAGCAGACAATTTAACGAACAGAAATAGTAACATTATTTCATACAACATAATCATACATAGTAAAATATTATTTCGTCTTAGTAGGCGCATAAATGTTATAAATTTGTAATTTATTTTTGACAAATAAACATAAACATGCAATCATTTATGAATGAAAACGGACATTTTTACTATTTGCAAATTGCATTTTCACATAATTTTGTATGTGAATTTTTGTTTTAAATTAATATATTAAGTAGGCGGAAAATATTCGAAAATATTCGCTGTTCCTTCCTACCAGAAAAAAATAATCGAAACAAATCGTTTTGATTTGCTAAAAAATAGTAAATGAAGCGTTTTTATTGGACCTTATTGAAACTTTATTTAGTGAGTTGAATTGTCATTTTAATTTTCGTTCTTCGTTGATTCCCGGGTGTAGACAAAATAGCGTATGCCACTTTCATGTAATGGTTATTAATACACTCGCATATACCAAACGAAACTCGCCTACGGCTCGTTTCGTAACCCGGTTAATGCTCGTGTATTAATAACCGTCATTACATGATCGTAGCATAATATACTATTATTTATTTATTACAGCTAAATTTTTACTTTTATCCCTTAAAAAATAGAATAATGTAGGTGACATTATATTTAAATATTATTATTATTATTTATTCTGTATTCAGTTCATAAGAACAAAAGAATTCTCTCTTCTTTTCCATTTTTCTCTGTTTAGGGCCGTTTTTCTCCAAAAGTTATCCGCATCATAAATCTCGTCTATCCACTTCCTTCTTGGACGTCCTATCCTTCTTCTCGTATTCGGGAACCAGTCTTCAATATACTTTGTCTACCTTCCATCCGTTGTCCTTTGTATGTGTCCAGCAAATTGCCATTTTCTTGATCTCGTAAACCTAGTAACGTCAATCACCTTTGTTTTTTCTCGTAATTTAACATTGGATAGCTCGTCATTCAGTTTGATGTTTAGTAAGCTTCTCTCCATTTTCCTCTGGGCTACTGCTATTCTCTTTCTTTACTCTTGTGTGAGGCTCCAACATTGCGAACCATAACTCAGCACCATAACTCAGCAAAACACAACTATCCATTAATCGTTTCTTATAGTGCGCCGGACAATTTCCTTTGAAGTACTCTTTCAAAGACCAGAAAGCTTTCCACGCATTTGAAATCCTTATATCAATCTCTCTTTCTTGTTCATCACTTTCGAATGATAAAGTTACTCCTAAATACTTGTAGTGATCCACTTTCTTCATTATTGTGCTGTCAACTAGAAAGTTATCTTCGTCGGTGTTTGTCATTATTTGAGTTTTTTCAACATTGATCGTCAGACCCGCTTTTCTTGATTCTTCCATAAGCTTCTCCATCATCGATATTAATTCCTCTTTTTGATTCGATATTATGACAGTATCATCAGCGAATCTCAATTCATTCAAAGACCTATTTTTTATTTTGACTCCTTCCTGTGACCAATTAATCGAATTGATTATTTTTTGTAATGCTCCATTGAACAGTTTCGGTGAAATGCAGCAGCCTTGTTTTATTCCCCTTTTGATTTGAAATTCTCTTCCTTTCTTATCGATCTTAATTTGGCTGACTGAATTTTCATAGATAACTTTCAAGATTCTTATGTACTTATCATGAATTCCTTGATCTTTTAAAGTTCTCCATAGATATGCGTGTTCTACCGAGTCAAACGCCTTATTGTAGTCAACAAAAGTGATGAAGATCGGGATTTTATATTCATGGCACTTTTTTGTCAATTGTTTCATTACAAAAACATGATCCATTGTTGAGAATCCTGGTCTGAAACCTGCTTGATTGACTGTCTGACTATTATCGGGATCATAATTGATGCGGTTTAGAATAATTTTCGCGAATAACTTGTACATTTGGCTTGTCTTTGTGATCGGTCTGTAATTTTTGATATCTCCTTTATCACCTTACTTATGAATCAGAATTTTTCTGACTTTCCTTGTGTCAGCGAGAGCTACGTGAACATTTTCACCCGCACGATGTCCAATTTCGGCTTGCGGGCTAGCGGTAAAAGAATTAAATACGCGGAGCGAAAAAACTTTGGCTTCTTCAAAACCGGCCTACTTTAACTATTTAAATAGTTTACTATAATTTGGTCTTTATTTGTTAAAATTGATAAATGTTAGACACGAATAAACGCTTGTGTGGTTATTCTGTATTACAATCATAAATAAAATTGTGATTTTGACAGTTCAGCTTGTGCGTTCATGAAATTGAAAGACTACGATAAAAAAAGTTCTCTTTTGCTATTTACGGAAATACCAAGTGTTCTGATAACCGTCAGTTTGTTGACTGAAAACAATATGTACGATCTGCGTTATTACGGTCTAGATACTTGTACGAAGGATCAAAGTTTTCAAAGATAAGACATGAAAACACATTCATAAGAACCCATAAGTATTTAAACCCATTAGCTACAAAGTTTGATTAAAGTTCTCATTTGTCGATACAAAGGCGAATTGGTTTTGTGATTTTTGGGACATTGTTTGGGAATTCAATTTTTATATTTTTTAGGGTTTCGTTTTTTATAACAAACTTTATTGGTGAGAGTAAAACGTGTTTTTCACATTATTTTGAGTATCTCGAAGACAATAAATCCTATGGATCTGAAATTTGAGAAGCGCGTAAAACTAACCACCCACACAAAATGAATAAAAAAATGGTTTTCGTTTGTTTTACAAGACAACGATGTGAGGTGTTTGAGAAAATAAATTTTTTTATCGAGTCAAGTAGGGTATCATATCAAAGGGCTTCACTTCAGTATTTCTAAATAATGTATTTTGGAATTTTAAACCCCACCATTTTTTGTGTAATTTTAAATAATGGCGTTTTCTGTATATTTTCCTTCCTTGATTAGCTCCGAACCTAATTAATCGAAAATAAAAAGTATTTTGAATGATAGAAAAATTAGTAAGTTTTTAATGGAAAAAAAATGTAGGGGCTGAAATCTCAAGCTCTGAGATATCAAGACTTCGGTTTGGTTTAGGATGTTGATATAGCTTTCGGCATAAAACATTTATGAGGACATTGTTTTTAGTTTTGGGAAGCGATTTATATCAAACATAAAATTCTTTGTACAAGTACAAGTATTTTATCTCTGTTTAGAAATTTATTACAAAACTTATAAGAGATTTAAATTATTTCAAAATTATAAACTTATTACAAAATTATAACAGATCGTAAATTAACATAATTTAGTGAAAAGATGATACAATCAGCAAACTGCTCAAAAAAATCTCCATTTAGCGTTTCGAGAAAATATTACAAATATCCATTGAAAAAAGAAACTTCATTCAATATACACTGAAAAAAATATCTAACATGTTATTAATGACATGTTATCATTAAAATCTGTGTCATAAACACAACGAAAATTTCATTATGCCACGAAAATTTCATTATGCCACATATTTCCACGAAATATGGCATTAAAAATTTAATGACATAATTTATCTGTGTCATTAAACACATGAATTTTCAATCATTAAATTTTCTCAAACAAAAAAATTAATGAATTTGTAATTGTTTAACGTTTGTTGTCATTAATAACATGTATTGTGGCATTAAAATATAAAAAATAAAAAATTATGACCAATTTGCCTAATTTAATGATAAAGTATTCTAATTTTATGACATATTCAGGTTTTGACATAATATTATGAATTTTGTTCATGGATTTATGTTCTATTTTGAAAAATTTATGAAATTTTAGCATAGAGTTATGAAATAGTTACCGTTAAGACATCATCTTGGCATTATTTAAATTATTTATTTTTAGTTTACAGATAGCCTTTGATAAATGAAAAATACGGCTTCAAGTAGAATTTTTTTAAATATAGACCAAAATAAACCAAATTAAAAAGGGTCGAGTCAAAATGTCGCAAAATTTTGCTGAACTTGACTGAAATTGCTTTTTAAAAAGTTCATTTAATAATAAAATATTTGATATTTAGCATAAAAAAAAATCTGAATCTAAAAATCGCCATTTTTATAATTTTCCTTCAGAACAAAAAAAACTGATTCCCGACAGTCATTTGCACAACGAATTTTATCTCTAAAACAAAAAATGACGCTAGTCCTAAACTTTCACAAGTTGCTAGATATAAAATAAGCTTCAATTTAGTTTAAAAAAAAAAAAAAAAAAGGCTATGCCATCTTTTTTTCAATTACACCGTTTTTTTCTTATGTTACACCGTTAAAAATTATTTCAAAAAATTAACAGTGTACATTTTTAAAAACTTTGTTCTAATACCTATTCAACGACATATCATTTATGAAAATCGATTGAATAGTTTTTCTACAATTGCTCGTCAAAATGCACTCACATCACAAAATAACAAAAATTGAGGAGCACCCTGTGAAGACCCCTGGTCGAAAAAAAAAATTCTAAGAGAACTTGTATTTTTTATTTATCAAAGACTATCTATAAACAAAAAATAATCAAAATTAAAAGGGGTCAAGTCAAAACGTTGTTGAATCTTCGTGAAATTGCTCATTATTATTATATTACAATATACAACATATATAATATTATAATATTTTATATAATATCTTAACTTTATTATTATTTTACACTTTATTATTGTAATTTTACACTAAACTAAAGTATTTTCAGAAATGAAGGTTCATTTAATTTCCATATTTTTATGCGATTTTAATTATTTCACTATCCTTAATGCATAAAAAACTTAAGAGCACAACACAATTTGGAGTTTGATCATGTGTGGAAAGCCTGCGCAAAATATAGATTATGCGAAATAAAGGACAACACCACCAAAGTTATATTAAAAAAATGGCCGTATTAAACATTACCATCAGGCTTCAGATTGGTAAACATTATCTGCTTTTTCGTATATAAATACATAATACATACAATTCCAGTAAATTTCGATAAATGTCAAATTTAAGACCAACCTGAAATTTGTTACTATACCGTTTCTCTTTCAAACTGAGAATTGTTACTTTCAATGTGAGAACAGTAACTTTCAGTGGAATAGTACCTTTCAATTTGAGAATTATTATTAGTCTTATAATAAGAATTATTCCAATATTTTTGCTATATCTTTCTTTAATTATTTATAGATTGATATGGATTTTTCTACCATTAATGTGGATAATTCTACCAAATTGCCATCCACTTGAAATACAAACACACCACCAGTAGAAGACCACCTCAACTTCTTAAAGAAATGCGATTTGCATGTCCAACCCATAAAACTATGCATAGGCGATAGTATTCAAGATGTACAAGAAATTTTTGTTTATTTTGATACTATCAAGTATTCATTCAATAGCCTCATTAGAGCAGTCGACATATGCTTCAAAATGTTTTATGTCTTTAATTTGAAATTTCCGTCTCCTGCAGAAATGTTTTGGAGATTTGTTGGATATCACTTTTTTAATTTAAACAGTAAAAACCAAAATATTTGAAAATATATATTTTATCTGAATTTTTAAAAAACAAATAAAAAGTGTGTATTTCAAAATTTAATTTGTTTTTCATTTTGCAATCTTCTCCTTAACTTTTTTCAGTGGGATAGGGACACACAGATGACAGTAGGTAAAATAAATAAAATAAAAATGTGTTTTTCTATTTTAATAACTCAAAAGCTCTGTGTTTTTGTTAAGAACGGCTCCAAAATTTTAATTCTAATATGAGCTTAATATTAAGTTCTGATTAAGGTCCAGAAGTGAGATTTATTGTTTAATGACTTATTCATAATTTAATGTTTGTTTCACATTAAAATAATGTCAAACATCAGAAAAATTTATGCCAAAGTCATGATTATAATGTCTGCTGTCATTTTAACAATGTTCATTAAATTATGACGTTTTTTCATTGATTTGATGATAATATTTCATTAATACCCATCATGTTTATTAATGAATATCTTTCATAAAGTTACGTAACGGTTCATAGAATTATGAAAAAAAATTTTTATGAAACAATGTCGTATGACGTTGTTTAATGAAAATTTCATAATTTAACTATTGGCATTTCGTTAATACAATGACATGTTTCTTCGGCTGAATAACAATGTTAAAGTCTTTAATATAATGTTTTATGTCGTTCTATTCAAGTCCTTTTTTCTTTCAGTGTATGTTAACATTCATTGAGCGCGCCGTATTACAGACGGGCAACCTTTTATTTGCGACGGTTACACGATTTGTGTAACCGACGATCATAAAACTTATTTTTAATTAATATACTGCTAATATAAACTAATTTTCAGGTTTTAGAAAATAGTTGCAAGGTACATGGTTTTTTTTTTAAGAATAGAGCCCAACCCACTCCAAACGCTAACGAATCCAGTTTATTGACGGAAGACTATAAAGACGGAAGACTAAAAAATCAATCTTTAGAAAGTGCTTGCAATTTTTTGTCGCTCACCTCCCCTACTAATACTGAATACGAACCATTGAGTGTTGCATAAAAAAGAAAAAAAATTAAAATCTGTTTTTTTTATTTAAAATTGTTATTATTTGTGTAATAGAAAACGCTTGGTTTTCAATGTGTCTCTCTTAATGTCGCTCAGCGAAATCATTTTTTCAAACTCATTAACATTTACAAATTTCGACGTCTCGCTTATAAATTGTTTATTTGCCTAAAAATATGCAATTGGCGTTGCTCATTGAAAAATATACTGTTTTACCATTTTAAACAACGATGTAAATGTCTATAGCTGTTCCTTAAATTCATATTCTACGTAGCGCCATATAAAATTGTAATATTTTTAAATGTGACAGGAGGCATAAAAAAATTTGTCTGGATCGTCAATACTATCCTACCTTGATAAATTTCCAACTACACACATTTACTCTCTATCGAACAATAATGACATTTAACACCCTAGTTCTGCTGAGAAAGGAGCTTACCTGAAAAGAAAACAAATACAAAAATTAACAATGCATCAATGATAAAAACTTTTTAAAAAGAAGAGTGAATAATTTGTTCTTCATTTTAATTACAAAAATATGGAGGGGCTGAAATCTCACAGCTCTGAGATATTATCAAGACTTCGGTCTGGGTAAAGGATTTTGATATAGTTTTCGGCAAAAAACTTTCACGAGGACATGGTTTTTAGTTTTGGGCAGCGATGTATATCAAACTTTAAAAATTTATTACAAAACTAACACGAAACATCAATACGTTGCCGGAAAATTATAATCAAAATTCCAAAAATATTGTTAAATTAAATAAAATCAAACTTTTTCAAAATTCCAAAAATATTCTTAAAATTAGAATGAAATCAAATATTTAAACTTTTTCTAAATTCCGATAATATGCCAAAAATTCTTAAAAATTCGAACTTTTCCAAAATTCTAAAAATATTGCAAAAATTATTACAAAATCAAAAATTAAAACTTTTTTCAAAATTCCAAAAATTATAATAAAATCAAAAATTAAAAATTTTTCAAAATTCTAAAAATATTCCAAAAATTCTTACAAAATCAAAAATTAAAACTTTTTCCGAAATTCTAAAAATATTCCAAAAATTCTTACAAAATCAAAAATGCAAACTTTTTCAAAATTACAAAAATATTTCAAAAACTATAACAAATTCAAAAATTTCCATGTTCAATATCATTTTCAATTACATTTACGTCATAAAAACAGCTACATTTTTTTTTCCAAAAAATTGGCTAAAAAATAAATGATTTGACATTTTTTGACACACTTGACAACATTTTTTTGACAAACTTATAATGCCATAATTCTCAATAATAATAATAAAATTTCATTTCGAGCAAACAATTTTATTTTTTCCAAAAAATTGGGTAAAAAATAAATAAAAATCTCTCTTTTGACACACTTGACAGCATTTTTTTTGACAAACTTATAATGCCATAATTCTCAATAATAATAATAAAATTTCAATTCAAACAAACAATTTTATTTTTTTCCAAAAAGTTGGGTAAAAAAATAAATAAAAATCTTTCTTTTGACACACTTGACAACATTTTTTTGACAAACTTATAATACCATAATTCTCAATAATAATAATAAAACCGAAGTAGTTTCATTTCAAACAAACAATTTTTTTTCCAAAAAATTGGGTAAAAAAATAAATAAAAATCTTTCTTTTGACACACTTGACAACATTTTTTTGACAAACTTATAATCCCATAATTCTCAATAATAACATAATGTCAATCTCTTGTTACTTTACGCAAATAACTTATTTAATAAGTTTAATAAAAAATTAAAGAAAACAAAGCTTTTTTTAATTTTACTGTTACTCTATATATATTTCAGCTTGTTAGGCCATCTTCTGGAGTAATGATCATTACTCCAGAAGATGGCCTAACAAGCTGAAATATATATAGAGTAACAGTAAAATTAAAAAAAGCTTTGTTTTCTTTAATTTTTTATTAAACTTATTAAATAAGTTATTTGCGTAAAGTAACAAGAGATTGACATTATGTTATTTGAAAACTTACGCCAAGTGCCAACGGCAAACAGTGTTAATTATACTCAATAATAATAATAAAATTTCATTTCCAACAAACAATTAATTTTATTTTTTTTCCAAAAAATTAGGTAAAAAAAAAAATAAAAATTTTTCTTTTGACACACTTGACAACATTTTTTTGACAAACTTATAATGCAATAATCTAGTTTTTGATCTCACATACCAATCCCGACCATTAAGATTCCCCCAAATTTAATGTTCCTACTCGTAATCACTTAAAATGAACGTTTTTTAAGCCAAAAATATGAAAATTTGCTATTTTTGACACACATAATGATTTTTTTGACACACTTCCGGTACAGTTATCGAACACAGCGTCCTTTCGGACCTGCATCTTGTGAATACCTATTTTTAGAAAAAAAATTTTTGAAATCCGTCCAGCCGTTTTCCCTGCAGTGTAGGTAATGACGGCGGCCGGCCGGCCGACCGACAGACAGACATACATTTTTTTTTTTTGCTTTTTTAGAATCAGGAGGTCCTAAAACGTCGAGAAATGTCAAAAAAAGTGGGGGTAAAAGTTTCACTTTGAGCTCATGAATGTAATACTTAGGTCTTTCAGACCGAAGTAATTCATAATTAAATTAAATAAAGCAACGCATTCAGCTTTAATAAAAAAGATGGTGAAAGACACAAAGCTCAGCTTTTGTCTGGACTTTTGTGAACTGTGTTATTTAGCAAAGAAAGTAAAATAAGTAATAATAAATTATCAGGGTTTATGTTTACATCCAAACAGAAGCACATTAGAAATTAAAAGTAAAATTTGAATATACATAATAAATAAAATACAAATTACGTTATAGTCGTTTTACATTATGAAATCTCCATACAACAAATAAAATAAAATATTTTTTATTTTTGAAATCGTATACAATATTTTTTATTCACTTCAAATTATTAATATCAACTTTATTTGTATGTTTTTTCTATAATAATAGTATGTTTTATTGTATTGTTTTCTAAGCTATAGACTAATGAAATTAACCTATTCTCTAATAAAAATTTTCCTATAAAAAAATTATCATTATTCAAATGGTATGATTTAATTGGTAAAATTGTTTTGATACAATCAAATTAAAATTATTTTCAAATAATAATCACAACATGGCTTTGATGAGTAGTGAAATCCGAAATTCTACGTCCACGCCGTGCTACCTGGGTAACGTTAACAGAATTAGGTGTAGTTGAGAGGGGCAGAGTAAATACTGCTTATATTCAATGATTCTGACCATGGCAAGTCACTGGCGCCACAAAATCAATGCAACTCAAGCAACTGTTCTCCATGTTAGAGGCGGCTTGGAGCGGGCGTCTGTCTTGGATCTAGCGGCTCGCTATATAAACATGTAAAAAGGTTGTTTCTGGTGACCTTAAGATGCATAACGAACCCATTCACGAAAATTTGGGTTGGGCGAAGGGCTAACACCCTATTTCCGTAAAAAATTACTTGTCATGAATTCTGTATACATGCCTCGGATTATCTCTGATTCATTATTAGAACAACCTCGGAAACTGTACCCGGACTTCCATTTAAAAATGGGAACCTGGAACATGCTAAGCCTTAGAAGATTAGGAGATCTACTAAAACTTAGAAACCAAATCAATAGCTATACACTAGATATAGTGGCGTTACAAGAACTAAGATGGCCAGGAAGTGGAATCCATGAAACAGCCAAGGGATACACTCTCTACTATTGCGGTCATGAAAACGTAGGAGAATATAGAGTTGGCTTTCTCATACATCGTCGCGTGAGTCAACATGTTATCGACTTTTGCCCAATTAATATGCGGATATGCACAATGAGAATCCGTACGCAAAAATTTAATGTAACGATCATCAATGTTCATGCACCTACTGAAGACAAAGCAGATGACATTAAAGACCTGTTCTTCCTAGAACTCGAAGAAGTCATCAATAACATCCCGCGGCACGATATAAAAATCGTGGTAGGTGACTTCAATGCGCAAATTGGTAGAAGTGCAGAACTTAAAACATATGTCGGCCCTAACAGCTTGCATCATACTAGTAACAATAACGGCTTTCGCGCAGCTGAGCTGGCTATGATATATGATCTAGTAATATCTAGCACTTTCTTTCCTCATAAGAGAATCCACAAAGCAACGTGGAAATCAAACGATGGAAGAACTAAAAATCAAATCGATCACGTCATGATTTCTAAGAGATAATCTACAAGTGTAACTGACGTTCAATCGTACAGAGGTGCTGATATGGACACTGATCATATGCTTGTCATCTTTAAGTATAAGTGCGAATTATCATCTACATTTAATAGGCAAGCAAAAAAGATCGTGCGCTGGAATGTCGAAGCATTTAAACACCTGGAAACACTGAATAGATATCAGGAAATTGTAACGCAAAGCATAGAAGAGCATGACATCCCGTCTGAGATGCCATTAAACATACAAGAAGAATGGCAAACGCTTCAATCAACCATCATATCCGCAGCACAAACTACAATCGGAAAACGATCACCGAAATCACGTAACGAATGGTTTGATGACAAGTGCCGCGAAAGCATTGAGCACAAACAAAAACTGCGAGAAAAATGGTTAACGAGAAACACCCGAAGCTCCCAAACTGATTATCTATGCGCCAGAACAGCCTCAGCAAAACTCCTACGGAAAAAGAAACGCGAACACATGAAGAGCTGTTTCGAAAACATCAACCAACATGCGGCTAATGGAAATTCGAAAGAGTGTTTTGCCAATGCACGGAATCTGACAAAAGATTTCCACCCAGATCTTGGGACAGCAATCAAAAATGGAAACAACGAGCTTAAAACAAGTGAACTTGATGTGCTGGAAGAATGGCAAACCCACTTTCAAGACCTACTGAATAGGACGAATGAAGTTCATTCTATCAGAGCAATTGCTCCGTCAAGTGAGGAGATTTTTATCCCTTACCCAACAACAGAAGAAGTGGAAGCTGCCAAAAATTAAAAAATGGCAAATCACCAGGTATCGATGGAATACCAGCAGAACTATTTAAGAATGAAAGAACAGCTCTGGTCTCACGTATATATGATCTGATTCTTGCAATCTGGGACCAAGAAGAACTACCTGCTGAATGGAAAACAGATCTCATTGTTCCGCTACATAAAAAAGGTGACCGCCTAAAGTGTGCAAATTATCGTGGAATCGCACTGTCAAACACTGCATATAAAATACTAGCTAATGTCGTACTCGCTAAGCTCATCCCGTTTGCCGAATCTATCATCGGCGACAATCAGTGTGGTTTTCGTCCCAACCGTTCAACCACAGATCAATGTTTTACCTTAAGGATGATTCTGGAAAAATGTTGGGAGAACAACATCAGCATTCATCAGCTCTACGTTTGTTTCAAGCAAGCATATGATAGCATCATCCGCGACAACCTCTGGTCTGTCTCATATGCCTTGGTATCCCAGAGAAACTTTTTCTCTGTGCAAACTCACAACATCGGGATCAAACTGGAGAATAGTAATCGAAGGGTCAGTTTCTGACTCTTTTGATATAACATCAGGTGTTCGACAAGGTGATGCACTCGCGCCCGTACTATTTAATTTGGCGCTTGAGTACGCGATAAGAAAAAGCCGCATTGAGACACAAAACTGTATATTTAACAAATCTAGTCAAATTCTTGGCTATGCAGATTATATTGCGCTTCACGGACGTAGACCGAGCGATATTAAGGATAGTCTCTCTCAGCTTGAAAGAAATGCTAAACGACTTGGATTATGCATTAACACCGGCAAGACTAAACTTTTAACAACATCCAGGAATATACCTCCTGGCAAATTTGAATACTGGCGACTATGAAGTAGAACGTGTAGAAAACTTCAAATACCTCGGGTCTGTAATAACATCGTCAAATGACATGCAGGCAGATATTAAAGCCCGTGTCTCAGCCGCATACAGAGTTTTCTACGCATACTCAAAACTTTTGCGATCCAAACATCTTTCGTAGTCGTGCAAACTCACACTTTACAAAGCATTATTCCCACCTGTGCTTAACTTTGGAAGCGAAAGCTGGACACTGACTTCCTCCGATTGTAGAATTTTATCAATATTCGAGAGGAAGGTCATAGGAATAATTTATGGTCCATGTAAAGTTGCTGAAAATCAGTATAGAATCCGAATGAATCATGAAATCAGACAGCTTCTTGGAGGCTGCGATGTAATCGGATTCATTAAATTTAACGGGATTAGATGGTTTGGTCATGTAGGAAGGGCTCCATTAGATAGAATGATTAAAAAGCGTCCCAGCAACAAGCAGCTGGTATTCGTCGAAGAGGAAGACCTAGACAACGCTGGCGTGATGACATCATCCAAGACCTTCGTGATATAGGATGTTGAAACTGGAGTCAACTGGTCATGGAACGAGATGATTGGAAGCTTATTGCACAGACGGCAAATCCCTCCATGGGATGTAAACGCCAGAGAGATAAAAATGGCTTTGATACGATTTGTTCAAAAATCAAATTTTAAGTTAAATTCTCTTATTTCTTTTAGTTGAATTTGGTTGATTGTATGGAAGGGGTTCTTTTTATATCATCAGGGCTTTTTTGAATCAGAAATTTGATTTCTCAATTAAAACAATAAATATTTATTATTTAATTGCAGAAAACGTTTCTATTTCATATAATACACAATTCTTTGTCAGAGAATAAAGAAGTGTGATCAATTCGTGTTTAATGTATTTTATTCCTCGCAAATTAAAAATTAAAAAAAAACTTTTGCTTAAGATTAAACTAATACATTAAACACTTATTGGTTAAACACTTTGACTTTTATAAAAATAATTTATTAACTATAATGAAGCCTCGGTCCTTAAACGATAATATATGTGTTGATGTGGCACATATTGCAATTCCTATAATCACACTTTTTATTTAAAAAAATTCTAAATGTATTAATTTTTTAAGTATTTTAATCTTAACGGACATTACTCGTTAATAATAACGAGATAAAATTATTTTGGTTAATTCAAATGCACTAAAATTAAACTAGGCATAATTTTTTTGCAGAATCACTTTTTATGAGAGCGTCTTGCAGATCTTTAAATCAGTTACCAAACTATGAGAAAGTCACACCAAAAGAAATCAACTATATCCCATACAAGGTTGTACAACTGGTCCAGTGATGGTCCATTAATGTCAACCGGTAATGCAGCAATGGGCGAGTACTGGTAACCACGACTGGGCCATTAACATAATTTTACTGGATGATAACTTCGGACAATAAATGGCTGCCATTCATGGGTCAGAGAAAAAACAATAACAATAGCCCAAACAAGGTTGTACAGTTAGCCTAGTAACGGACCAATAATGATGACCAGTATTGTAGTAATGACCAAGTACTGGCAACATCAGTAGGCCAGCTGTCAATTTTTTGTGTAAAGATGTGGCTGTATATTTTGTTTCGCTAATCGCTTTTTTATTTATTTTATAATTTAAATTTATTCAATAACGTTTTCTTTATATTAATTAACGCTATTTATCTTTTTCATTTTTAGGTAAGAAAATCAAAATATTGAAGGAATTAAATTAAGAAAATAAAGTTTGAAGAAGATTTAGGAAAACAAAAATGAAATTTTTACCTTACTGACTCAGGAGGAAATTAAAGATAAGTCTTAGAATTTATTTGGTTATTTTATTGTTTATTTTAATATTAATTTGTAACAACAACGTTTACAATTATTTTATTTTAAATTTAAATAGTTAAGTGTAAACAAAATTTACCCAAACCTTATTTATCCTAAAGAATTGAGAACTTACTGTTCAACAATTATTTTGCAACAATTATTTTGACATTTTTTCATTGTTGTATTTCCGATTTCCGAATACTTTATTATTTTTAAAGAGTAATAGTTTTTCTTGATCTTCTTTTAGTCAAATTTCGTTGTTCTATTTGATTTCTTGATACTCGTATGTATGTTTACCATAATTAGATTATCCTTTGTTTGAATTGACAATTTTGACAGTTAAACTTAGACATAGTTTCAAGTTATCCAGCAATTTAAATATTGTCCATTTAGAGATTGCCAATCCATAACTTTTAACTTGATTTTGTTGGAATTGTCTTGAGATTTGTTTTTGCGAATTATGTATAATTTGAAATGGCGAAATTGTCTACCAATTTTGCAAATATAAGAGGGATAAATGTCAATCTTAACGCTGTGCACCTTTATCTTGAAAATCTTAAGCCTGATATTCTTTTTTTAACGGAAACGATTATCAGTGCAAGAGCTGTGTCGCTGGACAAAACTAAATACATATGTTTGTCCCAACTATGAACTTCAATCTTCATTCTTTTTCAAACATGGTGTTTGTGCGTTCATTTGAAATTCGGTACCATATGTGAGAATAAATAATTTGGAATTAAATTCAAAATTTCACAATATGGTTTCCCTTAAGATTACCTGTTCTAATCAAACTCTGTTTGTCTTTGGATTGTACCGCTCGCCCATTTATTTCATGACCTATCTGAAAAGATAGATAGGTTGGCCGTGTATCTTAATGCTAAAATGTTAGTTCTTGGTGATTTTAATGTTCATAATAAAGAATGGCTTACACACAGCTCTAAAACTGATGAATTAGGTAAAGAGGCTAAGCTTTTTGCTCTTTATCATAATTTCACTCAGATAATAGACCAGCCTACCAGAGTTCCTGACATTCACGGCCAAAATGGGGTGTGTGTGAAATAGATAAGCTCCTCGTGCTGCACCCTGGGTTACGCAAATAGTCTATTTCAACTTGGTAGCCAAACATTTCATTTCGAACTCTTGGCTGTGATACAAAAAAAAAAAATAAATATGAACCAAAATCACAATAACAACGGTACTTTTCAGCACCATAAGACAAAAAATATTTGACCTTCAGTCCGTATTTTGCAATTGAACATTGAAGGCATAAGCAGGTCAAAAACTGAACATTTACAAAGATTATTAAAAGATTACGACATCGACGTTATAATTCTGCAAGAAACGCATGCAGCAGATGAAGCGCAACTTACCTCTAGAGAAAACATTGTTGGTTACAAATTAATTAGTGCTATTTACCATCAATCATATGGATCTGCCACGTATGTTAAGTCAGAAATCCTGAACTGCATGCACGTACTTACACAGACGGACAACGATATACATCTTATTGTTGTTGATATATCGGACACGAAAATTGTAAACGTATACAAGCCTCCAAATACAGGATGGCCAGCTGCTACTCTTCCATTATTTCATCACCCAGCAATATATGCTGGTGACTTCAATAGCCATCACACTCAGTGGTCCTACTCAAATAATAATACCAATGGCGTGCAACTGACTGACTGTGCGGATGATAACAACATGTTCCTGGTATATGATACGAAAGACTTGAAAACCTTTAGATCTGCAAGATGGCGAAGCGATTACAATCCCGACCTCTGTTTTTCCACAAAAAACGAACAACGTAACCCTATTCCAATACCTAGGGCTGTCTTACAAGGTTTTCCACGCTCTCAACATCGTCCAGTAATTCTTGAGGTAGGAATCCAAATTCCACTCGTTAACTCTACTCCTCAACCTAGATGGAATTTTAACAAAGCTGACTGGGCTAAATATAGGTTGAAGTTGGATGCAGTGATTCGCTGGATCCAACCCATTCCTAAAAATTACGATAGATTTGTTGGAGCCATCATCTCAACTGCAAAGAAATGCATCCCAAGAGGCTTTCGTGAAGAATATATTCCTGGCTGGAGTAAAGAGAGCGATATATTATATGAGGAGTACCTTAGTAGTGGTGAGGCAGACGTGGCTGATGACTTAATATACTCACTGGACGCCGCGAGAAAACAAAAGTGGATTAACGCTGTTGAAAACATTGATTTTTCCCATTCAAGCAGGGAAGCATGGAGTCTCCTTCGGAAACTAGGTGGCTCAAACTCAATTACTCGTGCTAACAATGAAATAAATCCAGAGGACATCGCAAATCACATAGTAAATATGTCTCGTTCTTCTATTAATCGCCTTCATAAGAGAACAATTAAACGCAAATTAAGAGAAATGAAGCGCAATTGCTCGTCTCCATCGAAGTATGCGAACTCTTTTAGTAGCGAAGAACTAGAATCAGCTCTGTCCCAAACAAAAAACGGAAAAGCAGGTGGCTACGATGGCATTTTTCCAGAATTTCTTAAAAATGCTGGAAAAAATGTACACTGAAAATTAAATTTTGAAATTCACACTTTTTATTTGTTTTTTAAAAATTCAGATAAAATAAACATTTTCGAATATTTTGGTTTTTACTGTTTAAATTAAAAAAGTGATATCCAACAAATCTCCAAAACATTTCTGCAGGAGACGGAAATTTCAGATTAAAGACATTAACATTTTGAAGCATATGTCGACTGCTCTAATGAGGCTATTGAATGAATACTTGATAGTATCAAAATAAACAAAAATTTCATGTATATCTTGAATACTATCGCCTATGCATAGTTTTATGGGTTGGACATGCAAATCGCATTTCTTTAAGAAGTTGAGGTGGTCTTCTACTGGTGGTGTGTTTGTATTCCAAGTGGATGGCAATTTGGTAGAATTATCCACATTAATGGTAGAAAAATCCATATCAATCTATAATAATAAAATAAAGTGTTTGTCTGTCTGCTTGCGCTCTCCAGCGAAATCTGTAGCACACAGGAGTCTGTAACTTTGCCAAGAGAAGGCCATTAGCCGGTATTAATGCACCTCGGAGCCGAAATTTTCAAATTTAATTTAGTTTTCTTAATTAATAATTTTAATTTTCCTAATGGCTTGCCTAAATGTATATTATATTTTAAACTTGGGTTTTATTCAACTTTCACTCAGTTATCTTTGATCGATTTTTTTTCCGCAAAACAGAATTACCATTCAAATGGAAAATTAAAGTTTAATGTGACAAACAAATTCTTTTAGATGAAAATTATATACATTTATATATTTATTATATACATACATGATACAATTATATGCATCCAACACATTACGTAGCAACAAATATTTCTAATTTACAACAAACATGTTCTTGGTTTGGTGTATATACATGTGTAATACATATTTCATTTGGTTTATATATATATATATATATATATATATATATATATATATATATATATATATATATATATATATATATATATATATATATATATATATATATATATATATATATATGTATATATATATATATATATATATATATATATATATATATATATATATATATATATAATATATATATATATATATATATATATATATATATATATATATCTGTAGGTGGGAGGTAAACTACACCAAGTCACATTTTTAAAATTTTACAGGAAAGCCAAAAAACTGTTTGAAAATGGACTATTTGCTATGGACTTGGACTTTTTAAAATTGTTCTATCTCGAAAACTACACTAGTTAGGACTCAGTGCTATTAACCTCTCGGTAGAGAACAAAATCCTGATTCTAACAGTATAAAAAAACGTATTTTGAAAAAATTGGACTTGGTGTAGTTTACCTCCCACCTACAGATATATATATATATATATATATATATATATATATATATATATATATATATATATATATATATATATATATATATATAAATATATAATTATATACGTAACAATATATACGTTTTTCCAACCTTACTTCGAATTGGCCTAACTCACAATTCGATAAACGTAATTCCCAATCTCTTCCTGAGTTCGATCACTGATTAGTTAGCACAAACACCAGGTTTTATTAAGTATTCAACACCTTAATTGTTCCACAACAACAGGAAAACAATATTCCTGACTAGAATATTCTTTCAACAGCTTCAGAACTCTGTAATGGATAGACTGAACATAGTATAGCATAATCGCAGCTTCATTAGTTGTCATTTCTTTTATTGACTTGTACTGCCCATAATAATTTCTCAACCATTCGTCATCAATAGTCATATTTCTTATAGTCCCCGCTACTCATAGTTCTCTCATTTTTTCTTAAAATTTAATTAAATTTTCATTGACTGGACAGACATATTTGAAGAGAATTGAACTCATTACACTAATTCATTTTGAATTGTAATTAATTAAAAAAAAAAGTTTCACTACCTATAGTAAATTTACATTTTTATCAAAAATTGTATGAATGTTAAAAAAATTCTCCTTAAATTTTGCCTATTATTTAAGTTTACAACGTAATAAAATTAACTCATATTATATTTCCATCCGCTTCAGTTCAATCTATTACTCCAATTTGAATTCTCTAAACACGAATCGCATTTACACAACGAAGTTTTCCCAAACCTTAAACAGCTGTGCGTTTATTTTTACAGTCATTAACATGCAAAGAAGTATGATCTTGCTTTGTTATACATTCAATTTCTTTTCTTTGCACAAAAAAAAGAAAATTTAATTCGTTCGCGCATTATTTCATTTTGAAAAACCCAAACAGTTTGGTATAACCATAAAAATTTCCTACCAATTGTATATTTGCTTTGAATTAATGGTTTTGCATCGGAAACACTATATTCGAGGTTTTTCGATTTTCAAAAAGGAATTTATTTTGGTATATATTGGATCTACTGTAATTTTTTTGTCTCTTAGTTCTATTACTTTTACATATGGATGTTTGACATCTCTTCTTCGATCACATTTTTCAATTTTGTGATTTGACGTCGGAGTCCATCATCGATTCTTATACGATTCTTATTTTGATTGATGTGGATAAAACTTGCCTCGGTGGTAGATGGCAAACAAAAAAATCTATTTCTATTTTTGAGGAAAAAAACCACATGAGCGTATGTTTGTTTATACGTGATAGTAAAATTTGCATGTTTTGGTTTTAGTAAAAGAAAATTATAAAAAGTACCTCAAATGTTAAGCAATCAATTAATAAAAAAATAATATATGTTTTTGGCTGTGATGTGTCCTAGTGAATTTAATTTATTTAGAAAAGTAATCTCTTATTATTAGTTCAATTAACAAAAAGTCAATCTAAATTTAAATATATCAGAAAAAAAATTGCTATGTGTTTGTGGTTGTCTTTAGTGCTTATTAACTTAAATTAATTAATGTTATGTTAGCAACATGGTTGCAATTAAAAAACTAGAGAACTCGATTTCTTTTGTGATAATAGTTAGCCAAGGACTTTGGTAAGGTGTTATAATTACTTTATTTATTAATTGGAATAATAATAAAATTATAAAGTTAAAATTAAGCATGTGTCTATATTTATTAAAACAAGAAAAGAGATTAAAAATTTGATTAAATGAGAATCTGAGTCGTTAACCTTATTGATTAATGCAGTTATCATATCATAAAATTTGAGTAGAGCAACAATAATTACGTGTAGATCAGAATTGTACTTATGTGTAAAAATCCCGGTCATCGTTGTTTGTGCCGTTTATGCGCAGGTTGAACTATTTGACCTTGTAAGTTGATAAGGTTGTTATTCATATATATTTAACGATAGCAACAAGTTGGATTAGAGACGGAGCGGTGATACTGGATTTCGGCTCCTCATTGCATATAACAATATCGGTTCAATTATCTCAAACTAGATGTGATACAATTTCTGCTCGTCATTGCATGGACCAGTAATTGCTTAACGGGTTCAAATATAAACTGTGATACGGTTTCTTCTCGATTCATCATTAAATGAACCCAGGTTGGTTCAATTATTTCAAATATTAGCTGTGATATAATTTCGGCTCATCAATACATAGCACCTTATCTGCTTAATTCTTTAAAATACCAACTGTGATATGACGGGCCATCTCTAACGGACACCTTAACGGCTTCATTATTTCATACAACAACTGTGATATTGCTGTTCATCATTAAATATACCGATAGTTGATCGATTAATTCAACAACCACCTGTGTTGGTGTATCTTTACCGTTAAATTTAAATTAACATCTATTTTTGTTTGCGGCGACCTAACCGTCTTTTGGGTTTTGGTGGATTCAACACCTATTATATACAACGTATAGTTACCACCGATATATATACAAATTTTTACAACATATTTTTTTTACGTGGTGAAGCAGGGTATTTTCCACTTTCTCAACTATATATATAAATCTAGTCCACGTTTATGTATAATAATTATTACTTTGGGGATTGTTCAACCTACTCTGCCATAATTGTAAATGGAAACAGCGATTATCAATATCAAAGACCGCTGCGGATTTTTCCAACCTACTCCACTGCAATTGTAAATTTGTACAACGATTATTCAGGTCAATTAGGCAATTATTGCTGCGTGTTTTACAACGTCGTCCGGTATAATTGTAGATTGATACAACGATTATTTCTATACATTGTTATACGGTATTTTTTTGTTTCATCCTATCCAACTACACGTATACGTTTGTTCAGCGATTGTTGGCATCCATTAATGCTCGGTACGTTTCCACGTATTTATTCAACGGCTATTTTTACCAAGTATTACTGACTATTTTTCGACGTATTCGGCCATCACTGAGAATTTATTCGACGATTTTGGTTACACCTTTATTCAACGATTGTGGTTACCAAGTTTATCAGCACATTTGATCACAAATTCATCCAACGCTTTTGATTGCAAGGTTATTCGACGAATTCGGTTACAATTTTATCAACACATTTGATTATATATGTATTCAACGATTTTAAATAAACATTTATTCATCAATTTTGTTTAAAAATTCATTCACCAATTTTGGGTTACAAATTATTCAACGATTTAAATAAAAATTCGTTCACCAATTTCGGCTACAAATTATTCAACGATTTAATTACAAATTATTCAACGATTTAAATACCAATTTGTTCGACGATTTTGCATACATAGTTATTCAACGATTTTAAATAAAAATTTATTCATCAATTTTGTTTACAAGTTCGTTCAACGATTGTGATTACAAATTATTCAACGATTTAAATACAAATTATTCAACGATTGAAATACCAATTTGTTCGACGATTTTGCATACATATTTATTCAACGATTTAAATACCAATTTATGCAACGATTTCAAATAAAAATTCATTCATCAATTTTGTTTACAAAGTCATTCAGCGATTGCGATTACAAATTGTTCAACGATTTTAAATAAAAATTCATTCACCAATTTTGGTTACAAATTATTCAACGATTTAATTACAAATTATTCAACGTTTTAAATACCAATTTGTTCGACGATTTTTCATACATAGTTATTCAACGATTTTAAATAAAAATTTATTCATCAATTTTGTTTACAAGTTCGTTCAACGATTGTGATTACAAATTATTCAACGATTTAAATACAAATTATTCAACGATTCAAATACCAATTTATGCAACGATTCCAAATAAAAATTCATTCATCAATTTTGTTTACAAATTCATTCAGCGATTGCGATTACAAATTATTCAACGATTTTAAATAAAAATTCATTCACCAATTTTGGGTTACGAATTATTCAACGATTTAAATAAAAATTCATTCACCAATTTTGGTTACAAATTATTCAACGATTTAAATACCAATTTATTCAACGATTTTAACTAAAAATTCATTCATCAATTTTGTCTATAGATTCATTCAGCGATTGTGATTGCAAATTTGTCCAGCGATTTTAAATACAAATTTATTCAACGCTGTGGCTTACAAATTGACTCGGCGTTTGTTCACACCGATTGCAAAATCCTAGTTTTGATCGACGTTTATGCAGCCGTGCTGATGGAGGGCTGAAACCAGCCGGATTTTGGAGGCTAGGAGGATATAACCATGGGTGAGTCTGTTTGATTGTTTTTCTTTTTTAATCTTATGATTTAGGGGTGTGAATGAGGGTGTGTGTGTGTGGGCGTGTGTGAGTGAGTGAGGGGGTTGAACGTGCCGACCGTGGTTCTTTCGTAGAAGGGGGCCGCCAGAGTCTCATTATCACACTTGCATCCGTTTCCACTTCTGATTTATTTTGAAAAACGCGTACATGTCTGCATTTGTATTGGAGCAGCAGGGTTTACCAATCGGACTCAATACTGTGATTAGCCGGAGCACAAAAATAAAACCTCAACTAGTTACGCGACCTGCTATGCCGCTTCATTGGTTCGCCGATGAAAAAGCCCTGCATTACAACTCCAACGGTTTATTGTAGAAATTTCCAGTTCACAACGTTGAAAATAATACACAAAATATTTTTACTCAATAAAACTTATAACTTTATTACACTTATAACTTTACACAAAACTAATTTAAAGATCACTTTTATAATTTTAACTTCACTATCGCAGGTTTAAAATAAAACTAATTAAAAACTACAAGAGGTAATTTCCTTATATACATTCTGCCTAATCTCTAGAAATTTCGCGGTCACTTTTTAGAAACCTTGAGAAAATATTAGAATATTCGATTATTTTACGTTACGTTGATTTGATTCATAAAATCATTTGTTTTGTGTAGACCTTAATTCTAAGAACATGTACAACAACAACACTATTCATTTCATTCACTTTCTGTTGTGTTTTGTTGATTTTATTTTCCTGGAAGTGACCGTAATCGTCTAGATCTTTCTGTAATCGTTTAGATTTTTCTGTATTAATAACATTACCCTCCACTTAAGCCTGTTCGTCCCGAACAGGATCTAGATCTCTCCTCCAAGTGTTGAATCCAATCATTTTTTTTTCTTTTTTTTCTATTTCCCAGGCTGTTTAGAATTACTTCCGGTTCCTTTCTAAGTCCTTGGCCATTACTTTGTTTTATATCAGCCCACCGTGATGAGTATGGATTCTCATTATCTCTAAAGTGCTCCTTATCTCTTCCCTTTGAGTGTTTCACACCGCCATGTCCCTGAACCATTCTCAATTTCAGCTGCGATTTGTCCCCGTTTGAAGCTATTTGCACCACTTCATTTACATTGCTCACTTCGTAATGGACAGGAACTTGTTTCCTTTTTAACTTTCGGCATTTGTTCAAACGTTTGCGTTGGTTGACGTTTCTCTCCCTCATCTGTTTGGATGATCGTTCTGTATTTTCATCTGCACTGCATAGTTTCTCATCGCTTCCAATATCTGTTGACTCTGCCTTATTCACAAGTAGTGGCATCTGAACATTATTAACCCTTAGGATCCCACATCCAAAATCGAAGACTAATCCCTCCGCCTTCATGAAGACCATCCCTAAAATGACTTCATCCATAATGTCTACCACTAGCACCTCTTGTTGATAGCAGTTATTTCCCAATTTTATTTCAGCGATTCTTTTACCTTCTATTTCAGCGCATTCTCCGGTTACTGTTTGGAGTTTCAATCCATCTGATGGTTCCAAAACACCGTCAATTAAACCTTTGCGAACGAATGTTCGAGCTGAACCTGTATCCAGTGTCATGAAGCAACCTTTACCTTCAAGTTGTCCGTTGATACCCAAGCTTTCACCATTTACAGCAATTCTTGAAATTGGAATGTATGCTGCATTCTCCTCACTTTTTGGCTTTACAGTTGCACCTTCAACAGGCTTCCGTTGAATAGGAGACGAAGATCTATCACGCTTCCTGTTCCAGCAGTCCTGTGAGATATGGCCCGATTTCCTACATATCCAGCACAGGAGTTTTCTACTGCTGTTCCTGAACACTACTTGCTCCATTTCTTCGGCTCCTCTGATTTTCACAGAAGACGACAATCTATCTGCTTCCCCGTTTTTCTTGCACTCCCGTGCCATGTGACCCTCTTCATCACATACCCAGCATCTGATGTCGCTTCTATCTCTGTGTGCCAAAACTTCCCCTTTGATGTTCCCCTCTGCATTTCTTTTTCTGCATCCACCAAATGGCATACACATCCTCTGTACCATCTCATATTGCATTGCGTGTGCGACAGTTTCATGGAAAGCCGCCTTAGGTGTAGTCATTACTTCGATCTTGGTTTCTGATTCTCGGATACCATCAATGAAGGCCTCGATCTTCATCTTCTCCATAAAATTCGGTGGAGTATTCGAGTGTGCCAAATGTGCAAGCCGTTCTACTGCCAAAGAACAGTCCAGAAGGCTTTCTCCATTCCGTTGCAAGCGACCCTTTAGCTCGATCCGATATAGCTCCTTTTTATGGTCGCTGCCATATTTACGTTCCAATGCATTCATCACCTCTGCATAACTTTTCCGATCATTTTCCGGCATTGCCTGTAATGCTTCAGCTGCTTCCTCCTTAAGGGCAACTATTAATGCAGCTAGACGATTTTTGGCGTTCCAAACATTTTGATCTGCTGCAGTTTCGAACTGGAACTTGAAAATACCGAAGGATGTGGTACCGTCATATGATGGTGGTTTCAATTTAATATTAGCTACTTGCTGCACCGCCTGGGAAGTAACTTTAGTCGTTTCAACATCCTGCAACCGTTTTTCGAAATCATCAACTTTGGAAAGTACCTTTTTGTTTTCGTCAAGCACTTTTTGTTCTAATTCTTGGATATCGTTTTGAATCTTCTCGACTTTTCCATCGAATGCCGTTGACATTTGTAGAAGTTTTTCATCCATAACTTGTTTGACTTCGTCGCGACTCATAGCAATGTTTGTGTTTATTGCTTCTAACTGTTGATTGATGTTACTGATTTTTTCTTTATTTGCAGCCAATTGTTGACTGATGTTGCAGCTGATTTCTTCCTTATTTGCAGCCATTTGTTGACTGATGGTCAAACTCATCTGTTGCATCATAGCCATTAACTGCGTAAAATCACAATTTGCTGGTGGCAATGAGGTTTTTGTTTCCGCAACAGAACTTTTCTCTTCATCAACTGTTACTGAATCAGCATTTTTACTAATCACTCCAAACTGGTAACTTTCCACAACTACTCCACTAGCTTCCATAGCTTCTCGAAGGCGTATCGTCAATTCAGTTTTGTTGCCGGTTGTTACCAATCCACGTTGTTCTAGTTCTTTCTTTAACTTAAGAACCTTCAAATCACTTAATAAAACCATTATTAACAGCTAACTAATCCGCCGATGTCACCAATGTTACGTTTTTCCAACCTTACTTCGAATTGGCCTAACTCACAATTCGATAAACGTAATTCCCAATCTCTTCCTGAGTTCGATCACTGATTAGTTAGCACAAACACCAGGTTTTATTAAGTATTCAACACCTTAATTGTTCCACAACAACAGGAAAACAATACAACAAACAATATTCCTGACTAGAATATTCTTTCAACAGCTTCAGAACTCCAATGGTTTATTGTAGAAATTTCCAGTTCACAACGTTGAAAATAATACACAAAATATTTCTACTCAATAAAACTTATAACTTTATTACACTTATAACTTTACACAAAACTAATTTAAAGATCACTTTTATAATTTTAACTTCACTATCGCAGGTTTAAAATAAAACTAATTAAAAACTACAAGAGGTAATTTCCTTATATACATTCTGCCTAATCTCTAGAAATTTCGCGGTCACTTTTTAGAAACCTTGAGAAAATATTAGAATATTCGATTATTTTACGTTACGTTGATTTTTTTTTTTTTTTTTTTTTAATAAAATGTGATGTGTAGTAGGCATTACAATATGTGTCACAACAACACATAAAAACCTTTTAAGACCAAGGTCCCACAACAACATGCGTTCTAAGGATGTTAATGGACGCAAATCTGTTTTTTTTTTTGTTTTTTTTTAATATTTTTTTGTTAAGTAATGGATAACTAAACCATAAATCCTATCACATATAAAATATGACATAGGCCAATATTTCGTGATAGGATAGGGAAAATAAAAATAAAATAAGAGATAAAAAGCAAATTTGTTTTACAAATTTGCAGGAACAAAACTAAAATTGGTTTGCCAATAGTCCAGCCAATGGCATAATCCCTGATTATGGGACGCAGTATATTTTTCAATGATTAAAGCTCAGATATGTAGTTATATGAAGGCTCGTTTCATCGAGCAAGCTACAGCGTTCCAGCATCAAGGAATATTCATTAGCTAAGATTGAAAGTGCTACCGTTGACTGAATACAGTTCATCCGCCAGCACCCCTAAGATATCACCTTGGCTAGTGATATCTCACTGCTATTGCCAGTGGTATGTGATATCTCACGTTAACTCATATGCCAATAGCAGGGAATGGAGTACGCGGGGATGTCACACCCGTGGATCAAAAAAATAGAAAAAAATTAACAAATTAATAAAAACTGATCCCTCCATGCGATTGATTCATAAAATCATTTGTTTTGTGTAGACCTTAATTCTAAGAACACGTACAACAACAAAAACACTATTCATTTCGTTCACTTTCTGTTGTTTTTTGTTGATTTTATTTTCCTGGAAGTGACCGTAATCGTCTAGATCTTTCTGTAATCGTTTAGATTTTTCTGTATTCGTAACAATATGTTATACATGTTCAAAATATAGAAAATGGGCGTTTCTGTTTCTCTTTTTAGAAAAACTGATGCGGCAAGTTTTTACAATGGAACCAGTTGAAGAAAAGGATTATAAACAATAATATCAAAGCTACAGGTTGAAAGTGTTTTACTTATTAAGAAAAATATGCGTCCCCATTAATTTAAAAAACAAACAAACAATGTAGGTTATTTGAAGAAATCGGTAAAATATATGCAAATATGTCAACAAATGAAGTGATTTGACTGGTTTTAAATTAGTATATAAGTCTGGATTTATAAATGATATTATTCTTAATATTATTTTTACTAGGAAGGCCCGGCGTGCTTCGCTACGCTTATAAATAAAGTTTTTGCGTAGACATTTTGTTGACGTAGAAGCAATGATTTCAAAAAGTGGTAATGAGAAATGCTAGCATATAATTTTTAATTTTTCTTTTTAAATATATGAATGAAAAATAATCAGAACTCTAGCTGATCAGTTCGGATATATGAAAAATTAGCGATCAAATAAGTTTTCAAGTAAGCTTATTTTATCTCTAACTCTCTGGCTCAACATTTAAATTTTCGCTTTTTTCTTTGGTTTTAGTTATATATGATGCAAGACAATGCTGTAGCTCATTATATACTGATGTTGGTGATGTTGGTTCCCGCTCTCAATCAGAAGAGCTTGAGCTTTGATCTGCAACTCTGATGTTGTTTTCATTCGAGTATAGACGTAATAATAATTGATGAGCGAGCTGCTTTGTAGAAATTTTTGTTGCGTACCTTAAAAACTCATTGCCTTTTGAAAAAATACAATGATGCAAATATAACAATAATGTTATTTTATCCTTTTGTCGACGTCCATTAACTTCGTTTTTCAAATAGTTCACGAAAAAGAGGTGTACTAATCTCGTTTATTTTTTTTAGTACGTAGTAAAAAGTACCTTCAGCTATTATTA
The DNA here is from genome assembly GCA_963693315.1 of Diogma glabrata. Classification (NCBI taxonomy): domain Eukaryota; kingdom Metazoa; phylum Arthropoda; class Insecta; order Diptera; family Cylindrotomidae; genus Diogma; species Diogma glabrata. The sequence continues at coordinate 297,534,729 of OY856187.1, read as the reverse complement.
GCGTGGCGTTTTTGTACTCAGTTCTTGTACTGCTAGCATAAGTGGTTCGAGAATAAATGAGATTTCTTTTAATATTTCTAAATCGCATTCGTTCATTTTGTCAGCGCCCCTAGCTCATCGAGTGCAGTATTAATGCAATTTTTTAATTTAAGAAATCGATTTATTGCTGCAATGAATATGTTCCACCGTTTTTTACAATCTAAAATTAGTTTCAACTTTTAGCCTTCCTGAACTTCTACGTGCTCTAATTATAAAAATAAAAGAAACTAAATAATCGGAAAATAACTGTAGTCGTTTGTGTGGGAGTACTCAGGAATCTCTCAAAGATCTATATTTTAAGGTGATAGAAGTATTTCTAAAAAATCTAGGTTCATTCATTTTATAAATCTGCTTTGGTAAAACGCTCCATGGTTTGTGACTTACAAGCTTCGTAACTATTTGACGGCCGTAGCTGATTTACGAACTTATCTAAAATACAACAGAGCAACATATATTTTCTAAAATTATTTTTTGAACAAATCAGCAAAAGTGACAGTGAGCTTCATAAGAATTTTGTTTTTGTAATACCCGGGTACTCGAAGCTATTACCCGGATATTCGAGTAGTAAAATTTTTGGTAAAATACCCGGGTACCCGGTTATCCGATACCCGAGTATACGAGCCCTAAATTGTATGTATTATGTATTTATATACGAAAAAACAGATAATGTTTACCAATCTGAAGCCTGATGGTAATGTATAATACGGCCATTTTTTAATATAACTCTGGTGGTGTTGTCCTTTATTTCGCATAATCTATATTTTGCGCAGGCTTTCCACACATGATCAAACTCCTCCACACATGATCAAACTCCAAATTGTGTTGTGCTCTTAAGTTTTTTATGCATTTGGGAAAGTGAAATAATTAAAATCGCATAAAAATATGGAAATTAAATGAACCTTCATTTCTGAAAATACTTTAGTTTAGTGTAAAATAACAATAATAAAGTGTAAAATAATAATAAAAAAAGTTCAGAGACAATATTATATAAAATTGATAATTGTTTTCGTCGAGTATCTAGTTTAGGGAACCTAAAAAACTTCACTAAATCTTTTCCACTTCTCATTCCACATTGAAATACGCAATAGGTTATTACAATGTTTCCCAGGCACCAAAAACTGTTCCTGTTAACAAAATCGAAAATTATAATTTCCACTATATGTACATATATGCATAATTTTATTAGATTTTACCAATTTTATTTAATTACCAATTTTATATAATATTGTCTCTGAACTTTTTTTATTATTATTTTACACTTTATTATTGGTATTTTACACTAAACTAAAGTATTTGATATTGTTAGTTTTTTGTAAATAAGCCGAAATAAAAATATGGAAATTAAATGAAACTTCATTTCTGAAAAGATGAAGGTTGATTTAATTTCCATATTTTAATGCGATTTTAATTATTTCAGTATCCCTAATGCATTAAAAACTTAAGAACACACCACAATTAACAATTTAATTAATTATTGTTTTCAAAAATTCACTTCTTAAACACATTTAATTGAAATCAAAATAACCAAATTTGCAAAGAAAATCAATCAATTTTGGTTATTTTACATGTACAAATTAAAACAGCTGATTTGAGCTGTCACAATATTTTTGGGAAAAAGCTCTATGTACCAATAATCTTAAGGAGTCCCGTTATGTACGTTATTTACGAATACACAAAAAAGTTGCAAATAAATACACAAACTTACCGTTGTTTTTATTATTCTTAATTATTCACTTTTATTATTATTATTAATTATTCACTTTCCACTATTTTATTATTAGTTTAATTGAACTGTAAAATAATTATTTTCTAATTTAAGTTATTACTAAAAGTCGGGACGACTCGGAAGAAAGTGAAAGTAAAACTAATTTGTTGTTGAATAGCTACGTGCCAAGATGATGTCTACCGGTAACTATTTCATAACTCTATGCTAAAATTTCATAAATTTTTCAAAATAAAACATAAATCAATGAACAGAAATCATAAAATTATGTCAAAACATGAATATGTCATAAAATTAGGATACTTTATTATTAAATTAGGCAAATTGGTCATAATTTTTTATTTTTTATATTTTAATGCCACAATACATGTTATTAACGACAACAAACGTTAAACAATTACAAATTCATTAATTTCTTTGTTTGAGAAAATTTAATGATTGATAATTCATGTGTTTATGACACAGATAAATTATGTCATTAAATTTTTAAACTTTTAATGCCATATTTCGTTGTGATAATGAAATTTTCGTTGTGTTTAAGACACAGATTTTAATGATAACATGTCATTAATAACATGTTAGACATTTTTTTCAGTGTAAAACAGTGGTTAACTAAATTTTTCTCGAATGTCCTAGAAACCGGCAATCTACCAAAACATTTTAAGACTACGAAAGTGATAGCGATACTTATGCCAGGCAAACCATCCAATGAACCAGGAAGCTATCGCCCGATTGCCCTTTTGAGCACCTGCTATAAATTGCTAGAACGGCTCATATACAATCGTATCGCACCGATATTGAATGACCAGATCCTAGTCGAACAAGCTGGTTTTCGTCCCAATCGCAGTTGCACTGACCAACTGCTCGCTCTAACATCCTATATCGAAGCTGGGTATCAAAAACAACTAAATACAGGCGCAGTATTCATCGATCATACTGCTGCATATGACACGGTCTGGCGTATTGGGATTATATATAAGCTGTTCAATGCAATACCTTGTAGCACTATCTCGCGTTTAATTAACAACATGCTGAGTAATCGTGTATTCAAAGTTCATCTAAATAATTCCTGTAGTAGGTCTAAAATGCTTAACAATGGTTTACCACAGGGTTCCGTCCTGGCGCCATTACTTTTTAATCTGTACATTCATGACATTCCTGACACAACATCAAAGAAATTTGGTTACGCTGATGATTGGACCCTGGCCACTCAAAACAAAGACATGGGTGTTTTGGAGGATTTGCTCTCAACTGTCCTAGCGATAATGAATGACTATTTTCGAACGTGGAGCTTATTTCCCAATCTAAGTAAAACCGAGAGCTCCTGTTTCCACTTAAACAACAAACTGGCAAAACACGAACTATCAGTGTTATTTAACGGCACTGTCATTAAATACAATCAACAGCCAAAGTATCTGGGCATTACTCTCGATAAAACTCTTTCTTTTAAACTCCACCTAGAAAATACGTCAAAAAAACTTAAAACGAGAAACAATATATTGCACAAACTGGCAGGCTCTACATGGGGTGCTACTCCAGCTACCATCCGAACAACTGCTCTAAGTCTGGTTTACTCTGGTTTACTGAGTATGGCGCACCAGTCTGGTTGAATAGCACACATACTCAAAAAGTTGACTGCCAGCTGCATGCCACGATGCGTACTATAAGTGGTACTATCAGATCCACCCCTTTACCTTGGCTCCCTGTGTTAAGCAATATCGCTCCACCTGCACTCAGACGCACGCATGCTCTCATGCGTGAATATAAAAAGGTAACCAACAACACCACGTTACCCTTGCACGAATATTACGGTGACCACACTCGTTGTCGTTTGAAGTCAAGAAAGCCTCCACATAAAACTGCTAGCAACCTGCTGGCAACTAATTTTAATATCTTGGATGCCTGGGACACCTCCTGGCAACATTACAACACAACTGGCCTTTCTATTACCAACCCGACTTCTGCCCAACCTGGTTTCGATTTGCCACGTCATACCTGGACTACATTGAACCGAATAAGAACGAATCATGGACGTTGTGCTGATTCTCTCTACAAGTGGGCATTTCAGAGTCCCCTGAGTGTGACTGCGGCGCTCCACAACAAACTATAAAACACATTGCAACTGTGTGTCCAATTCGATGTTACAATGGCAACATCTCAGACATCCATTTGGCAACTCCCGATGTAGTAGCATGGATAGACTCGCTCGATGTAAACATCTAATGTTCAAATGTACTGCCCAATGTTCAAATATTTTACTTTTTAATTTTTACTTAAAAGACGCGCAATCAAATCGATTGTAAGTTCATTTATTGTGTATCCATGTTTTGTTTTAGGTAGATTTCATAGAAGAGTCTACCTATTTTTTAAGTTTAATTTTTAATGTGTCACAAAAAAAACCATACGCTAAATAAAAATAACGGCCAAAATAGTAACTTGCTTGATTTGTTTTTGATAAATGATCCTTCGTTGGTACTATTTAAAGTATCATTTGATATCCACACATTTAAATATACAACTACCTAAACAGTTTAAAGCTAATCCTCGTCTTGTTTGGGATTATAAAGCTGCAGATTGGCAGGGGCTTAGAGTTTTCTTTAAATGGTTTCCCTGGAAACGTAATTGTCTTCCCCATCAAGATCCAAACACCGCTGCTTCTAATTTTTCAGAAATAATACGCATGGGTATGCGCAGGTTTATTCCAAATAGATTGATCGTTCCGAAGGTTGATCTTTGGTTTTCGAGTAAATGCAAAAAATCAATTAGAATTAAAAAGAAGGCTTTTCAAAAGTTTATTCAAAACAAAACTGATGAAAACCTTAGATTGTACCGAATAGAAAGAAATGCACGTAGAAAACTAATAAATGCAGAGAAACATCACTTTATTAGATAAAAAGCTAGTAAATTTGCTGAACATCCAACTGGTTCGAGAAATTTTTATAAAGCCGCTAAGGCTGTTCAAGGAAATTTTTGTAAGTCTTCTACACCTCCTCTTATTGATAGAGATATACCTGTTATTGGCCCTAAAGAAAAACTAATTTATTGGGTAACTGTTTCTCGTTAAATTCTACGTTAGTAGAACCCAATTTCCAACCTATACCAATTCCTAGAGTTTCTAACAAAATGGGTCGGATCATTTTTCGTAAAAACATCGTCCGAAAAATGCTTTTACAAATTAACACTAATAAGGCATCTGGACCTAATAGTATTCCTCCAATTATTCTTAAAACCTTTGCTAATGAGTGAGCACCAATCCTCACCAAAATTTTCTATTTATCATATAAAAAAGGGATTTTTCCTGATATATGGAAAATGACTAGCGTACAGCCGGTTTCAAAGTAAGGTTCTAAGGCAGATCCAACTAACTACAGACCCATATCAATTTTATCGGTTGTTTCTAGAATATTGAGAAATACATTAATTTTAATATTATGAGCTTCTTAGAGTCTTAAAAACTTCTCAATGAAAGACAATACGGATTCCGTAAAGGAAGAGCGACAGGAGATTTAATTTCGTTTGTTACGCATATCTGGAACAAGTCGCTTGAAAACCATGGTGAAACTTTCGGTGTAGCTCTTGATATTGCTAAAGCATTTGACAAAGTATGGCACAACAATCTTATATGCAAATTGAGATGCTACGGTTTAGACGAGCAACTTATTTCTTGGTTACAGAGTTTTATATCTGAGCGTAAATTTCGTGTTAATGTTGATGGTGTCTCATTAGACATCTTTTCAACAAATGCTGGTGTTCCACAAGGTTCCGCTTTATCATCAACTTTTTTTCTTCTCTACATCAATGACTTGCTAGATTCAACAGTTAATCCCATCCATAGTTTTGCTGATGATAGCACGCTTCATGCGTCTCATGAAATGCCAAATCCTTATGCACCAGCAACAGTAGATCAATGTCGTAATGTCGCTAGATCAAATTTGATAGAGTCATTAAATATTGATTTAAAAACAATCTTGGATTGGGGTGTTGCTAACATTGTTGAATTCAACACGAGTAAAGCTCAAGTTTGCCATTTTTCAAGGTTATCAACACCTAATCCGTTTTCATTAAAGTTTGATTCAAATGATCTTGAAGAGAAAGAATCTATTAGACTTCTAGGAGTTGAGATTGAAAATAATATAGCAGCTTTTTTTAATATATAAGTCATTTATTCGTCTTTGCATGGAGTATTGTTCTCACATATGGGGTGGCGCCTACGTAAGTAGTTTGAAATGTCTTGACTCTATACAGCGGAGATTAATTGATCGGCAATTTAAATCTTTAACACTAAATATGACTAACTTTGAATAAAAAAAAACCATGACTGGACCATTAGAAAAAATATAAGAAATTATTACATGTAAATTTAAATAAATTAAATACAAAATAATTTAAATATAATAATTAATAATTTAATTTAATAATTTAAAATAATGTTCAGTAATGATCTATTACTGGCGACCAGTAATGCACCAATGGCCGAGTACTGGCAACCATGACTGCCAGTACACAGCCATTAAAAAAAATATAAAATAATATTATCATATGTAAATTTAAATAAATGATTACAAATAATTAAACTAAAATAGAAGTGAAAAAAAAATTTAAAACATATTATAACAACCTTTTCAATATTATCATAATCTTTCAGCCGAGAAGCGATAACTAAAGTATATGTGAAATTTTTCAAACTATATATTTCTAAAACGGATAATACTCTAGTGAAATTTAAAAAAAATGAAATAGATCGGCAAATTCATGACTGCAGTACTGGCCCAATAGCCAATTAATGTTAACCATTAACGGGCTATTGATTTAATTTAAATTTTAATGTAAAGTGTACTGGCTATTTTCTATAAACTATAGATCAGTAATGGCCCAATAACAATTGCCAAGTACTGTTTACCTTTTATGGGCCAATTCTTGACCTTCAAAGGTAACTATATACTGGCTCTTTTTTGTTAACCATAGAACGGCCTATGAATGGTTCTAGTACTGGCCCAATAACAATAGCCAAGTATTGTTAATCATTAATGTATCAGTGCTTGGTCGTATTTCAAAGTCCGGCAAACCTTGCTGGGGACATGTTTTATACCCTGAGTTCTCTATTCCCTATATCTTGTCCTTTCGCCCTTTAACCCAACATGAGAAACTACCAATAAAATTCGTTTTTAAATTTAAATTTAACTATATCCTTTTATCGTAATCAAATATACCGCCAAGAAATTTGAATAACTTCTTGTTTGTTTTTATGTTAAATTATTTTGTGAACGTTACACATACAAAAAATAATTGAAATTTACATAATTTTGATATTACAATGATTCGTCACGTTTTTCGTTTACATCAATTCAAGGGATATAATTTGTTTTGATTTTTCTGAAGGATTTATTTATTACCAATTTGCTTCGTCATGATTCATAATCTGTCTAATAATTAACAATATGAATATGATGGATTGTAAAAGGAAAACAAAAATAATCGCTTCATATAGTTATGTTGTTGTTTTGATAGAATTTTGTTGATCCTTGTGAGAGCTATATTATTATTATTTCCTATAATATTATTTCTTATTCTTTAAGGATTAAAATTCTTTTAAAAATAAATTTCTAGACCCGTAAATATTAAATAGTATTACAGGATTAAAATGAATAGTTACATTATTTTGTCTTTTTAGAAACTAAGAACGAAAACGAGTTCATCCGCTTACAGTGCTTTTTAATTTTGGTTAGTCTAAGGAATCAAGTAACTCTATTTTGTTATTTATGTATAACATTAAAAAACTAATCTTGTTGCCTTTTGAAATCCTAAAACCTTGCGTGCATGGCAATCGGTTGTTATGAGCATACAGAGATTACTTTTTTTGCATTACGTACGGACTAATACATAAGTCGTATATCGATAACACTTAAATCGAGATTTGTTAACTTTGATCATAATTGTTTAAATGACATAATTTAACACAATCAATAACAAAACAAATAAAACTCGTTAATTGAATATAGATAACTTACCACTTAGCAATGCAAAAATTATTGATGTGTGAACAAATTTGTGTTACATTTGCTTTAATGCAATATGACATATTTATAGATTAGATAATTTATTGGAGAAAATAACAACAAATTCTAGTTCAATCAACCAATTTAATGTGGGTGAAAATAAGTAACGAAACATATTTGTGGATCGGATTTGGGGTTAAACTCTTTTGTCCTTTACTTGTACCGAAGAAACAACCTGTAAAAATTATATAACTTTGATGCATTACGTCTTGTTTTTTTATATTATTAGAGCACGTACGATGTGAGTACAGTCACGCACTTTTTTATTTTATTATTATGTATGTAGTATATATAATTTTCATCAATAAATTATTATCTATAACCAGACAACAAGTGTAACTGACACAAGAGTATGATAGAAAATAAATTAAAAATAATAAAAAAATTAAAGAATATTAAAATTCTTAGAAATATTAATATCCAACTGTGTTAAGGTTGTAAAAGGCAGAAATTATTTAAGTGACTGAGTAAAATGAATTGTGTGAAAAAAAATTTAACACATTTTGTGTTGTTCTTATTTGCTTGCTGTTGATTTCAAAAATATATTAAAATGCTGTTTCCTTCTAAATTTTTGTTTTTTGTTCTTTAGTAACTCAGATTTTAGAAACACATCTACGTAGTTTTAGATTACGGTTTCAAATAATAAACTTCAACTACAAACACTTTACTTAAATATGTATAATATTTCTTACCGAAAAAAGGTATTAATTTAGGTGAAACTTGGCTCTTCTCAAGAGATGCAAAAAATATTTTGATCATATTATCAATAACTTATCTCATACAATAAATGCCATGGATACCTGTTTTCATACCATGGTTGAATTGTTTTCAACTTAGCCCCACTTCAAATTTTTCCATCTTAATCCCTTTAAAACTGGTTTATCAATATTTGCAATCAAAACTTGATTTTCTACCGCAATTTTGCACTATTTCAGACTCATGAGTGTTAAAACGAATTTAAATGGTGTTGAGCTTGAGCACATACTTTAATGCCTACTGTATGCAACACTTTGTATTGTAAAAAAAAGGCTCTATACGTATGATTCGAGTAACGACTATGCAAAATATCGTCTTTACATTTCCTGGTTCAATTTTTGTATTGTATACAATTTTAATATTAGTTATTGAAAAGGTTAATTTGTTTTCGATAAAAAGTGTTGTGTATATACTAACTAAAAAGGCCCTGGTCCCACAACAACATACGTTCTAAGATGTTAATGGGCGCTTATATAAAACTGTTATGGATTGAAGCTACTCTAGGTATTGATTCGTAAAAAGTGCTGTAGCGACAAAGAACTCCCTCTACATTCTGTCACTATGACAATAAGTGATCGACAGTTTGGCTGTTTGCAGAAACGATTGACGAGTAAACGGGGAAAAGAAAATGGTTGCGGCATGATGGATCCAATTTCATCCGAGCAACGCTGGTAACAATATTTATAAGAAACATCGAGATCAACAGCAGTGCGACTATCAGGGCCGGTGCTGCGTGGTACAAAACTGAAAACTAAAACAGTGCAGCGTAATAAAAAGTCGCAGAAACCAATCTTTAAATCACAACAAAATCTAACCAAAATATCAAATAATTTTCTTACACATTTCCATAATTTAACAACAAAAATATTTGATCATACAACAACAACAAATCAACTGCACACTTTTAGGTAAATTTTATATAAAAATTTATCTATTGCATTATGTCTCATATCGGAACTTTTTTTATTTGAACATAAAAATCTTCCTTTTAAATTTTCGTACGCAAATAACTTCTGTTGTGCACCATACACGATAGGACTTATCCGCGGACTTGGTCCGTCGGAACGATTCCCAGTCCGATCTTGCCTTATCTGTGTTACCTTAATTTTGAGGTGTTGATGAACGCATATATTTTTTGAGAATGATAACTAAACAATGCATCTTAAAATATGATATAGGCTCATATTTTATGATAGAATGAAAAAAATAATAATAAAAAAAGAGGTGAAAAACAAAGTTTTTAAAAATTTGTAGTCGAACAAAACTAAAATTTTATTGCCCATAATCAAACTAGTGGCTGTCTTCCTAAATGATTAAACCCAGAGCTATATGAAGGCTAAAGGATTATAATGGATAATTAAGAATTAAAATAAATCTTACAATTGCATAAAAAAATTAAAATAAAACAAAAGTGAAAAAAAGAGATTGTCACATATTTCCGACCACCAGTTATGTCATATTTTCGAGTTTAAAAGTTAACCGTAAATTTTTTGAGCGGAAAAAAATTATTTTTCAAAAAATTTATTTGTCTATTTTAATTTAAAAGGATATAAATTATAAATTCAAATGTTTCATCTTTTCTACTAATAGTCCAGTCATTTTAGAAGTTTTAAGCCCCAATCTGTGGAAAGATTCCTATTGAGCTGAATTTTTGTATACACCTTTATCACGGCATTTTAATTAATATGTAAAAAATCAACATTGATATCATGCCGGCTAAAAAATTTATCAAGGTCAAAAGGTCACGAAAATAAATCCGTTTTTCGCGAAAATCTCGCGACCTATTGCTCGGAGGTTAATTAAGGTCAAATAAAAATTGTTTATCGTCCAATTATCTACAAAACATGCCTTACTCACTTTTTTGTAAGATCAACCGTTTTTAGGGTAGAGCGCTGAGAAAGCGACTATAATGCATTCACATTCGATATTGTATACCGTACACCAAGGCGCAAATTCAGTTACTTTTTATTCATGTTGTCAAGTGTATTAAAAACATTCATCTGATGCTCGGGTGTTTTGTAAAAAATATACTTATATTATAGAGGATTCGGAAGCAAACGACCTCCACTGGCAGATGTTTCGTATTTTATTGTTCCGAGACCCGCTGTCGGACCCGCTGTCGAGAGTGTCTGTCCGACTGTGTTTAGCTGAGTTGAGAAATATTTCTTGAGTGTTAAAGACGTTATTTTAGTAGTTTCATGCTATTGAACAATTTTGCATAATGAGTGATAATTGTTTTATATGCAGTGAATTGTTGTCGGATTGTGATTTAGTAGAAGCTACACGTGGCTTGCAAATATTAAAAAATGCTAGTATGGAAATAGGTGATGGTAATATTGAATATTTAAATACTGTTGCTTCTGTAAATGTTCATCGTAATTGTCGTAAAAATTATACGAACAATTTGAGTATCGCAACCTTTAAACTACGTCAGCAAGAACCATGTATATCACAAGTATATCACAGCCGCTTAATTTTTCGGTATTCCATGCCATGACCGGATGTGATACAACTTCAACACTTTTGGCAAAGCAAAAATTAAAGTCATTAAGATGTTTGAAAAAATATATGACTTAAAAAATTCCGCAGAAATATCTCCAAGAAAATTGCGCTTGAGAAGTAGTTGTCGATGCTGCAATACAGTGCTACTAGCAATGTACGGTGCTCCCAAATCAGAACATTCGATAAATAATTACAGATATTTTAGCTTTGGTAAGCTAACAAAACAAAACACAGGTGTGAAATTTTCGTTACTGGCACCTCCTTCTTCAGCAGCAACATCATATTTTTCGAGTGTGGATTGGATGCAAAATATCATGGATCATTTTCACTGTGAAAACGATGTAAAAAATGCGTGGTGCGGAAACGAGTGCATAATCATAATGTATAGTCGTTTTCTCAGCGCTCTGCTAAAAAAATGGTTGATCTCACAGAAAAATGATTGATGTATGCTTTGTAGATAATTGGACGATAAACAACTTTTGTTTAACCTTAATTGACCTCGGAGTAATAGGTCGCAAGATATTCGCGGAAAACTGATTTTCGTGACCTTTTGACCTTGATAACTTTTTTAGCCGGCACGATATAAATGTCGATTTTTCACATATTAATTAAAATGCCGTAATAAAGGTGCATACAAAAATTCAGCTCAATAGGAATTTTTTCGCAGTTAAAACCATAACTCTATAGTAGAAAATTAACTTTTATTTTGAAACTAAAGTACAACAATTAATACATATTTTATTCCAAAGTAACATGTTAAAAATCTATTTGAGTCAAAATCTAAATCACTAATTTATAACAAAACATTTAAATAAATCACATAGGCGCCATGGCATGAATTTAGCTTTCTTAAATAAATACACTTATTTCCATTAATTTTAATATCAACTGTGAGTTGTGACACTAAGATAAGTCCTATCTTTTGTTTACTTTAAAAAACATTTCTTATTCTCATCAATCAAATTTTAAGGCACAACCTATTCCTATTACAAAACTGACCACAATTTATAAAATGAAAGAAATAAAACAGTTTTATACCGTTTTTCTTTTGGCGAATATTTACCTCAAAAAAGAAAGTTTTCTTCTTTAAAACAAAACATAAAATAAAAAAAGATAAACCACAAATATAGTAGATTTTTATACAAGTGGTGAAAACGTCTCTTTTAGCGTGACTGGACGGTTTGTCCACGAGACGCGATAGCGTCGAGTGGAATAAGTTCAGGAACGCAAAAACGTTTTTACCACGCGTATAAAACGCTGTTTTTTCTACGCTTTTAAATATAAATGATAATATTTACAAATTCGTCTACTAAAAACTTACAAAACGACATAGCTAAATTTGACAGTGTAAAAAATAAACATTGTGTAGCATTTTTACCAGTGTAAAATAATGTTATTGTTGTGTTCGCCTACAGATGGAAGACATATGAATAATAAAAGTAGTTCGAAAATATAAATTTATTTCGAATAGTAGTTCGAAAATATAAATTTAATTTTACACTTAAACGTCAAAAAATTATCTGTTTTTTTGCAATCATAGATATATCTGTTCCGTGTTTTTTTTCATTCTCGGATATATCTCAGATCATATATTTTCTTTAAAAACTTTTACAGATATTCTAGATATTTTTTTACCGACTGGAAGTAATCGTTTTAAGTATAAATTTAAAAAATTGTAGGTAAAGTTTCGATTAAAAACAAATATAAATAAATTTTTTCATAAAATTTAAATTTATTTAATAAATTTTTTTTAATTTTTTTTTTTGGCGAAAAGAACTCAGAGAATATATTTTATATCTGACAGTTAATTATCGGAGGAAAAAATTATACGATATATCTGATACAAATTTTATTTTATCGCTCCGATTTCTCCGATATAGAAAAAACAACACTCATTATTAGTTTGATTAATTAATTACACACAATTGATTTAATGATTAGTTTCGATTCGATTCAATCAAAATATTCGATCCCTTCAAAATACTGCAATATTGACAGAAATAAACACAGCAACCGAAACAACAACAAATCAAATTCGCAATCTCAAATATTCAATCAAATATTCAATCCTTTAAATAACCACCACCTGTAGGCGACCACCGAAACTTATTTACTTTCAGTCCTACCTAGTGACTGAAAACATTTTCAGTCACTACTTAGAAAAAGTTTCCCTTTCACATAGGTTTTACTAAATATTAAAATGACATTTTCGTAGCATGAAGTAGAAAAAAATTGTTTCGTTTTTATTTATTTAAATTCACGAGGCTAGGTTTATAAATAAGAAACTATTTTTATTTGAATTCAAAAGAAAAACAGACGAAAATTATTACAAATCAGTATACGATAAACTGATTTTTTAAGGAAATTAAAAGATTTAACAGCACATGTAGATGTATAGTAACTGCAATCGTTGGAAAGCATGAAACTCTTGTTTTTAACTCGAATATAGATTTAAAACCATATTTTTTCAACCATTAAAAAACCAAAATTCTAACAAAAAACATGGCGTTAGCTGATCAACCAGGTAAGTAATTATTTAAACACCAAACCTTACATATTACAACTATTTATCTAAAAAAGACTTAAACAACAACAAAAATAATTTATATTTAACGTTTTGCTCAGAAAATAATCAAGGAGACCTACGCATGCGCTTAACGCTTGGAAAATAGAAAGAAAAAAAACAGCGGTTTTCCATAAATTGAAAGCAATGAATTAAAATTATTGAAAACCATTTTCAAATTACCCAGCTTGATCCGATTTCTTTGTGTTATTGTAATATATAGAAAAAACGGCTAAATTCTAAAATTTAATGTGATTGGTGTGGTGTTGTGGTGAAGCAAATGTCATTCATATAACTTTTATTATTGAGTATTAGGTAAACTAAATTATGCTTTGAAAAGGTTAGTTGTGAAAAAATGGTGAAGAAACAAAATGTATAATCTTAATCCTATTTTATATCTACAATTGCTAAATTTTATTATTATTAATTCTGTATTAGTCACTTACAACCAGGGGCGTCAATTGGGTAGGGCTGGGGGGCATTGTTCATTTTTTTTATACAGTCACAGGGAGGGAGAAACTATTATTTTTTTGTGGTAGGTTTTTCTTATAGATTTAAAAGAAGCTCGCAGTAAATGTACAATTTTGAATCAAATGAAAAATTTACGCACGTTTATGGGTAGTAAACTGACCAGAAGTCCCACGCTGTGTGAAAATGTCACACATTTCATTGCGTTGTCCCACGGAGAAATCTGTCCCACGAAGCGTCCCACGAAACAACTATTTCCACCACATTTGCCCGCATTATCGAAATAATCAAAAAACCTTATATCTACCTACGTACAGTTTGCGCAATATCTTAGTCAAAGCAATGGCTTCACAGTTTTTTCTCGCAGTTTGTATAATGTTATGTATATGTTGATTTAACCACATTGAGAGAACAAACCAGTGCAATATTTTTATTTACTAAAATAGTGTTTTAACTATAATTTTCTTAGAAATACTAAACTTAGTTATTTCACTTCAATAATTTACATATCTTTTAATGTCTAACAGATCTACCTCAGCGAAAAGGTTTCTTTGTTTATAGAAACATCTCCCCGGTGTATATACGAGAGATCGAAAGTATATTATGAAAAACAAAATACAAAATATTTTACTTAAAAAGACTCAGTTTTGCGTATAAATTCATAAAAATTTAAATTTTTAAACCAGAGTTTACAATTTTTTCTTTATTCGAGCACTCATTTCAATCCTTTGAAATAATATTCAAAAATTAAAATCTTCATAATTTGAATATCGTTCTTACTCGTAAGAGTAAAATTTTTGTTTTTTCGATTTTACTCCTTTGAAGCAGATTACATTTTCCTGTTCTTTCATTCGATTTGCAAAAGAAGAAAATTAGTCACTCTACGTCATCCTTTATATTCATTTTTCTAACAATACACGAATAATTGAACGAATCATTCGAAGCATTTTACGTTGGAAAGCATCAAATTTGACGCAAAAATAAATGTTTTGAGTATTTGAAAGAAAATATTTATTTCAATTTAGTAGCAAGAATGATATTTTATTATTTTTACTCCTGTATGTGAGAGTGTTATATTTTTTTTAAGCTACGCACTCTGAAAGAACAAAGTAAAGGAGTGGTATATGTAGCGTTTCAAACTCTGTTTAAAACACACTTTAACTAGGTAGCTCAAAAGTAAAATTATTATTTTCTAATTTATAATTCTTTTTCTCAATAAAGAACAAACAAAGCAAACAGCATAAAAACTTGATAAATGAAATAAAGAACAAACAAAGTAAACAGCATAAAAACTTGATAAATGGTATAGATTTGCAAAAGATAGAACGAGAGCTATACTGTATACCTCTTATACTTACAGAATACAGAAAAGATATTAATTATTTAGTAAAATTAAAATAAATTGTTTCAATTGTTTTGCAGTCTTTACTTGTGTAACAAAAGTTTTAAGCTACTATAAAAGGTAAATTTATACTAAATGTTAAAATTACATTTAAAAGTTCTCCTGCAAATCAAGACGGATAGAAAACGTTTACCTAAATTCTTATACGATATTGAATTGGACTATCCTTTTATAAAAAAATCAAAATATAACGATGCAAAAGTTTAGTGTATTACCAGTCGGAGTGAATTTGCAAATTAATAGTGAACATTATGATATTAAAAGACATATAGATACAGATAAACATAAAAAAGCGTTGCTATAAGCCGCCAGCTCCAGTAGCTTAAGCAAGTTTTGTTGTTATTTTGTTGCAATTTGCGCTGATAACACGAACACCAATTTTAGTGGTGTCACGTCAAGGGGTGAAAATTTAAAAACAAGCTTAACTCGAATTTGAACCAGAGTGTATTGGGTATTTGATTCGCAGCCCATATTCTAAATAATGCAATAAGAAATGCTGCTGATTTAAATGGCAGGGTTAAAAAAATTTGGATATTTTACTGTCTTTACTGAAGACCTTGAAGGAGTTCTGCGGCAAAAGTAATGTTGAACATAACCAACTTATTGGATACAGTGAAACTCGCTGGCTGGCGGTAATGCCAGCACTAGAAAGAATTTAGAAAATGTACGAACCACTGCAAGCACATTTCCTAACGGTTGAATGTCCAATTAAAATAAAAGAATTTTTTGAAGAATTAAATAGTAAACAAATAGTAAAAGAAAGCATTAAATAGTAAATTTATGCACAATCTAGTTAGCACATTTTCACCGTTCCACTTTCTCGCAATAGAAATTCGAATTAGTTAGTATTTGGAAGAACGTTTGCATTTTGTTCCACATTTTAACGATTTGACTCTGGTCAGATTAGGGTAGACATAACTCTTTCTCTCTGAGACAAATAAACGAAAACAAAGAAACAAACAAAAAAACGATTCGACATAAGAGGAGTCACGTAGGGATTGCAATCCCGTGGTGTTGTATGGATCCTGGGACTATGTGACTCATAAATTTTAAATCCCGGGATGCCCGAGATTTAAAACAATCGTATAGAAAAACCATCCTTTTTTATCTATGCTGCACGATCTGCTGTCGTTTACAAATTCACTCTCTGAACAGTTACAAAGCAAAGATATAATAATTTCTAGCACAAGCGCTTTAATTAAAACTACTTTCTTGATGCTTAAACAATGCAGAGATGATACCGAGATGAAATTTGAAATTATTTTTAACAAATGAAGGGATTTTGCAGAACTTTGCGGCATTCTCTTCGATGAAACAACTAGGCCAATAGAATTACGGATTGTACGTGTTGTTGTCGGTAACAGGTTAGAAATTTTTTTAATCTCTGGGGTAGGGTACTCACATAATGCACATGCCGAGTCCACTCACCCGGCACCTGGGGACTGGAGTTATACAACAAAGTGTGCTGGAAATTTTTTTTTGCTTCCTTGTAAGCGATATAACTCGTAAATGGTGCACTTTAGGATACTGGTGACTTGGATCTTTTTTGCTCCTTAAATGTTTTTCTATAACTTAAAATAAAAAAAAAAACAAAAATAATTTGTTTTGTTGCAAATTTTTGCAAAAAATTGCGAAAAAATGCCTAAAAATCGATATTTTTCAATTGAAGTTAGTTATTTGCAAATAATTATTTATAATAAAATTGACACCTTTATCTTGTAGCAAAAACCTCAACAAAAAAATAAGCTCCAGAACGTTTCATTCGGCCTGATAGTTTTTGCACAATTCCATTTTGCACTTAATGCCCCTAAAAAAGTTGTTAACTTTGGGCAGGCCGCAAGGTCTCAGTTTTTATCTGATCGCAATCTGCTTGACGGGAATTAAAAGGGTGTAGTGTCAGCTTTAAATAGCATCTGTGTTGCCTTTACTCATATTCAGTATTAACAACAATTACAGTGGTTCAAAAACAGCAAAAATTCCTTAGTTGCAAAATTAATTTTCTCAAAGGATTTTCAACTTAACGAGATGTGTTTTTAAAATTTGCAAAGTGCTTAGAAAACCTCAGATTTTAAAAATAGACCTCTCTTACATGATTTGGGACATGATTACACATAATTAGCTCATTACTTTTTCATTAAATTTATTTGTCATTACAATAATACTCAATTATACATTGTGTCGCTACGTACGTTTTACGTATACTATACAGGACGTTTTATTTTTTCATAGAGTACGGTACAAGCAGTAGTCAGAGTAACCAATCGTGTGTTGGGTAGGCACAGACCAAGCATCTTGTGAGCACAACAGTATCATTTTGGTGGGAAATTGTCGGTTCCTGTCGATATATGGCATACAAAATCAATGTCACAATCGTGGTTTCAAAAACAAACTGGGCCATAACTCGGTCCAAATCATGTTAGAGAGGTTTCTTTTTAAATCTGAGGTTTTCTAAGGGATTTGCAAATTTTAAAACCGCATCTCGTTAAGTGGAAAATTCGTTGAGAAATTTTATTTTGCAACTAAGGAATTTTCGCGGGTTTTTCAAACCACTGTAGTTGTTGTTAATATTGAATATGGGTATAGGCAACACAAATGCTATTTAAAGTTGACACTACACCCTTTCAATTCCCGTCAAGCAGATTGCGATCGGATGAAAACTCAGACCTTGCGGCCTGCCCAAAGTTAACAACTTTTTTAGGGGCATTAAGTGCAAAATGGAATTGTGCAAAAACTATCAGGCCGAATGAAGTTCTGAAGTTTACTTTTTTCGTTGAGGTTTTTGCTACAAGATAAAGGGGTCAATTATGTTATAAACAATTATTTGCAAACAACTAAATTCAATTGAAAAATATCGTTTTTTAGACACTTTTTCGCATTTTTTCGCAAAAATTTGCTACAAAACAAATTAGTTTTGTTTTTTTTTATTTTAAGTTATAGAAAAACATTTAAGGAACAAAAAAGTTCCAAGTCACCAGTATCCCAAAGTGCACCATTTACGAGTTATATCGCTTACAAGGAAGCAAAAAAAATTTCCAGCACACTTAGTTGCATAACTCCAGTCCCCAGGTGCCGGGCGAGTGGACTCGGCATGTCCATTATGTGAGAACCCTACCCCAGAGATTAAAAAAATTTCTGACCTGTTACGAGCAACAACACGTAAGCCATATCTTTTTCCGTTATTCTATTGGCCTAAACACCAGAAGACTAGCAGAGTAACCAATGTAGCTCAATAGCATTTTATTTTTATTTCTAAGTCGATGCATTTAAATGCTTTTAAGTATATGTGTGTATAAAAATGTGTATGTTATGTTTTACGAAAAAAATCTTTTTATGTCATTTAAATTCTCGCCCCCCCCCCCCCCAAGATTTGGGTGAAATGGCGCCACTGCTTACAACAGCCTTTCATAAGTAATTATAACGAGCACCGTGGTGCCGTTATGTTCCGGGATTTATAATAATTCAAAAACAACAGATGCGTCCCTGGACCCAAGAAAAATCTCTAAATAGATGTTATCTAATTAATCATGCTCAATAGATTTTCGATTGTAAGTTTAAATTCATAAAAAGACAATATATATATATATATATATATATATATATATATATATATATATATATATATATATATATATATATATATATATATATATATATATATATATATATATATATATATATATATATATATATATATATATATATATATATATATATATATATATATATATATATATATATATATATATATATATATATATATATATATATATATATATATATATATATATATATATATATATATATATATATATATATATATATATATATATATATATATATATATATATATGTTTATATATATATATATATATATATATATATATGTATATATATATATATATATATATATATATATATCTATATATATATATATATATATATATATATATATATATATATATATATATTTATATATATATATATATATATATATATATATATATATATATATATATATATATATATATTTATATATATATATATATATATATATATATATATATATATATATATATATATATATATATATATATATATATATATATATATATATATATATATATATATATATATATATATATATATATATTTAATAAAGAATAATACAAAAAACGTAACTTGCAGTTAAATGGTGATTTCTTGCTGAACACGGCGTTTCTTCCTGATTCCCAAATATTAAAAACTGCTTTCTTTATCAATTCGTTTTATTTTATTTCATTCACCCATGAATCCATTTCGTAACCATTCAACGTATTCAATCCAAAATCTTTCCAAAATTAGTTCTGGTAGCGGGCTAAATTAATATCACTGATATTGCGGTGTCGAGATAATTTAATTTACTTGGAATTAACACAATTCCATCTGCTGGTTCTTTTCAGTTCGACATATTTCCCGTTATGAGTAATAACGTAAAACAAATGCGAAGGCAATGACAATACCGTTTATTTTTATTAAACACTTTTTAATGACATTTATTCAGAAACACATGGCTAATAATTTTCTTTTCTTATTCTTATAGATTTGATCTTTAATTCAATGATTATGATTTTACACAAATAGCACAAAAATATGAATTACATAAACAATTCTTTTTATTTTATTATGGTTACATGCAACCAAGCTTTTGACAACATTCAGTTTTCTATAGCTATCCTCACGAATCTACACTGTTCGACAATAATTGTGTATGTCGCACTCAATTTTTTTAATAAAGATTACATTTCGCGGATAAATAGGAAAACTAAATATTTTCTTTGGTTTTAGCCACGAACGCGTGCTAGCCGATCTTAATATTTTATTATAATTTAAATTTGTTTTCACGGTATTAACACAAAAAAATGACCGAACTTAAACAATTTGTCAAGTTTATTTTTGATTTTCAAAATCCAAATAACGAACTTTTGATTTGTGAATTTACCGAAAATCATAATCGAACTAAAATGTTGATTATTAAACACCAACTAACCGAGGATGTGGAAAAAACGTTCTATAAATATAATTAAACAAAGGAGTAGAAGCGAGATGGTTATTCAAAAATTTTGTATACTTTTTTCTGTTGTTGTGGTATTATCCCTTTTCAAAATAAAAAAAAGTCAGGCAAGTGCGAATATAATTCGCTCGCTGAGGGTTCCGTGTATATAATATGAGAAAAAAACAGTTTTTGTAAGTATAGTTTCAAGTTGGGTTGAATCTTACCCAAAGCTGTTTATGGTGGCTAAAGAAAGCTTCAATAACGCCAGCTTCTAAATTATTTATATTGGAAAATACATTATCAATTGTGGTAGCCTCAACTGTTGTTGGTTCATGAATTTTTCTTTGTAAATTTTTTTGTAGAAAATAGTTTGAGAGCCAGTTTTGAGGATTTTTATTGAAACCAACGGAAAAAAGTCAGGCAAGTGCGAATATAATTCGCTCGCTGAGGGTTCCGTGTATATAATATGAGAAAAAAACAGTTTTTGTAAGTATAGTTTCAAGTTGGGTTGAATCTTACCCAAAGCTGTTTATGGTGGCTAAAGAAAGCTTCAATAACGCCAGCTTCTAAATTATTTATATTGGAAAATACATTATCAATTGTGGTAGCCTCAACTGTTGTTGGTTCATGAATTTTTCTTTGTAAATTTTTTTGTAGAAAATAGTTTGAGAGCCAGTTTTGAGGATTTTTATTGAAACCAACGGAAAAAAGTCAGGCAAGTGCGAATATAATTCGCTCGCTGAGGGTTCCGTGTATATAATATGAGAAAAAAACAGTTTTTGTAAGTATAGTTTCAAGTTGGGTTGAATCTTACCCAAAGCTGTTTATGGTGGCTAAAGAAAGCTTCAATAACGCCAGCTTCTAAATTATTTATATTGGAAAATACATTATCAATTGTGGTAGCCTCAACTGTTGTTGGTTCATGAATTTTTCTTTGTAAATTTTTTTGTAGAAAATAGTTTGAGAGCCAGTTTTGAGGATTTTTATTGAAACCAACGGAAAAAAGTCAGGCAAGTGCGAATATAATTCGCTCGCTGAGGGTTCCGTGTATATAATATGAGAAAAAAACAGTTTTTGTAAGTATAGTTTCAAGTTGGGTTGAATCTTACCCAAAGCTGTTTATGGTGGCTAAAGAAAGCTTCAATAACGCCAGCTTCTAAATTATTTATATTGGAAAATACATTATCAATTGTGGTAGCCTCAACTGTTGTTGGTTCATGAATTTTTCTTTGTAAATTTTTTTGTAGAAAATAGTTTGAGAGCCAGTTTTGAGGATTTTTATTGAAACCAACGGAAAAAACGGAGAAAAAGTGTCGTCAAATTATTTCCAACGAGTGCATTGTTAACACAGTCGAGTGATTTGTCTACTGAACATTGGGGAGATCGGTATAGTATACCAACAGGATTTGTACTTCAGCTAGTTGAACATTCACAATGACTGCCAGCAGAGCTAAACTCAAAGTGATGGTGGCTACTATTTTTCTGCACTGGTGGTACTGTATCAGACTTAACGAAAAGAACAGATCCCCAACCTCGATTAACTTGACTGTAACAATTTTCTTGTTCAACAGTAGTTCAATAGTTCAAAAATTTCAAAAATGTTTGTAATTAGTGATCAACTTCACAGAGAACATTTGCAATGCAACCATATTAAATGATAATCTATCGAATAGCAAACAGGTATCTGGTATGTTATTGCATAATTTTTCAACCTAACGCCTTTCGCCTGAAGTTTAGTTCATCTGACTTGTTAAACTGTGTTGATCTAATCTGATCTTGTTTGTTCATTTCTTTACTTCGTTTCACTCAATATTTACTATAATATACATTTCCTACAACGTAGTAAAATTTATCCTCTTCTACGATTATTTTACGTGAATAGTCCTTCACAAAACACAATTTTAGAATTTTAATCAAATGAATCAAAACCGAAAAAAACGAAAACTACAAAAAAATTGTTTTGGACTAGAAAAAAATTCACCTTTCATATGCCGAGTGGGGGTCAAAAATTATTTTTTGTCAAAATTTCCACTCTCAACCCCCTCAAAATAACATTTGAAATGATGATCCGACCGCTATAGTTTTCATTCAATCTTTACAACATTGCCCATAACCATGAATATTTTCAAATATTTTTCTTTTGTAATGTTCGAAGTTAAGGGGGAGGACAGGAATTTTTTTTCACATTTTTTAATATAACTCAAAAACTGCGCTTTTGAAAATTACATAAAAAATTGTTTTGGACTAGAACAAAATCAACCTTTCATATGATACCCCACTCAACAAGGTCAAAAATAATTTTTTTTCAAAACTTCCACCCTCAACCCCATCAAAATAACATTAGAAATGATGAGCTGACCGCTATAGTTTTCATTCAATCTTTACAACATTTCCCATAATCATGAATTTTTCCAAATTTTTTCTTTTGTAATGTTCGAAGTTAAGGGGGAGGACAGGAATTTTTTTTCACATTTTTTAATATAACTCAAAAACTGCGCTTTTGAAAATTACATAAAAAATTGTTTTGGACTAGAACAAAATCAACCTTTCATATGATACCCCACTCAACAAGGTCAAAAATAATTTTTTTTCAAAACTTCCACCCTCAACCCCATCAAAATAACATTAGAAATGATGAGCCAACCGCTATAGTTTTCATTCAATCTTTACAACATTTCCCATAATCATGAATTTTTCCAAATTTTTTCTTTTGTAATGTTCGAAGTTAAGGGGGGGGGGACAGGAAATTTTTTTCACATTTTTTTACATAACTCAAAAACTGCGCTTTTTAAAATTACATAAAAAATTTTTTTGGACTAGAAAAAAATCAATCTTTCATATGACACCCCAATCGACTTGGTCAAAAATATTTTTTTTTCAAAATTTCCACCCTCAACCCCCTCAAGATAACATTTGAAATGATGAGCTGACCGCTATAGTTTTCATTCAATCTTTACAACATTTTCCATAACCATGAATTTTTTCAAATTTTTTCTTTTGTAAAGTTCGAAGTTAAGAGGGGGGGACAGGAAATTTTTGTCACATTTTTTAACATAACTCAAAAACTTCGCTTTTGAAAATTGCAAAAAAAATTGATTTATACTTGAAAAAAAATCACCTTTCATATGACACCCCACTCAACAAGGTCATCAATAATTTTTCTTCAATATTTCCACTCTCAACCCCCTCAGAATCACATTTGAAATGATGAGCCGACTGCTATAGTTTTGATTCAATCTTTACAACATTGACCATAATTATGAATTTTTTCAAATTTTTTCTTTTGTAATGTTCGAAGTTAAGAGGGGGGGACAGGAATTTTTTGTCACATTTTTTAACATAACTCAAAAACTGCGCTTTTAAAAATTGCAAAAAAAATTGGCTTGGACTAGAAAAAAAATCACCTTTCATATGACACCCCACTCACTGAGGTCAAAAATAATATTTTTCAAAATTTCCACTCTCAACCCCCTCAGAATCACATTTGAAATGATGACCCGACCGCTATAGTTTTGATTCAATCTTTACAACATTGACCATAACCATGAATTTTTTCAAATTTTTTCTTTTCTAATGTTCGAAGTTAAAGGGGGGGGGGACAGGAAAGACAATACCCGTTTATGGCAATATCAAAAAAACTAAGCAGTCGAAAAATCATTGAAATTTTTTTTTGAAATATTTTGAACTTTCTCGATTTTTTTAGACCAAACTCGATTCCTTACAAAAAACTTTTGTTTTATTATCTCCTTATCTATGTTCATAAGATATAGATTAAAACAAATATTTGAATTTTTTTGTTATCAGTAGGCGTGGAAAAACTCGTTTAAAAACTGTAGAAAATTTCAAGTTGATAGCACTTATAGTTTGTGAGTAAATTGATTATGTAGAAATTCGGACGGACACCGAAGTCTCACCAATAGGGTACCGTTTTTACTTTTTTAAAGTACGGAACCCTAAAAATCAATCACGATCATTATCATACTGTCTCAACAATCGCATTACAAAACTCATATATCGTTCAAACTCTGTTTCATTTGATTATCGTCGGTCATGAATAACAACAAACAACCATATCTAATTCGTGTTTTTTAACGATGCAGTTATTAAAAATTATAACAGTTAACAGTTTAATTGAACAGATGATAGCCACTACTATTACAATTCCAAACATTTCAGTATGAGATGGTATCTGATAGTATCAACATAAATAGAAAAATGCAATTACAACTATATGAGCTTTACTTTTGTTTGTTTAAAACAGAGTAGAAGAATATCTTGTTTATTAATTTAAGCAATATGGATTGTGAGGGCCGTGCTAATGTATATTGACGTCATGTGTATTTGCTGAAGTTGAGTTTTAAGAACTATCAAGGAATACAAGAAATACTATTGATTAAATAAAACGTCAGATTGCGGCATACATAATCATCAAACATTTGGAGTAGTAGAGTACATATCATAATTTCAAATGTCATGTCAAAAATGTCAAAAATGCAAACATTTAATAAAAACTTATGATATTGATAATAATTGCTTGTTATACATATATTAAAAATTTATATCCGAAGGGAGGGAGCTGTATTGATTTTTAAAAGTTTTGACTGATGTGATCATCAAAACTGTTAACAACATTTCCAAATTTTAAAGAATTTTTAGTTGCATGTTGATTGTTAAAGAAACAGAACTCCGATGAGTTGTGGAATTTACTTTTTTTCTTTTTTTAATAAAAAGTGTTGTGTAGTAGTAAGGTGACCAATTTTTTTTCAATCAAAAGGAGGACAAAAAAATTAAAGAAAAAAGTACAATGCAATATTAGGTTTTATAAAAAGTATCCGCCGTTTTTGTTCAACTTTAAATGCAATTTTTCGGGTCCGCATCTTAGCATCGAAAAATCAAACCATCAAATTGAGATATAGAACCGAAAAACAGTCGACCGAAAGTTCAAACCACCGAATTTTATATCATCGAATGGTTTTGAAATTGAAAAATTATTAGATCGAAACATCACATCACCGAAAATCATATAATCGAAAAATTATTATTAATTATATTAAACCGAACTTTAGTTTACTCAAATCAATTTTAATCAACTATATATATGTGCCACTAATTATTATATTTACAACCTTTTGCCATTTTATGAATAGTTTCATGATTCCATCGGTGTTGTACTTCTGTGAAGCACAAAACTTAGGCAAGTGATTTTCGGTGGGTCTTCGGTCGATAACTTTTTTTCATCGTAGGCGTTTTACAGAGACCGAAATAAATGGTAGTCAGATAACAATAGTTCCGAACATCAAAACTTCCCAACCCTGATCATTAATTTTTTGGATGGATGATCAAAGATGTGTGTGCTGTGTGGTCTAGAATTGTCATGATAAACATAATGGAAGAAAACAGTAAAAATAAAATAAATTGAATTCATGGCTGCGTATACTAATTAAAACATCTATTGATGAGGCCGAGTTTGTTTGACGCGGTCTTTGCCATGGCCATGATATGATCGTTCCAGAGTAAGTCATTGAAAATTATGACTCCCAATAAACGAATGCTTTCATATTTGCCTATTTGGTCGTCACACATATTAATTGAAATATCGTTGGGAAACTCGGTCTTTGATCTGGAAATAATCAATAGCTGTGTTCTCGTGGAAGTAAAATTGACCAAATTTTTGTCAACCCAATCGGCGACTTTTTCTAGGTCCTCGTTTACATTTATGGCAGCGTCTCTCCGGGCAGGATTTATTCGTTCAAGCATTTTGCCTTTTAAAGATAGGGGGACGAATGACTTGTGCAGTGTACTATCATCTGCAAAACTATTTATTGTGTTACTGGTGATATTCAACAGTTCGTTCATATAGATTAAAAATAAAGTGGGAAATAAAACTGAGCTTTGGGGTACACCAGCGTTAATTAATTTAGACTCCGAAGAAAAGCCATCTATAGATACCAAGATGTTTCGGTTAGACAGAAAATTTTGAATCAAATTCACAATTGCGGGATGAAAACCGTACGCAACGAGCTTGTTTATCAAGTTGGCATGCCAGATTCGATCAAATGCTTTTGAGATGTCTAATGCGATAACGTACGTTTCACCACCTCTCTCAAGTATGCTATTCCAAAGATGTGCTACATAGTTCAATAGATCGGTTTGATCTTTTGTTTCCAAAACGGTATTGGCTGTCAGATATCAAATGTTTGTCTTCCAAAAATTTGGATATATGTGAATTATTATAGTGCTCGTATATTTTAGACAGGACTGGGAGTAAGGCTATTGGTCTTTAATTTGAAATATCACATTTCGTTCCTTTTTTTTGGGATAGGCTTGGGAAATTCGTCAACTTCCAGCAGAATGGAAAGATATCAGATTTATAGGATTTATAGAATATTTTGGTGAGAGCTAGTGCAAGTTCTTTTGAAAATGTTTTGATAATAACAGGAGGAATGTTGTCCAAACCAGAGGCTTTGTTGTTGTTTAACCCCTTAAAAGTTTTTCGGATATTCTGGCTTTGAAATGTAATTCTTTCATATTCACTCCTGAAGACTGAATCTGGGGTATTTCTTTAGGAGTTTCTAAAACTGTCGAATTTGAAGCAAAGCGTTCCGCTAACAATGAAGAGATTTTATGAATTTCTACTTAAAATCAAAACATTCCTGGAATCTAAAGAACAAAAAATAGACAATTGCCTCTTGATAAATATGTTTGTAACCAGCAATCCAAACAATTTGTAGGAAAAATTCAACATACAACTGGCTGTTGAATTTATTTGAAAAGTTATATCGTTTGAATTTCATATTGCTTCAACAGGCATGTCTGTTCAGTTTTAGTTTTCAAAAAACATATTTGTTAAATTTTTGAGAACAATTAAACTCAACGAAGTATAAGGAAGCAATTGAATTTTTTTTTTCAATTCAAAGGTATGGTTGGTAGTTTCTCATGATAAAAACTCCACGTCTCATTTTACGTGTTTCGGATGAATTCGAACCTTTATCTTCATTGCCTATGTTCGAATCCTTATGCAGATTACACCACTGAGGCGATGACTATTTCGAATTTGAAGTTTCATCATCACTTATTTATTTACTTAAGTTGAATTTTTCACTGTCATTAAACTCCATATTTTGGAAATGTTTTACATTATACGGGAATTTTCGCATTAAATTTCTAGATATTACTTTGTGTGAATTCATAGCATGGGGCATATTTCTATTGTAATTAACATCATAAGTCACGGTTGTATAGTCATTATTGATTGTTTCCAATCAATGTGAAATCAATGGCTGACGCTTGGTCAATTGTTGTCTTATATGTATTCATATTAGACAACATTAAGGGAATTTAAATTTATTGGAGATTTTTGAGAATAATTAAACTCAACTAAGCAACTTCATTTGTTAATGTTATAGTATTTTTTTATTCAGTCTCGTATTTTTATGTATGTATTTTAACCGATCTCGTCAAAACATCTTAATCTGTTTGGATAGTTTGAATTGTATTATATATTGCTATAGATGTCGAGGTGGTCGTATATAATTTAATATGACTGGAAATATGCCGTTTTTTTTTTTCAAAAAATGGTACAACCATGATTAATAGATTGTCATTGATGCATGGTTTACGTTATTTTTTTAAGTTATTGCTTCAAAAACGCTTTCTGAACCGACAGTTCCTTTTATATTTACACGTATAGTGTAAGGAACGTATAGGAAAATAAATAAATTTTTTAAAAAATATCAAACCGACTTCAGAAAAACACAAAAGAGGCACAGAAAAGTAAAATATAACTCAATTGTGGCTTTTAGAGACAAAAATACGGCTAGCTTTTGATTAATTTAATTTAATTTAAACTTACTAGAGACAAAAATTACGCTTTTAATCAATGTTATCATATCATAAAAGTATATTTATTATAATTATTATAGTTATTATAGTTCTTATGGTAGTTATTATATTTTAAAAGTTATTTGTAGCACAAAACTGTTGAAAATCGATGCCACATTGACGATATGTCGACCAAATCGACCGATATGTCTCAGGCGTGGCACCGATTTCTAACAATTTTGTACTACAAATATCTTTTAAAATATAATAACTACCAAAACAACTACGTGTCTTGTACAAAAGCTAAAACTTTTTTTTGGTTTTTCTGATCAGGCTGCGCGGCTTATATTTTCTTATCTTACTGAGAGAACCCAAAACGTTAAAAGTTCTGATTGCTTCTCCACTGCCTGACTTTTAAAATCGTGGGTTCGTCAAGGGTCTATTTTGGGGCCCTTACTTTTCTCTCTCTATCTGATAGATATTCCAGGGCACCTTGTACACTCTAAGTTCATCTATACGCTTACGATTTTCAAATTTATATTTTGGGACCATATATCACATTGAACGTACCTTTGAGCTCCTTAATCAATATTGTTCTGCTATTTCTGACTGAGTTGTGAAAAATGGATTTCAGCTTAATGTTAAGAAAACCAAGTATTTACCTATTAGTCGTCCTGCTATTCG
The DNA here is from genome assembly GCA_963693315.1 of Diogma glabrata. Classification (NCBI taxonomy): domain Eukaryota; kingdom Metazoa; phylum Arthropoda; class Insecta; order Diptera; family Cylindrotomidae; genus Diogma; species Diogma glabrata. Next base: position 297,505,683 of record OY856187.1, on the reverse strand, counting down.
CGCGATTATTGCTGCTTTGTATTTAAACAACTAACGTCTCTAATTGCATGATAAGGTCCGGAACTTGGGTGTAATCTTCAACAAGAATATTGGCTGGAATTACCATATTATTAGTGTTTGCAACAAGGTTCAGTATACACTACATCAGTTAAGAACCTTGAACTTCTACACTCCACTAGAGCTTCACATTTTCCTAATTAAATATCTAGTTATGCCGCATTTTTTGAATGGGGATATTTTATTTTATTTTATAATATGGGTTATGATTATGAAACAAGAATTAGACTGGCATTTATAGTGGTCATATTAGCATTTTATATTGATGTAAGAGCAAAGTTGAATTTTTTTTTTGTTTTATGTTAAGGACATAAAAGTTAGTGGGCATGTAATTATTTAGCAAATTTGGAGGTCCGGAAGTGCCTCAAAAATGGCAAAAACTGGTTTTTTGGTGTTTTTTGAGTAGGTCGCTTCACTATTTTTAAAATATTTCGGGCTCTAATGATCATAAAAAAAAACAAAAAAATGAAAAATGTTTGTGATTAAATTTCAAATCCATCTAGGGGAGTTAGATACATTAAAAGTGTAACCTAACCTCAAAAAACCGAATCGCGTGACTTTTTTTTTTTTTTACTAAATTTATGATAAGGGGCGGAAAAATCGTCGAATTTTCATGAAAATTTCAGGAAACATGTATTTTAATAGTCTTAATAGGGGATTTAATTTTTATGAGAAAATTTTAATTTTTTCGGCCACAATTGGCATTTTTCGTTAAATTGGGCAAATGGTGCCATTTTATGAGAAGTCATCCAAAATAATTTTTTTTTTTAATCTGTACTTTTTTTTATCTTCTTTAACCTAAGTATGGGTAGCGAAATCCGAAATTCGACGTCCACGCCGTGCTGCCTGGTTAATGCTGACAGAATTAGGTTGGTGTACCGGAGACAAGCAGGGTAAAAACTGCTTAGTCAATCATGGTTCATCATGGCGAATTGGCGCCTTAAAACCAATGCGACTCAAGCGTCTGTTCTCCATGTTAGGGGCGGCTTGAAGCGGGCGTCTGTCTTGGATCAAGCGGCTCGCTATATAAACGTGTCAAAAGGTTGTTTCTGGTAACCTTAAGATGCAGAACGGACTCATTCACGACAATTTGGGTTGGGCCTAAGGTTAACACCCTAACCCCGGAAAAAAAATTATTTGTTAAATTTGGAAATCAGAAAAGAAAAACATACCCGGACAAAAACAGAATTTTACCTGGACGTGAAAAAGAACCAGACTACCGAACAGTGGCGTAGCTAGCATGGGTGGCACCCGGGGCGGATATTGTGGTGTCACCCCAAAAATATAAACTGTCAATAATAATAAAAAGGTACACCCAGTTAGAAACTGTAACATTGGCCGCCTTTAAATGCCTCCTCACCCTTTGTATCTCTATGAGGAGTTCTGTTGCCAATACCGCATCATAAAAACCAGCAAATTTTGATACCGATAATTTTAACTCTTCACTGTTCGCCAAAAGCTAAGTGTTTGTCTGCACAACCTCGAACAATGAAGCTAAATCTTGAACTGACTTCAGTCTAGTTCGGAGTTCAACACTGAATCGGTCAAGACATTCCAACATGTCCTTTTTAAGTTGAGCTCTCAGTGTCAGTCCAACATCAGGTGCCAACTCACCACCCGTTCGTTTTTTGCGTTTTTATGACGAATTCGGCTTTCCATTGGAATGTCATAGTCCTCCGATTTTTTCGCAGCAAGATCTATTGCCTCTTCTACAATGAGACTTCGTTATGAATTGAATCTATTTTTGTAGCTAATTGATCAATATTCAAGCCCGTGCTTTGCAATCCAATCTGAGCACAGATATTATATCTCTTAGAATATCATTACAAAACAAAAGATAGCAAAAAAACGAAAAATCACATGCTGCATTGATAAGGTTCTGTGCAGCGCCTCTAGTGTCCACATCTTCTTGTTGATCACTTAACTTCTCAATTTCAGCCACAATCCCATCAAAGTTCTCGGCCAATACTTTTACTGCAGCATAATGAGCACTCCAATGCGCTGTTAAGAGTATTTTAACAGTTGCTTTGTTGTGTTTAGCAAGTACTTCCCAACGGCTAGTCGAAGCAGAAAAACATGTAAAAATGGCTTCCACTGACGAGTGTTGGCCGTATAAATTAATTGAATGATCTTTGCAGCCCACAAAAATTGTGTTGTTATTTTTTGCTTTAATAATAGCTTGCACTTCTCCATGTATCATAACAGCTGCATTATCATAACCTTTGGGAGCGACGATTCATAACATCTATACCATCATTTTCAAGATTTTACACTGAAAAAAACATGTCCTATTTCCAATCGAAATGCTGTTGTCTCAACTTCACCGTACGGGCAGATATGGCGAATCGAAATACAAAATTGATTCAACAACCGTACAATGATAAGCCGATGCAGTTGAGACAATCACATGAAATATTTATGTGAAAATAAAATATAGTTCAATTAATCTCAAATACTTAAATTTTAAAATGAAAAATTCATGATATAAGGCCAAAGAAATATGTTTTCATGGAAATAGTTATTAACTTTATTCAACTACTGTTATATTGGATAGCACTTTATATTTTAATTACACCTCATTCTGTTATCAGGAAAATGTTACTGAGTACTGAGTAGTTGTCCCAATCACGGTGAAATTGTTTGTAAATATCTTTTCTTTGCATGAATAATAAACTGCCATCTTCGAGATGAGGTTATCATTACTTCAATTTTTTTTTCAGTGTAAGAATCTCATCGCTTAAATCAGCGGCTTTTTTCCACGTAAAGGAAAAAATCCAAGGAATACTTCCTTCATTTCCACTTTACTACCATCAATTTTCACATAACGAATCACTTCTGACATTTGATCAATATATGAAATGTCAGGTGTGCTATCAAACATAATTCCAAAATATTTAACCGATTTAATTTCGTTGACAAGCTTAAACTTTACGTGGATCGCTAAAACATTTATGAACTCATTTTGTATATCTGGTGACAAATATGATACTTTTGGTGATTTACCATGCTCCAAATTCAAAATGTGTTCTTTTAACACTACATCATACTTTGACAATCGTTTGATTAGTTCTAAGAAATTGCCTTTATTTGAAGAACTTTGTCCTTCATCATGTCCATGAAATGCTGGGTTTTGTTTAGATAAAAACAAAGTTATATCCAATAATCTTGATAAAAGATGTTTCCACTTCTGTTTTTTATTATATATTAATTGCAAGGCTGCGTCTCGTATCGTTTTATGAATTTTTAACCTCATTTCCAAAGTTTTCCACTTTTCAAAATTCTCCAGATGTTCATTTGAAGTTTCATGCTCGGCCACTTTGGGATTTAGCTTCTGATATCCAGTAGTAAATGTTGATTTTGTATTATTATTATTGGTGACAGCAAATACACAACAACAGAAGCAATACAGGACGCAAGTTATTATTTACAGGAGAATAAACAATCCATGGCCGTAGAATTTTTTCACCATTATTCATCATTTTATAAAAGCATTCTTTAGAAAGATGGCGAACATCACCTTTTATGTCTAACCCGTGTCAAGATACAGTAACAAACGACCCTTCTCTATTTTGAAAATGTTCACTTTCTTTTTTTATGATTTCAATGCGAACAATACCAGAGACGAGTATATTCCAATGTGATCTCTTAAGTCCTGAAATGATTCACCCATGCAAATACTGTCTTCGATAGTAGAAGCATTAGCGGCATTATCACTGTCATTTTCATTATTCCTTTCTAATTCATCATCATAGGTTATCATTATTAATTCTGTATTGTTGCTGTTACTTTCCGAAAATGAGCCAATATTCTCTGAAACATTCGTTGCATCAACGTGATAATCAGTTTCTTTTGATTAACCTTGGATATCATCGGGTTTTGTAACATATTTATAGATTTGGTCTTTCTCTGCTGGAACCAACTTTTTCTTTAAAAAGTGTGAACTCCTCGATATTTTTAATTATAGTATAGGTATCAGCAAAGCATTAATTCTAAATATATTTGTAGGATACATAATAGGTACATAGTTCATAATAAGTACACTGTGTTAACGACTAAATACACCGCCAAGAAAATTAATTTATTTAAATTTCCTTGTAACAACTTATATTAAATAATATTTGATAAAATGGAATATACAAACCATAGCCTAATATTATAAGGAACTATTTAAAAAAAGTCAGGCAAGTGCGAATATAATTCGCTCGCTGAGGGTTCCGTGTATATAATATGAGAAAAAAACAGTTTTTGTAAGTATAGTTTCAAGTTGGGTTGAATCTTACCCAAAGCTGTTTATGGTGGCTAAAGAAAGCTTCAATAACGCCAGCTTCTAAATTATTTATATTGGAAAATACATTATCAATTGTGGTAGCCTCAACTGTTGTTGGTTCATGAATTTTTCTTTGTAAATTTTTTTGTAGAAAATAGTTTGAGAGCCAGTTTTGAGGATTTTTATTGAAACCAACGGAAAAAACGGAGAAAAAGTGTCGTCAAATTATTTCCAATGAGTGCATTGTTAACACAGTCGAGTGATTTGTCTACTGAACATTGGGGAGATCGGTATAGTATACCAACAGGATTTGTACTTCAGCTAGTTGAACATTCACAATGACTGCCAGCAGAGCTAAACTCAAAGTGATGGTGGCTACTATTTTTCTGCACTGGTGGTACTGTATCAGACTTAACGAAAAGAACAGATCCCCAACCTCGATTAACTTGACTGTAACAATTTTCTAGTTCAACAGTAGTTCAATAGTTCAAAAATTTCAAAAATGTTTGTAATTAGTGATCAACTTCACAGAGAACATTTGCAATGCAACCATATTAAATGATAATCTATCGAATAGCAAACAGGTATCTGGTATGTTATTGCATAATTTTTCAACCTAACGCCTTTCGCCTGAAGTTTAGTTCATCTGACTTGTTAAACTGTGTTGATCTAATCTGATCTTGTTTGCTCATTTCTTTACTTCGTTTCACTCAATATTTACTATAATATACATTTCCTACAACGTAGTAAAATTTATCCTCTTCTACGATTATTTTACGTGAATAGTCCTTCACAAAACACAATTTTAGAATTTTAATCAAATGAATCAAAACCGAAAAAAACGAAAACTACAAAAAAATTGTTTTGGACTAGAAAAAAATTCACCTTTCATATGCCGAGTGGGGGTCAAAAATTATTTTTTGTCAAAATTTCCACTCTCAACCCCCTCAAAATAACATTTGAAATGATGATCCGACCGCTATAGTTTTCATTCAATCTTTACAACATTGCCCATAACCATGAATATTTTCAAATATTTTTCTTTTGTAATGTTCGAAGTTAAGGGGGAGGACAGGAATTTTTTTTCACATTTTTTAATATAACTCAAAAACTGCGCTTTTGAAAATTACATAAAAAATTGTTTTGGACTAGAACAAAATCAACCTTTCATATGATACCCCACTCAACAAGGTCAAAAATAATTTTTTTTCAAAACTTCCACCCTCAACCCCATCAAAATAACATTAGAAATGATGAACCAACCGCTATAGTTTTCATTCAATCTTTACAACATTTCCCATAATCATGAATTTTTCCAAATTTTTTCTTTTGTAATGTTCGAAGTTAAGGGGGAGGACAGGAATTTTTTTTCACATTTTTTAATATAACTCAAAAACTGCGCTTTTGAAAATTACATAAAAAATTGTTTTGGACTAGAACAAAATCAACCTTTCATATGATACCCCACTCAACAAGGTCAAAAATAATTTTTTTTCAAAACTTCCACCCTCAACCCCATCAAAATAACATTAGAAATGATGAGCCAACCGCTATAGTTTTCATTCAATCTTTACAACATTTCCCATAATCATGAATTTTTCCAAATTTTTTCTTTTGTAATGTTCGAAGTTAAGGGGGGGGGGACAGGAAATTTTTTTCACATTTTTTTACATAACTCAAAAACTGCGCTTTTTAAAATTACATAAAAAATTTTTTTGGACTAGAAAAAAATCAATCTTTCATATGACACCCCAATCGACTTGGTCAAAAATATTTTTTTTTCAAAATTTCCACCCTCAACCCCCTCAAGATAACATTTGAAATGATGAGCTGACCGCTATAGTTTTCATTCAATCTTTACAACATTTTCCATAACCATGAATTTTTTCAAATTTTTTCTTTTGTAAAGTTCGAAGTTAAGAGGGGGGGACAGGAAATTTTTGTCACATTTTTTAACATAACTCAAAAACTTCGCTTTTGAAAATTGCAAAAAAAATTGATTTATACTTGAAAAAAAATCACCTTTCATATGACACCCCACTCAACAAGGTCATCAATAATTTTTCTTCAATATTTCCACTCTCAACCCCCTCAGAATCACATTTGAAATGATGAGCCGACTGCTATAGTTTTGATTCAATCTTTACAACATTGACCATAATTATGAATTTTTTCAAATTTTTTCTTTTGTAATGTTCGAAGTTAAGAGGGGGGGACAGGAATTTTTTGTCACATTTTTTAACATAACTCAAAAACTGCGCTTTTAAAAATTGCAAAAAAAATTGGCTTGGACTAGAAAAAAAATCACCTTTCATATGACACCCCACTCACTGAGGTCAAAAATAATTTTTTTTCAAAATTTCCACTCTCAACCCCCTCAGAATCACATTTGAAATGATGACCCGACCGCTATAGTTTTGATTCAATCTTTACAACATTGACCATAACCATGAATTTTTTCAAATTTTTTCTTTTCTAATGTTCGAAGTTAAAGGGGGGGGACAGGAAAGACAATACCCGTTTATGGCAATATCAAAAAAACTAAGCAGTCGAAAAATCATTGAAATTTTTTTTTGAAATATTTTGAACTTTCTCGATTTTTTTAGACCAAACTCGATTCCTTACAAAAAACTTTTGTTTTATTATCTCCTTATCTATGTTCATAAGATATAGATTAAAACAAATATTTGAATTTTTTTGTTATCAGTAGGCGTGGAAAAACTCGTTTAAAAACTGTAGAAAATTTCAAGTTGATAGCACTTATAGTTTGTGAGTAAATTGATTATGTAGAAATTCGGACGGACACCGAAGTCTCACCAATAGGGTACCGTTTTTACTTTTTTAAAGTACGGAACCCTAAAAATATAAGTATGAAATCCTAAAAGATATTTTATATAAAGAATTGAAACCAAAATTAAATATCTAATTAGAATCATGCTCAATAATTTACAAAATTGAATGTGATTTTTGTGAAAAATTTTACATCGGGAAAACCGGAAAATGTTTTAAAGACTGATTAAAGGAATACCTTCCTAAGAAGAAAAATAAACAAAATTTAAAGTTTATTTTTGCATACCATTTACATAGTTAATAACAATAGCTACACCACTTTTAAAAAAAAATTGAAGGCTTTACATTTACGTAGCCAAGGATCTTTAAAAGAATCACTTGATGAGTTTGAAATTTCCAAGGGATTTAAAACCCAACAAAATGTAATTTTAAATGATAAACTTTCATTTAATTCAAATATATAAATATATAAAACTGAAAACAAACAGTATGAGTATGTATCAACCTACAAAAATTTGCAAAACTGCAGTAATTGCATAACTGCCATTTTATTCCACAGTAATTATTTTTGTGTCCATTGAAAAACGATCTATTTCAATTTATTCTTTGAGTTTCAAGATAAAGGAAAAAAAATTATTTTGAGATCATTTACAAACACGGTAATTTGATTGTTTGTTAGTTTCCTTAGGTGTTTGCAATTAATTTGTTTGAAATGTAAAACATATATTAGGTAGTAAGGTTAAGCGGATATTTTAGAAATAATTTTGGAATAGAGACATTGTAACTCAAGGGTGCCATCCTATCGACAAAGGGTGCCACATTATCGACGTAAACCACTTTTCCTATACATTATTCAGCATATGTGTTTCCAGACCTGGTCATTAAATAATCATGCTTGCATACTAAATAATATATCGTAAAAAACGGTCAATATGGTATCTATAGGAATATTCAAAGCTATTGAGTAATTGTGGTGATGTCATTCAATGCTCAACATGTTGATTCGATTAATATTGTTAAAATTTTCACGTAATAACTCAAAAATTTTAAAAAGTAAAATAGATTCTTTTTGAACCAATAACACATTTATAGGACACATTTATAAGTTATCACAATTTATAAATTAAAATTATATGGATAACCTGGTTTAAATGGTTTCTAAGTGATTTATCGTTGAAAACATGTGATGGTTTGTTTATGTTTTTTACGTTCGGGTGTCACCCCAAAACGGTTTCGAAGTGATTTATCGTTGAAAACATGTGATGGTTTGTTTAAGTTTTTTACGTTCGGGTGTCACCCCAAAACGGTTTCGAAGTGAATTATCGTTGAAAACATTGTGATGGTTTGTTTAAGTTGTTTACGTTCGGGTGTCACCCCAAAACGGTTTCGAAGTGATTTATCGTTGAAAACATTGTGATGGTTTGTTTAAGTTTTTTACGTTCGGGTGTCACCCCAAAACGGTTTCGAAGTGATTTATCGTTGAAAACATTGTGATGGTTTGTTTAAGTTGTTTACGTTCGGGTGTCACCCCAAAACGGTTTCGAAGTGATTTATCGTTGAAAACATTGTGATGGTTTGTTTAAGTTTTTTACGTTCGGGTGTCACCCCAAAACGGTTTCGAAGTGATTTACCATTGAAAACATTGTGATGGTTTGTTTAAGTTGTTTACGTTCGGGTGTCACCCCAAAACGGTTTCGAAGTGATTTATCGTTGAAAACATTGTGATGGTTTGTTTATGTTTTTTACGTTCGGGTGTCACTCCAAAACGGTTTCGAAGTGATTTATCATTGAAAACATTGTGATGGTTTGTTTAAGTTGTTTACGTTCGGGTGTCACCCCAAAACGGTTTCGAAGTGATTTATCGTTGAAAACATTGTGATGGTTTGTTTAAGTTTTTTACGTTCGGGTGTCACCCCAAAACGGGTGACACCCGGGGCGGACCGCCCCCCCCCCCCCACCCCCCCTAGCTACGCCTCTGCTACCGAATCGGAACGTGGAACGTGCGCAGCCTGAGCGCTCCTGATGCTCTTATAAGTCTAGAAACAGAGGCTGAGAGGTATGGGATGGATAGCATAGCTCTGCAAGAAATTAGTCAGCCAATAATCGGAAAACAAGATTTGGATAGTCACTCTCTATACTGTAGTGGTCATCCTTCTCGAAGAGAATTTGGAACTGGCTTTCTTGTTGGTGCACGCATACAAGAAGCCGTGATGAAATTCATCCCGGTCAGTGAGAGGATTTGCTACCTACGTGTACGTGGTACATATAACAATATTTCTCTTATTGCCGTGCATGCACCTACTGAAGCTAAGACCGTCGACGAGAAGGATAATTTCTACATAGCACTGGAAGAGGTTATGAAACAAACACCAACACGCGACTTCACTATGGTTCTTGGTGACTTTAATGGGCAGGTTGGAAGAGATATCTCTTATGGAAATGTGGTGGGCCCCAACAGTTTGCATTTGAATTCGAATGATAATGGTGAGAGAATGACTGAGTTTGCATTATCAAATAATTTGAGAATTGCCAGTACTTTCTTTCCGCACCGATCGATTCATAAGCAGACATGGGTCTCACCGAATGGAAACACTCGAAATCAAATTGATCACGTGCTAGTTACAGCACGTTTCTTTTCGAGTGTTCTGGATGTGCGATCCTTTAGAGGTGCATACATTGGAAGTGACCACTTTCTTGTATGTGCTAAAATAAGGTTCCACTTCCCAAACCCAAGCATTCCGAAATTCAATCAACGGAAACGATTTAACATCTCATCACTAAAGAATGCAGAAACAGAAGAGAAATATCAAAACTATATTGCCGAAACATTGGAGAAATCAGAAACCATTAATGGAGACGTCGATAAGTCATGGTATTTGCTCAAAGATGCTGTTTTAAGCGCTGCTGAGGGAATACTTGGACGACCACAAAACCACTCCCAGAAGCCATGGATGGATCAAGCATGTCTTGACGCTATTCAATACAAAAGAGATTGCTATCTGAAATGTCTGCAAGGACGCAACACCAGGTCCACGAAGGAGAACTATAAACTGGCAAGACAAGCCGTTACAAAGTTATGTAGACGAACGAAGAGAGAATGGTGGAAGAGAAAGTGTGAGGAGATTGAAAGCTTCAATAAGGAACATCAATTGCGTAACTTCTTTCAACAGGTTAAAACCTTAAAGAAGGGCCCTCAAACTAGATCGACTGCTATTCAAAACGAAGATGGGGAGCTACAAGTAGACCTTAAAAATATTTTAGATACTTGGGCCGCTTATTTTGAGAATCTTCTCAACTTAAGTGACCAGAAACAAGTCGGGCGACGAGCGAAGCTTATTCGTGCGTCAAAGGTACATGTAGACGAACCCGCCAAAGAGGAATTCGATGCGGCGCTGTCAAAATTAAAATGCAATAAAGCACCTGGTATCGACGATATAACATCCGAAATGATTGTACATGGGGGTGAAACTCTATCCTCAAGATTGTTTGAACTTGTTCAAATGATATGGAGGACTGAAGCCATGCCTCAGGACTGGAACACAGCTATGCTGATACCAATCCATAAAAAAGGTAATCGCCTACAATGTGCAAACTACAGAGGAATCGCTCTACTCTGCACAGCATATAAGATCTTTTCTTACATTTTGCTATCCAAAATCAATCCTTTTGCTGAACAACTGTTTGGAGAATATCAGTGTAGTTTCCGGCGAGGCCGAGGTACCACCGATGCACTTTTCTCGATAAGGATGATTTTGGAAAAGTGCCGAGAGTTCAACATACCAGTGCACCAACTCTTCATTGATTTCAGGCAGGCCTACGACTCTCCCGAACGAGAGACTCTATGGTCTGCTCTGGTGTCAATGGGAATTCCTGGTAAACTGGTATCACTATGCAAAATGACAGTACAGAACTCTCAATGCTGTGTACGAGTAGAGAACGAAATATCAAGGTTTTTTAAAGTCGACTCCGGGTTAAGACAAGGTGATGCTATCTCTCCTATACTTTTTAATTTAGCCTTGGAATATGTGTGCCGTCAAAAGAAACTACCGACTAACAACAATATCTTGTCAATAAACTCAGTACAGATGATTGCATACGCTGATGATGTTGTCATCCTCGGCCGAAGTGAAGCTGTTATGAGTGAGACTTTTAAGTCGCTTGAGAGTGGAGCTAGAAAAATTGGTCTTCAAATTCACTACAATAAAGCCAAACATATGAATGTTTCAAGAGAGTCTGAGAAGAAAGATTTGATGTGCGGCGACGAACGAATTGAGGGAGTTGAATCTTTTAAATATTTGGGATCAATGCTTGACTCAAACAACAGCATACTTACAGATATAAAAGCTCGAATCGCTGCAGGTAATCAAACTTTCTACTCAATCAAACCTCTCCTTGGATCTCCGTATGTATCAACTAACACCAAGCTCAAGTTATACAAGACATTGATTAGACCGGTTGTGATGTATGGGTCACAAACGTGGACCCTTACACAAAATGACGCATCGCATTTATCTGTATTTTAGCGTAAGATCCTACGCTATATTTTTGGTCCACTTAAGACAGACGATGGAGAGTATAGAACCCGATATAACTTTGAGATCAGAGACCTTCTTGAGGGTCCTGATATAATAGGTTGTATCCGTTCTAATAGGATTGCTTGGTTTGGGCATGTTCTACGAGCCGATTCACAGTCTGGAATGATTAGAAAAATGTACGTTAGTACCCCAGGGAGTGGGCGACCGCGAGGTAGACCACGACTACAATGGGAGACTGACGTAATAAACGACCTTAAAAAAATCGGCTGCCATGGTAATTATGTCGCTGTTGCTAATGACCGTGGTGAATATTCGAAGCTGATTAGCCTGGCAACGCTCCTACATGGAGCATGAACGCCGTTAAAAAAAAAAAAAAAACCTAAGTATAATTAAAATTATGTTGCCTTAATTTAAGTGCCCATTTTTGGGCATGAAAAAAAAAACTAATTTTTACATTTTTTTGACATTTTACGATATATACGGTATTGTTTATGCTATTATCATGTATTTTGCATATAAGTAAAATATGCAATTCAAATTAATAAAAAATATTTTTTAAAATTATACATAACCTACAAAACTTTTTTTTCTTGCAATGCCCTAAATTGCTTTTGGTAAATAATTAAAATGTTATTACAATTAGAATAATGTCACCTTATTGTGACTGATTATCTGCAATAATCAATGTAAAGACCTGCATTGATCTTTGAATGATTTTTTCTATATAATTTGTTTACTCATTTGTTTACACTGATTTGCGTAAAAATTATTGAATGTGAAATATAAAATCAAATTTTAACTGATTAATGAAAAATATTAGTATTAAGATTATAATTAAATTAAGGAAAAGAAAAGTTACCCAAATAGTACATTATGATGCAAGGACGTAAAGCTAAGGTTTTTGGACGTATGGGGAGTTTGCGAATCGAGGCGCCAGCCGACTTTTTTTAATATAAACAAACTATGACGTTTGTTTACAGAAGTTATGGTGGACTGAGATTTGACTCCACCTATTGTTGGACTCTTGAAATATCTAAAATAATAGCCATCTACCGGATAAAAATGTGCTCAACATTCGAATTTTTTAATATTTGAGAAATTAAATTTGAGAAATTGAGTGTTATTATTGTCCGGAAATGAAAGTGAAATCCATTTTTTTAATAGCGACAACATAATTTTTGCCATTGTCATTATATGATCGTTCCAGAGTAATAATAATTGCCGGAGATATAATAATTTAATAATGTTACGTGTCACAAATATTATTTAAAAAAAAAGTTGTATAGTATATCACACAATTTTAATAAATTTATTTTTAAAAAAATTATTATACTATTAATTAAAAACAACTTGGCGAACAAACTCTTATTAAATTCAATTGTGTCGACTGTCGGCACTTGGCGAAACATTTTAATATAAATTAAAAATTAACTAGTGGGGTAGGGTGTGACCATAGCGGCCACGCCGAGAACTTCCCGTTAAGTTAAATAGGTAACATAAAGATATTTTCTTAAAACTTTAATAAATTGAAATTCTCTTTCTAAGACTTGCAATTAATCGTCATATTTTCATCTTTTGGTTACACTGGAAAGAAGATTTTCATTGCACCATATATTTAAAAAAAACTAACGGTGGAGTCTACTTAAAGTCTACTTTGTCAACGTTGCTAAAATTTTTTCGATTTTTATCATACAATAACACCATTTTTAGGGTTTCGTACTTTGAAAAAGTAAAAACGGTACCCTATTGGTGAGACTTCGGTGTCCGTCCGAATTTCTACATAATCGATTTTCTCAAAAACTATAAGTGCTATCAACTTGAAATTTTTTACAGTTATTCAATGTATTTGTCCACGCCTACTGACAACAAGAAAATTTTGAATATTATTTTTTATCAATATTTTATGGACATTGATAAGGAGATAGTAAAACAAAAGTTTGTTTTAATGAATCGAGTTTGGTTTAAAAAAATCAAAAAAAATCCAATCCAAAAAAAATCCAAAAATCCAATCCTTAGTTGTTATAATTTCAAATGTTCATTGGAGGGGGTTGAGAGTAAAAATTACGAAAACAAAATATTTTTGGTCATGTCAAGTGGGGGTATCATATGAAAGGTTATTTTTTTTCTAGTCTAAAACAGTTTTTTTTCTAATTTTCGAAAGCACAGTAATGGACTTATTTTAGAAAAAGTGAAATTTTAGTTTTGTCCCCCCTACTTATCTTCGAACATTACAAAAGAAAAAATTTTAAAAAATTCACGGTTGTAGGAACTTGGCAATAAAAAAATGAAAAACTTTTTTTGGTCGTTATTTGGTCGTTATAATTTCAATTGTTCTTTGGAGGGGGTTGCGAGTAGAAATTTTGAAAACAAATATTTTTGACTTGGACAAGTGGGGTGTCATATGGAAGGTGATTTTTTTTGTAGTTCAAAATAATTTTTTTGTATTTTACGAAAACACGGTCTGACTTATTTATAAAAATGTGAAAAGTTGTTTCTCTCCCACTCTTTATTTTCGAACATTACAGAAGCGAAAAATAAAATTGAAAAAAGTCACGGTTATAGACAATGTTGTAAAGATTGAACGAAAACTATAGCGGTTAGCTAATTATTTCAGATGTTCCTTAGAGGGGGTTGAGAGAAGAAATTTCGAACAAGTTGCAAAACGACTATAAAAGACTAAATTACAAAAACCTTATGCTCCAAGTTTCAACAAAATTAAATGTCAAGACTGAGAAGTCTAAAAGAACAGTTGTTCAACGAACCATAGACATCCTCCCCGAATCCTTTGCCAAATTTTGAAAATAGCTGATTCAAAATAGCACATTTTCCATATTCAAATAAAACCGGATGCGTTTGCGGCTCATTTTAATTCAAAAGTTTCATCAAGTTTTCATGCGTTTGAGTAATGAAAATAACGCCTATTTTTCAAATTTTCTTAAAAACCTCAAAAAGTAAGATACCAATTGTTTATACAAATGTCATTATAAATGGCTGACATGATGAAAAACAAAATGGGAGGTAAATGATCTTGATAGCATTATTTATTCTAGTAATACTCGCAAGAGATGATATTCAGTTTTTTGGAAACCCCTAAAAAATAAATGTACTGATTTCATTAGAAAAAGACTGGGCTGTAGGTTACACCAAGATATATCGATTGTGACCATTGCATGTAAATCGGATCATCCGTTGTTGAGAGAGCGTTGGACAAATGTTTTTCTACATACGATGATACACACGCACATACCCACACACACTACATACTGCCAGCTAAAAATAGCCTAAACAGCTTCAGGTAGTCTTGAAACGTAAAGATGTTATAAAAATTTCGATTTCAAAAATCGACCCAAAAACAATAACTTCTCATATCGGAAAGTTAATAAACAGTTGACCAGGCAATCTCCTCTCGAACCTCTGACATTTTTGTCAAATTTAGAAAATAACTCAGGTTTTTGATATTCAAGTAAACCCGGATGCGGTTGCAGCTCATTTATATACAAAAGTTTCATCCAGATATCATTCGTTTGCATAAAGAAAATAACACGTAGTTTTTTCACATTTTGTTAAAAATCTCAAAAACTAAGATAGCAATTGTTTATACAAATGTCATTATAAATGTCTGACATGCTGACAAGCAATATGGAAGCTTCATGACCTTGATAGCATTATTTATTAATCTCATGATATTTGCAAGAGATGATTTTCAGTTTTTTGGAAACCATTAAAAAACAAACGATATAATTTCGCTAGAAAAGGACTGGGCTCTAAGTTACGACAAGATACATCGATTGCGACCATTTTCGTTAAAATCGACTCATCTGTTGTTGAGAAATCGTTGGGCAAAAATTCTCCACACAGCGATATACACATACATACACACACACACATACAGACTGCCAGCTAAAAATAGTCTAAACAGCTTCAGGAGGTCATGAAACGTAAAGATATCAAAAAATTTCCGATTTCGAAAATCGACCCAAAAACAATAACTTCCCATATTGGGAAGTTAATAACACTTGTTTTTATATTTGCGCAATAAAAACAAGTGTTATTAATTTTTAATTTATTTTAAACTCTTATTATATTTTAATTTTTTTTAGATGCCTAAAGATAAGCATATTTATATGCGCCATCTCAACAATTTTTATTATTATAATATAATCTAAAGTTGGATGGTTTGACCTTCGGGTTCGAACATTTTCTACCAAAAACATGTCTGTATTTCAGTGTTAATTCTTATTCTTGTAAATACATTGTATTTTCAATTTTGTGTCGTATTCAAATTGTTTTATTGCAGTTAACCCGAGAAACATAACGTGCATGGTGCATGAGTGTATGCAAATTTCGTGCAATTTTTTTTTACTAATTTTTAAGTTCTTTTGTAATTGCATATTTTAAATTTAGTTGAAATTTAATAGTATTTAAGTGTTAACATGATAAATATTTGTTTTGATTTAACATTTTTAAATCATGTATACAATTTGTATACATTTATACAAATGTCCATAAAACTTTCGGGCATAAATACAAAAATATTTGATGTATGACTTTATAACTTCGATCTTCTGATACGTTATGAATCTTTCCTTGACTAATATTTTTGGTAACGTCAATACGACAAATGAAGATAGTGATCGTATTTTTAAGTTGTAAATTGAAAATGTATGTATGTGATTGCATTTGTAAATGTTGCGTCGATTTTTCTAATAATACAATTTAAATGAAAAAACATTAGAATTCAAAAAATTTTAATATTTGACTTTCTAAAAGGTTTCTTAATATGTATTATAAAGAAATAAATTTAAATATCATTTAAATAAGAATCAAGGCAACCAAAAAATTTAAAAAAAATATAATAATTTTTTTAAATCACTAAAATTAATTACTCAAAGTTCCCGTTTGTTTTATATGTTTGTTTTGATTACCTTAACAAACAAACTTTTTTCGCACATAATTTTAGATGAAATTAAGACAAAATTTATCAATTTAATATTACGAAAGTATTATTTCATAAAAAATTTAATAAAACCAGACATCTTAGAAAATGTTAAAAACATTTCAATTTTTACATTCTTTCATTCTATATGACATGGTACAAGACACATGGGTAAAAAAGACAAACGAACCTTTCAATTGTTTATTTACGAGGGATAACACCTAAAAGGTCGAGAAATTCAAAAAATCCATACGTAAGATTTTGAAAATTTCCTCAAGATTGTAATATGTACTTAGATTTTTTAGTTTAGACCGAAGTAATTAGTTTTTTTTAAGTGGTGTTGACTGGTGTTGAGTCTGGTGTTGAGTAAGCACAATAGATTTATGAGATCGGAGTACTGTAAGTAGTCGATCAATTAAATAGGACCGAATTAAAAGATAAAAAGCCATGTTCCAGTCAATTTTGCTTGTGCTCAGTCCTGTATTTATACAATTTAATTACTTTTCTTAATATAAATAAACATTTTAATGTTAACAAGATTAATTAGATTCGAAAAATGAAACAACAACGACTAAACACAACACAGACCAAATTTCTCTTATCACCAGTTTACATTATTATGGCTGATGGTGTGTTGGTTTTGAGTGAAAAAATCAATTATTGTTACATGACATGATGCTAATTGTTTCTTTTATTGAAACAAGTGGAAGAATGCTTATGGGAAAACATTTTTCGAATATTGATATTTTTATGTTATCAGCGTTTTTGTTTTTGCTTTTGACTTGAAGTGTTTTGATCTTGAAATATTAAATAATGATAACATTTATTATTTTATGAATTGTTTGTGGTGTGGATAGAATTATGTTTAACGATTCATTTGCATGTGAATAAGTGTGAAGTCATTAATACGGTTTCGGTACTATATGTTGTTTCTAACCTACTGTTTTAGATGATGTGAATGGCTTTTTCTAAGAATTTTTTATGTCTTACGGAATACGAAAAAAACGGAAATAAATTTCAGATACTGATAATCACCAGCGAGGAAGTACATCAAGCACGGTGGCAGACGCCATTTTCGGCAGTGATCTGTAGTAAAACAAATAATTCACGTTTTAATCAACTCTTAGAACTTTGGTACTCATATAATTCAGGCATAACTCTAAACTGATTTGCGTAAATCCCAGTCTCACTGTTAACAAATGTTTATAAAATAATATATATGCATTGAATATCCAAACCCATATTTCAAATATCGTACAAAGAAATAGTATTAATAAAATTGTTTCACTAGCAAACAAGCATTTAATTTATTAGTAGCCGCCCTACTTAATTGAAATTTCTCAACACTAAAACTTAAAATGAATTACAAATCTAACCCTTTATCCGAATAAAAGAATCTTCTCTTATTTGATTTTAGTGCAAAAAAAATACAATCAAAATACTTAAATGAAACCTATCCAATTTAATTTTGATTGTAAGGTCACGTTTACAAAAAAAAAAACATCTCGAAAACGGAAAAAATTGTGACATTCAAAGTGAGAAATTGTGTTCCTATTAGAAATAGAAAAAGTCCAAGCGGCACGTATATCCGCTAGAAATAGGTAGATTTCGAGATCAGACAGTTTTGTGTGCCAGTAGAATCTGATGTATCAGATTAGTTTAAACAACACAAACTAATTTCAAACAGATATCGAACAAATTTTAAAAAGAAAATTAGCTACATATAAGCAAAACTATCTATCCAATTTTGCAACAAACAAATATCAAATCTACCACAGAACATGTGTGTGACAATTTATGCTACGCTATATCATATGTCGTCCAATTACTGCAAAATATCAAAATAGTTTATTTCTAAGAAAAAAAATTAATTTCTTCTATTCAAACCTTTTTATTTTTTTTTTCATTGACTGTTATGTGGTTTTTGCAAATTGTAGTTATGGATTGTTGCTAACTTTTGTGTTGAAGCCAACAAGTCAAAAACCTCTAACTGCAGAGGTTTATATTTATAAGAAACGGATTAAAATGTTTCTACAGATTCTAAATTTATGAAGTTTTTAAATATATTAGTATCCAAACCGCCGTTATAACGGATTAAAAAAACTAATTTTTTTTCTAGTATAAAGCCTCTAGTTATTTAACCATAAGTCAGATTTTTTTGATTTACGAACTTGTCCAAGATATTAATAAAACACACATGTTTACGGAAGGGTTTTTGATCTGGCTCCACAAATGCGACCGTGAGAGTGCTGGTTGATTCAAACCCTTTTTGTGTTTTACAAGCTTTTTTGTTGGAGCCGCTCACTCAGAAGCCTGCAACTGCAGAGG
>OY856187.1:297406334-297486570 GCA_963693315.1 Diogma glabrata | reverse complement strand
AACAAAGAATTTTGTGCTCAACACAAAATTTTTATTTCTGATTGGTTAATCACACCATTCACAGTATAGAATTCGAATGTTAAAACCCAGCTTAATGTTGATTGGTTGATTTTATGTTCATTTGACACTCGTATAAAACTTTTAGTTTAAGCATAGAATTTCATTAAAGAATTAGTCTCAAATTTTAAAAACAAGGTATTTCATTCTGTTTGTATACGTTTCTGGTACACGGATGAAAATAAAGCTATGATTGCAGTTCATAAGTTTTGTATAAAATAATTATAATAGTAGACTCTTGTATAAGCTTAGAATGAAGGCAATTTTTCACGAGGATGAAGTTACCTGGAACGAGCGTAGCTCGGAGGGAATCATCCGAGTGAAGAATTGCCTTCATCCTAAGCGAATACAAGATGCTATTTTATCCACGACTTCAAAATATTTCCAATAATTTGCAGTTTTTCTGTAAAAGTTTATATCGCCATATTGAAATAAATTCATGAAATGAAAAATAAAACAAAACATGTTTGTTTATTTTAGAATATATATATATATATATATATATATATATATATATATATATATATATATATATATATATATATATATATATATATATATATATATATATATATATATATATATATATATATATATATATATATATATATATATATATATATATATATATATATATATATATATATATATATATATAATGTTTTGTTCTTGTTTTAACTTGTTTATACACAAATCAAGTTTTTAATTTGTTAGGGGAATATTTAATAAATAAAGTGGAATGAAATAAATAAAGGGGAATTTAATAAATAAAGTGGAATGAATACAATTACAATGAAAGATATACGCATGGAAAGTATATATACTTTAGTAGTCGTGGATAAATGTTTATTCCTGGGCACTTTCTATAATATATTTGCAATATCCACAACTTTGAGGCATACATTATAATGAATATTTAGTCATGGAATATAAAACTCTGGCATAAAATATTGAAAGAAACGAAACTGTGATTACTAGTCACAAAAAAATGAATAATAAAATGATAATTTTCATGCCTAATAACCATTTTATATTTCAAAATGTGCATGGAATAGATTTAGAAGGAATAAAATTTTTCGACAGTAATAGAAAAAAAACATTTTTCATAATTTATACCGCATTCACAGCGACATATCAAATTAGTAGATGTAATTTAAATCTGTGCTGTAAACACTTTTTATTTTAAAATTTTGCAACTAATTTGATATCTAGGCTTACTACCATCACAAACGATTCAAATACTTACGATTTAAATTACAATCTACGTTTTAAACTCATATTAAATATGCCAAGATGCAAATTATAATATACTATCTACTAATTTGCAGGGCCGGCGCTCCATGGAACAGTACGAACAGTTTGACGGGGCGCTGAAATTGGAGGGCGCCAAAACCCAATTAATAAAAATAAATTTAAAATAATGAAATAAATATTTTAATTACCGAAATTTATTACCAAAAATATTTGTTTCACTGTGTAAAAATTCTTAAATTTTTTTTGTAAAATTTCTTTCAATGCAATCTTTGGCATTCAGGGGTGGGTCAGACAGGTTATACGACAAAAATAATGGTAATTTTCTCAAATTAGTAGAAGCAATTGCTGAATTTGACAATGTTCTTTCAGAACACCTACGACGGATAACTAATAATGAGACGCAAAACAAATATTTGCATAAAAACATTCAGAATGAACTAATTTCAATCGTGTCTAAAGTTATTCAAAATAAAATCGATGATATGATAAAATGTGCAAAATATTTTTCGATAATTGTTGATTGTACTCCAGATCAGAGCCGCAATGAACAATTATGACTTATTGTTAGAGTTGTTCATAGAAATCAAAACAAACATGAAATTAAGGAGCTTTTTATGGGTTTTTTAAAAGCTACAGATACGACGGGTAAGGGCTTAACGAATTTAGTTTTAGACCGACTAACTTCTCTAAAATTTTCAATTAGTGATTGCAGGGGACAAGGCTATGATAATGGCTCAAATATGAAGGGAAAAAACATTGGAATGCAAGCTTAAATTAAACAAATAGAACCCCGAGCATTTTTTGTGCCATGCGCATCACATTCAGCTAACCTAGTCCTTCTGGATTCAGTTCAATGTTTACTTCAAGCTGTAAATTTTTTTGATACTGTCCAATGTTTATATGTTTTTTTCTAGTTCTGTTTCAAGATGGAACATTTTGAAACAGAATGTGAAAACATTAACTCTCAAGCCACTCTGTACGACAAGATGGGAAAGCCGCATAGAAGCTTTAAAACCCTTAATGGTCCAAATACATGTGCAGAATTCTGCATGCAGCGAAATTAGAACATGTGTTGTTATATGAGAGCAATTACATGTAAATTCTGCATGCAGAAAAATTCTGCAAGATATCTCTAATTCTAATTTCGCTGCACAGAGGCAGTGCTACCACAATCAAAAAAACAAAAACTACTTGAAAACTCAGATAAAAATGGATGATTTTGACATTTTGTTTGAAAATGAATTATTTTTTATAATTATAACTCAAATAAAAATGAATGATATTTTTTTGAAAATGAAATTATTTTTGTAATGATTATTTGTTTATAAAGATATTTAAATATTCTAAATAATCCAAATTATAAAATAATTAAAACTAATATTGTTAATAAATAAATTTTTGGGAAAGGATTATCGGAAACAGTGGTATATGTTATTTGAATTTAAATTTTAATTTAGACATAAACGTTTTTACAGGCAACAATTCAATTATTTTCTTCTATTTTTTTTTTAATTAAAAAGACAGTTTTCTTTCACTTTCACAACTTTCACTTATAACTATTTCATAATACGTAAGAACACGAACTGTCGTTGTTACGAAAATTCTGCACGTCAAATATATAAAAATTCTGCACATCTATTTTAGATGCAGATATGCATGCAGCACTGCGTGCAGACTTTCTGCACATGTATTTGGACCATAATGTGTAGTTTAAGTAATATTTATGACGCTTTAGTTCAAATAGGAAGTGACAAGGATAAGGACGGAATAACAAGAAATAACGCGAATAGTTTATCTCTCAAAATTATTCAATTTGAATTTATTTGTTCATTAATTATTTGGTATAATATTCTTGATAAAATTAATATATTTAGCAAATATTTACAAAGTCCTGCTATTTGTTTAACGACGGCAGTACATTTGTTAGAGGGCACAAAAGAGTTTTTGACGAACTTACGAAATGAGGAAAAATTTCAGGGGTTTATCTTGCAAGCTAAAGAAATAGCTTTAAAATTAGATGTTCCACCAAATTTCCAGGATGCTCCAAGGCACCCTAGTCGAAAACCTCAACTTTTTTCGTACGAAGATAGAGACGAAATTTCAAATCCTGAACAAAAATTTGAAGTTGAATTTTATTTTCAAATCCTTGATTAGGCGATTCAACCTGTTAGCGAACGGTTTGATCAAATTTCGGAGCACAATAATATTTTCAAATTTTTGCATAATATTTCTGTGGCTTCATTAAATGCTTCTGATCTTTTAAATAATTGTCTTTCCCTAGAAAAGCATTTAACTTTCAATGCAAAGTCTGATATAGTAGGTTTGGATTTATGGGACGAAATTAAAACATTCCAAAGTATAGGTTCAGGAACTTTAAGCCCTATAGAATCATTAGATTTTATATTTGAAAAGATATTCGACCAGTTATTACCAAATCTAGTTGTAGCTCTTAGAATTATTTTGACAATACCAGTCACAGTAGCTTCCGGGGAACGTAGCTTTTCTAAATTAAAAATTATTAAAAATTATTAAAAATTATTTACGTAGCGTAATAGGACAAGAAAGACTGGTAGATTTAGCTAGAATATCTATAGAAAGTGAATTTCTGAGCAACTTGGATTATAGTGACTTGATAGACGACTTTGCAAGAATCAAAGCGCGTAAAATAAAATTTAATTAACTAATATATTTTAGAATTTAAAAATACACGCTTGAATTTTAGTGCTATTTATCCAATTTTTTTGGATTTTTTGTTATTGAAATTCGTACGCTGGATTAGAACGATAACAATATTTAATCTTTTATTTATTTTTTTAATGTTTATTTTTGAGGACTATACCTACGTTGGATACCTCGTTAAAAAAAATGCACTGCGTATCTATACCTTTTGGGTGATGTAGAAACGGATTATTTACGACAAACAGTTTGTTTTAGGACGGCATTTTTGAAAAATGCACCAGGCGCCAAAGTCGCTAGCGCCGGCGCTGCTAATTTGCTATGTCGCTGTGAATGCGGTATTACTAGACCTTTTTGTGGTATGTGAGTTGTATATATACAAACTTAGCCTAGGGCTTAGCCTAGAGCTACTATAATTTACAACTATTACAAAGAAGATGGCGCACTTTAATTATTTAAGTATCTTAAATTTGTTTATAACTTAGTTAAATAAATGATTAAATTAACAATTAAATAAATATTTATAAATTTTATGCAATTGTTACAAAAACTAGTGTGTATTACTAGTGCGAATGCGTTTTCCAAACGCGAGTGATTGCAGCACGAGCGTAGCGACTAGAGAGTTTGAAAAACGCATTCGCACTAGTAATACAATCTACTATTCTCTATTCCTAATTAGTCATTCTACGTATTCTATATTTATAAAATTCATTGAATAATATTCATAATAAGCCTTAGTGATTTTTGGAACAAGCATTCCTTATAAGTATATAATACACCTGGCTTATTCACGGTTGAAAATCAACGTAATTTAAGCATGTAATATACCCTATTAAGCATAAAAAAAACTAGATTTCTATCTGTGTATGTTCAGTTCAGACCAAAAAACTTAATAAAATTATATCCATAGTAGTTTTGCTCATATTTGACATTCATACATATATGATTACAATCGAAAAAACATATACAATATAATATGGATACTTTTGGATTTTTGAGATCAATTAAACTCAAGTAAGTAAAGAAGTAATTGGAATTTTTTCAATTCAAAGGTATGGTTTGAAGTTTCTCAGAAAAAAACTTCAATTCACATTTTTCGTGTTTCGGATGGGATTCGAACCTACCCTCGTCAGTGCCCGGCTCGAATCCATGGGCAGACACGCTATCGATTATGCCGTTGAGGCGATTTCAAAGTTGAAAGTTCTTCATCACTTATTTATTTTTTACTTAAGTTGAATTTTTCCACTGTCATTAGACTCCATATTTTGGAAATGTTTTTACTTTATATGGGATTCTATACAATATGGATACGTTTTTATTATTAATTGAGGAGGTCCACATTTATATTATTTAATTGAGGATTTATATTAATTGAGGAGGTCCACACCAAAACGTTACATTTCCATTATAAATGATTTTACACAATTTGAGAAAATGTGATTACACTATTAATGTCTTAAGCAAGCTCGATTTCACAAAGGGGAAAAGCAATCCTTGTGTAAGCATAAATAAATTGGGTCAGTCATAATTTGAATATTATGATTCCAAAGACATGACAATTATATGCATAAAAAAATGCTACGTTTTGGTGCAACTAATTGGAAATGTAGCGTTTTGGTGGGACCATTGTAGAAATGTAACTTTTTGACTATGACCTACTACTTCTATTACCATTGTAGAAAATACGTAACTTTAAAATTATGACAAACGTCACTTTTTGATATGAATAGAAAAAGAAGTTTTAGAGATATTATTTATTTTATTAGAAAAACTTAAATTATGAGAGCACATTCTTCTTCGCAACAATCACAAATTTCCACAAGTTGATCAGTTTGGAACTGTTCAATTCCAGGAGTTGGCGGCTGCTCTCCGTCCAACAGTGTTATTTTTTTTTTTTTTTATTCAAAGTTAGGCATGTTTAGTGTTAATTATAATAAATTATAAATTAACGTCTCTGAATATCCGAAGATACCATGCCAACTAGGGATAAGAATGGAATGCAAATTAAGATTCTCTGAGAAATTTATGAACGTTAACTTTAAAGCCTTGAGGATTAAATTCATCAGGGAAAACCCAGGAAGGTAAGGCATTCCAAAGATGAGAGACTCTGTTGAAAAAGTCACGTTGGAAGGCTACAGTTCTACACCTAATTATTTGAACTGTAAAGGGATGCGCTGCTACGTTTGCTCTGGTGTGACGCGAAAGGTTTGCTGATTTAGGTAAAATCGATTTGATCTCTTCAGAAGCTCGTTCATCCATAATATATTTATAAAATATAGTCAAATCAGCAACATTTCTTCTGTGCTGCAATGAATCAAGACCGTTAGTAAGACTTGGGTTACCAATGAGCTTAATAGCTCTACGCTGCACAGAATCAAGGCAGTTGAGACTACTCAAGTAAGCTCCACCCCATATGTGAGAACAGTATTCCATGCAGGGACGTATAAAAGATTTATAAACTAAAAGAAGTTGTTCGCTATCGAAAAACTTACGACATAAAGAAGAAAAGTTATGAAGAAATCTAAATCTTCAAAATTTCTCCATGTCTTACCATACTGTTTCACCAGTAAATCAGTTATATCTCTCTTTTTCTCGATTGAAACTTTATTTCTTAAGGCAATCATTTGCATTAATGTTGGAAACAGTTTCCCTCTCTTGAAGTAGGATATGTGCTTTTCATCACTTTCATATATGAAGTTTTCAAAACTTTTAAAAGCAAGCATTAACGGCAATTTTGAGATCTTTTAAAAAATACACGCTTCATATATTGTATACCATTTGTCGGTTTTAATAATTGACCTAATGCCTTAACATCATACAAATGCCAATCATTTCCTAAAATCTTTACATGGCCATGTTTGGAATAAATTTCATAAATTGGAATAAATTTCATAATGTTTTTGTTACTTTTTGGTGCAACTCGTCGATATCATAGCGGTATTTTACGAAATTTGACGCATTTTGTTGCAATTTCATTCGAATTTTCGATATAATTCAGTAATTGGAATCGATCTACGTACATAACTTTTTTTCTAAGAAAATTGTAAAAAATTGTTAAACTGTTCGTTTTGGTGTGGACCTGTACAATTATTATAAAAAGCAAAATATGACATTCTATTAACAGATGAAATAGCAATATAAAACACACCCATCGAAAACAGAACGTCATTTTTTTTAAAATTGTTTAAAAAATTTAAACGGAAATCGAATAGTAAATTGATCCTAAAATATTCAATGATTAAAAAGAATATAATAAAAACTACTTGAATTAAAAACATATTAACTGACATACTTTACAAAAACTAAATTTGTATAGAACAAATTTTTTTTTTAAAATTCACACATCTTTGATTTTTCATCTGCTAGAGCAGACCGGGGGTGCTCGGACACCTGAGGGCTGCGAGTTGGAGTATCTGGGGTTCTGAAGTTCCAATTTAACGAATTTACATTAAGCCATAAATAAAAATAATTTAAGGAATTTGGTTAATATAATGTTTTTTATTTATTATATTTTTTTTAAAAATGTGCGCAAAAGTAATTAAATAACAAAAGAAATTCTAAATAAATTACAAAAAGGAATAAGTATTTTGCAAATTGAATTAAAACAAATATTTATGCGCTTATATAGTGTTTTATTTATTTAGTTATTTATTTCAATTTAAATACTAGCAAACGGAAATATATCCAATAACATGCTAGTATAGAAGTAATACAAATTAAAGACAATATTAAAAAATTATATAAAAAATTACAGTAAAAAGTTTAAATTTAAAAGTAATACAAATTAAAGACAGTATTTAAAAAATAATATAAAAAATTACAATAAAAAGTTTAAATTTAGTTTATAAAAAGATAATGTTAATGTAATAAACCAAGAATGTTTAACACAAGATAAAATGAATAATATTAGAATTTAAAATATATATATAACAATAAAATTAATTTAATTTAATTTAACAATTTGTAAAATGCTTCTTTTAAACTGGACTAAGTTAGAGCAAAACAAATTGACTTGATTAAATTTAATATTGTGGCTGTACTGTAATCTAATCAACGGTGAATGAACTCTTAGATTAGTTAGAAAAGTATTATAATACAGAGTGTACGAATGCCTAGTATTATAAGAAGGTGTGGTATTCAAATGAATTAGACTAGCCAAATCCGATTCAATACTATGGTTAAGAATTTTATAAAGGGTTGTTTGATCAGCAATAGTACGTCTCTGTTCCAATGATAATATATTATATCGTTTTAATCTATCTTTGTATGGTTGATATGGGAAGCTTAATTTAAAGTTCAGAAATCTAGTAAACTTCCTTTGAACCCTCTCAATATGATCAACATGAGTTTGATATTTTGGATTCCAGACCGGCGAGATATATTCTAATGAAGAACGAACTATAGAATTAAAGATTGTAATAAGTGTTTTAGACGAACGAAAATTTGAACACACTCGCATAACAAAACCAAGCATTTTGAAAGCTTTGTTAACAATGTCTTGAATATGTATATTAAATTTTAATTTGTTATCCATAATAATGCCTAAATCACGAATACTTTGTTTTTCACATAGAGTTAAATTGTTAATATTATAAATGAATTGTAATTGAAAAGATCTAGGTTTAAGCTTAAAGGTAAAACATTTATTAATGTTGAGATATAGATCGTTACTTTTGCACCACTCATATATTTTATTAAGATTATTTTGAAGCACTACACAGTCAGCTATGGATTTGATTGATTTAAATATTTTCAAATCATCAGCAAAAAGTAGTGCTTTGCAATCCAAGCGTAAGCAAATATCATTAATAAACAAAATAAACAATAAAGGCCCCAAGATTGAACCTTGTGGTACACCCGAATGAGGACAGAAATAAAATGATTCATAGTCATTAATGCATACAAATTGAGATCTTTGTTTTAGATAAGATTCAACCCACCTAATAAACTTTAAATTCAGACCGAAATTACGTAATTTTTGAAGGAGAATATTATGGTTAACTTTATCAAAGGCCTTTGAAAAATCCATATATATGACATCAACACCAGCGCCAGAGTCAAGCGATTCATAGATATATTCCGTATAGTTAAGCATATTAGTAAGAGTTGATCTACTCTTAAAAAACCCGTGTTGGTTTTTAATAATATTAATATTAGTAAAGTCAAACAGTTTATTGTGAACAATTCTTTCGAAAATTTTGCTGAAACAATTCAATGTAGCAATTGGTCTATAATTTTCTACATCAGTACTGTCACCAGTTTTCAAAATTGGAATGATTTTAGCTATTTTCCATCTAATAGGAAAAACATCATTTTCAACAGACTTATTAAATAGAATGGTTAATGGCTGACAGATCAATGCATAAGTGTTTTTTAAGAAAATAGGAGGAATTAGATCAGCTCCAAAACCTTTATTTAGATCAAGTTTATTTAATACCGCTAGTACTTCTTCTTCCGTTACAGAAAATAATGAATCCTCCAAAGAGATATTACTTGCAGGAAATGTAGGTGTGGAATAAAGAGGCGTACTGGTGTACACAGATTGAAAATATGTCGCAAAAAGATCACAAATTCCTTTGGTTGAACTTTCTACATTGTTTTTAAAACGCATTGATGCTGGGATAGCATTAGTATTTTTTAATTTTTTTGTAAAAGACCAAAACTTTTTAGGATCTGACGAAATGGAACTTTCAATATCACTTAAATAATTTGCATAACATACATTAATTTCCCTTTTAACAGAGCTCCGCAAAGAAGAAAACATATTGTAATAATCAAGATCACCAGTTTTTTTAAACTTTCTATGAATTAGATTTTTAAATTCAATCATTTTTAACAAACTTTTTGAATACCAGATGGGATATTTACTAGATTTAGTTTTGAATTTAGGGACAAATTGATTGATTAACTGATAAAGAACATCATAAAAAGCATCAACTGACTGATCAACATTTTTATTGCCAAACAAGTGACACCAATTAATTTCAGATAGAGCTACGTTAATTTCAGCATAATTTCCTTTGTAAAAATTAAATCGTACAGATTCATCGGCTTTTAAGAGATCAAATTTTTTAAGATTTATTGAAATTTCAATCGGTGGATGATGTTGATCAATTTTTGATAACACATCCGTAGGATTGCTTACCGTAGCATTGCTTACATGTAAATTGGATAAAACCAGGTCTAAAATCCGATTAGATTTGTTAGTTAAATGATTGAATTGGGTAATATCCGTGAAGCTCAATGTTTCAAAAAGTGCTTGAGCTGGTCTAGTGAGACTTAAAAGGCTTGGTTCTAAGGAATCAGCAACAAATGACCACTTAATATTAGGTATATTGAAGTCACCAATAATAAGAAAGTTAGAATCAATTTTGTGAGTATTTATAATATTGGTTATATTTTCAAAATAACCATCATAATCCAAGATAGTTGCATTAGGATAAATATAAGGTACGTTCACATATAATCTTTTGTGTTTAAACTTAAGACATACCCATATTTCCTCCAAATAAACTTCCCATAATGGTAAACGAAAGCTTTGAAACTTGGAATTAATTGCTATCAAACCCCCCACCATCTTTTTTATTAGGAAAAAGATTAAGATCTCGTTTTGGTAGAGGTTGAGCATTAAGCCATCGTTTCTTTCGTGATATGTGCTTGGAACTTGGCACTTATCATACTGCTCTTCTATTTAACATAGGTATAAGGTGAATTTCGCGTAGAAGTTTGCTAAATCGTTTACACTCACTACACTGAAATCAAAGAAAAAATCGACCACTACCTATTTTATGCCAACCGAATGTTTCCTGTCACAACAACCTCAAATTCGGTAGCCTTATCTTCAAAAATCAAATTTGAAGATACAACAACCAAGTTGAAGACACAACAATCGAATGTGATGTCATCGTGACCACTTAATCACTGTAACAACCGAATGATTGAAATTTTTCTTTCAGTTCACGAATTATTCAATTTCTTACTAATCAAGTGAGTAGTTTAGCTGATAGAAATGCTATATAGTTCAGAAATATGCGAGGTTATAGTTCAGCTGCATACATCACAGCCATATTCACGCCCCTGAGCGAGTTAAATATTTTTATGCAAGATTTGGAGTTACCCCTATATACTTCTAAACTTCCAATTTCGATTAGCTATGTTTGCAAGAGAAATTTTTCGAATTTTCCCTTTGCTTGAAGAAGTTCTTGTTTCGGATTTTGAAAAAACAATATTGCAAACGAACTTATATAATATATTATAGTTAGAAAGCGTTAATCCCTGATTTATTCAAATTAAAAAACTTTACCATATTCACTTCAATAGAGCTCGTGTTCCACATACTTTTTTTTGTTTCAAGCTGCTATGATTTGTGTTATTTCGACTCCAGACTGTTTTTATTTAACTAAATTCCTGGTTTTTGGTGGGAAAATTACCAGCATCAAAATAAACTTTTATCAATTCTTTTCGTGTCTTCTTTCAAAGAATATAGCTAAATATTACAAAGGCTTAAATAATTCCAAAATTTAAATGTCTAGGTTAGTATTTCAGTTGGTAAACAACAAAAAGGAAAAAATATAAAAAAACTTTTATATGATTTCTACTTCGCCTTTTTCATATTCGTATTAATTAAAAAAAAAATCAGAAACGTTTTGCATTCAAAGCAGAAGCTTCATGAAAACTATACCAGGTTATGAATGCCCTAACTTTGAGATATTCCATTTCATAGATATTTCAGAACATGAATATAGACTGAAAGAAAAATTTATTTCAACCTCTGGTCACTACAACCTTTTTTATGCCAACCGACTTTTTGTTGTCACTGTGACATTTCACTTGGCTTTTGTGTCTTCATATGTCGATTTTGAATGTATGACATCAACATTTGAGGTTTATTGTGGCAGGAAACATTTATTTTTAATCTGACAATGGATGACAGTGATTTATTAAAAGACGATCTAGTAAACTTGGGACAAATGGATGAATCAAGAACTATGGACAAATGGATGTAATCAAATGGAATATCAAAAAGTATAGGTTTTAGAAATTTATAATGTGATCAATTAACATCATACGAAGGATAGCCAAAATGAGTAAAAAAGCACTTAAGTATCTTGTATCATAGCTACAACGTATATCACTCAGTAATAAGGCAGTATAGCAATAACGTACAATAGTAAATAACTAAACACTGTAATAATATAACAAGGGTTTGATCATGGAAGACAGTATCTTTGGCTGAGAGAGCCAAACCGTCTTTGAAGTGTGTTGCGTTTGGTGAATCTTTATCTTTATCAATGTATTCACAGACCACGTAAAGTTTTTGTATTCACTTCACTGAAAGTTTAAAAATACTTAATACTTTAATTTGAACAAGGATACATTTTATTACTTGGTCTCACGCTCCCTCCTATAGTCCTATATAAATCTATAGTTACGTTTTCAAATAATCACGGAAGTTGGAGGATGATTAAAACCCAGGAAAGCCATAATAAATAAATTAAGAACACTTTAGTTCGGTACATCCAGTAGTCACCATACGAAGGGGATATAGAGTTCTAACTTATCCGTGACATTAATTATTCTGCCACCAAATAATGGACATACTTAATTCCACGTGATGGAGTCACCAAGCTCGAACTTGGTCGGCATGAACAATTCAGTAATCATATCATTGACACATTCAATTTTCACAAGCTCTAGTTCAAAAAACTAGACTTATTAAAAAACTAGATATCTAAGTGAATTCTTTTCTACTGTATAACTAAACAAATTCCAGTGTTACAATTTTTACAAAAGAATACAAATTTCAATAAATCTGTGTTGGAACTTGGTTGGATCTGTGTTGGAACTGTCGGTACAGTTAGAAAAGAATTCATTAGTACTAACGATTAATAAGTTGCATTAGACACCCTCGAGGTTCTCGGTATCTTTCTTCTAAAATATCTTCAATTTTTCTTTCAAGGTCTTACCTTAATCTTATGGTTTTGTCAACCACCCGCGCAACAAACGAAACAAACCAAATTTCGTGCTTCGTTATCATATTTGGACAATCAAGTTTGCTGTCACTTTAAATCATTTTTTGTCACGGCTACAAACAGACATCAAATTGTAAAAACTATAGTTGATACCAACTTCTGACTTTTAACTTTGAAAAAATAATTAGAAATTTGAGACAAAAAATTACCTAAAAAACGGATTCCTTTTTCTCTTAACCCTTAACAACAAAAAATATTATACTAACCATATTCATTCCCATAGCAGATTTATTTCGGGATTAATGATTTATTTTAGGGATAAAAAAAAATATTTTAAACAATTAAATTAATTAGAAAAACAGATGATGACTATTTTGAAGTATTTTTAGTTTTTGGAAAGATTTTTGTCTTCGATTTGAAAACAATGTATGTGTAAAAATAAATTTATAATTAGAAAATGGTTTAAAGGAAGGAACTTCTATTAAAAAAAAATAAATAAATTAAAAAATAGTTTTGTTTCGATAGGTAGAAGTATGTACAATGCACATATTGTAGTTTTGTTTCCTAAATTTTTTGGTACATAAATTTAGTTGGATGAAGATCATTTGTTTAATTTGTATTTGTTTGTTGTGTTGAAAACTGGCAAAGTGAAATTGAAAATTGATTTATT
The DNA here is from genome assembly GCA_963693315.1 of Diogma glabrata. Lineage (NCBI taxonomy): Eukaryota > Metazoa > Arthropoda > Insecta > Diptera > Cylindrotomidae > Diogma > Diogma glabrata. The sequence goes on along the minus strand of OY856187.1, from coordinate 297,472,941 downwards.
TGTGTATGAAGAAGAAATTGTTGAGAAGAAAAGTCAACCTCTCAACATTATATTTAGGGTAAACAAATGTAAACATAAATATGTGATTGATCTTTTGTTATAAAATGCCTACGAAAATTTAAGAAACATCTTGAATCTGGAATCTTTTATACTAATACAAACAATAAACATACGTTATATCAGGATTCTATATAACTTTGATATGATGTCATAATTTAAACTACATTAATTAATTAAACTATGCATATGAAAATTTTTACAGAATTTTTAACCCAATTTCCATGAAGCGAATTTTCTCAGTTATATAATATATTAGACACGTTTATATGGTTTGTTTATATTGAAAATTTAATTATATTACAAATAATTGAGGCTTGCTCCTAACAGTAGGAAGATCAAAATGAAATAGTTTTATTGTTTCAATGACAAATAACAAATTAAGATTGAGATGAAAAAATAAATTTTTCGTAGAATTATTAAAAATCATTAATAAATCAATTATCATCATCAACCGGAGTCAGACGAAGAAGGTTGTCTCCTAAATTTTAAAGGAAAGAAAAAACAAACAAAAGATAATCGAAAATAGAAAAATAAGTGTATGTTATAGTGTTTGTGTTAGTGTTTATGAAAATAAAAGTGTTGAAGAACGAAAAAATAAGTAAATACATTAAGAGTGTGTTAGTGTTTATCAAAATAAAAGAGAAGTGAGGATAGAACGAGTACAATTATATAATTGATGAGATTGTTCTTTATTAATAAATTATTTAGTTTTCTGTATTTACTGTTACCAGGCGGTAGACAGGTAAAAATGTTGCCTTTTATTGCTTTAATGTTATTGCTTTTTTTATTGCTTTGTTATTATTTTAAAGCATAAATTTGTTTTGTATTGCCAGGTAACAAGAAGTATAGAATTTCGTTTTAGTTATTAGTAGGAATTTCGAATTTATTACTTTATCTGTACTCTTCAATTTTGTTAATGTCTTTTGTGTTCCCATTTTTTTTGCTTTTCCCTTATCGTGCAACTGTTGCATGAAACCTGCTATCGTGTTTTTGAGACTGAGATACCCAGTTTTTTGTATTATTTAGTTCTGAAATTTAGGCCTGGTCGAATTTCAGTATCTATACCTGCTATGGCAAAGAGTAAGTCTGTGTTTCAACAAAATGGCCGCAGAGTGAACCAACAGCTTAGCATTGATTTCACAAACATAAGAGAACTAAATTCGAATTTAAACGAGGTTCATCACCACATCGAAAAAAATTAACCTGACATATTGTTTCTTACTGAAACAATTGTCAGTGCAAAGCATCAAAATTGGAGCTAGATAAATACCGCATACCCAGTTACGAATTGGAACATTCCTTTTATAACAAACATGGTGTCTGTGTATTCATTCAAAATTCAGTTTCATGTATGAGAATTAAGGCATACGAGTTGAACTCAAAGCACCATAATTCTTTGGCATTGAAGGTCTCAGGTGTGGATAAAACTCTGTTTATAATAGGAATATATAGATCCCTCAACTCTCCTCCTGACTGTTCTTTTTTCAACAAACTATCGTCCAACCTAGACAAAATTTGCGAAGACTACCCGAAAGCAAGTCTCGCTATTCTTGGAGACTTTAACATACATAACAAAGAATGGCTGAAATACTCATCACGCACTGATGACGTAAGAAGACAAGCCGAATTAATACTGGCAGATTACCATGGTTTAACTCAAATGATAGAATTTCCCACGAGAACGCCGGAGAATACACATCATAATAATAATTTGCTGGATCTGTTTTTGACAAACGAACCAGATACACCGAAGACAAAAGTTGACCAACCCCTGGGATCATCGAACCATTTACTAATATCAGCAGTAGTACAATTTACATCACCTTCACCAATTAAAGCCAATCCTCGTCGCGTTTGGAATTATAAACGCGCAGACTGGGAAGGACTGAAAAACTTTTATGAAGAAACACCCTGGAAAACTATTTGTTGTGTTGAGCAAGATCCTAGCACATCAGCACTAAGAGTTTCTGAAGTCATAAAACATCATAATGGAATGCAGCGGTTTATTCCAAATCGACTAACCACTCCTAAAACTGAACCTTGGTTCACGCGGGATGTTGATGAGGCGGTGAGAAATAAACGCAAAGCATTTAAGGCGTACAACTCAAATAAACACCTGAAACCTATTGTGCCTACAAGAAAGCAAGAAATATTAGTAAATACAAAATAGATTTGGACAAAGACGCGTTCATGCAGAAGAAAGCGAAAAAATTCGCCGAGCACCCTTCTGGCTCTCGTAGTTTCTTTCAAGCAGTTAAATCAGTGCAGAGCAATTTTACTCGATCCTCTATTCCAACCTTAGTTCTGAATGACATTCCTGTGAGCGAATCGAAAGGAGAAAGCGGATCTTTTGGGTCGTATTTTCGCAGAAAACTCAAACATAGTTGAACCGCCCCATCCTACTTACATTTCTATCTCCAGTTGAAACAAAAATGAAGCCAATTGTTTTTCAATGTAATATTGTACGAAAAATGCTTCTTTCAATCAACGTCAACAAATCCGCTGGCCCCGATGGTATTCCACCCCTCATTCTTAAAAACTTTGCTAGGCAGCTCGCTCCAATTCTAACAAAAATATTCTATTTATCTTACAAAACCGGCATATTTCCCGATTCTTGGAAACTGGCTAGTGTTCAACTTATATCGAAGAAAGGTAGTAAGATTGACCGCATAATTATAGACCAATTGCAATTCTGCCGGTTTTGGCTGAAATATTTGAAAAATATGTTAACTATAATCTAATAGAATATTTGGAGATGTCACGAATTATTGATGATAAGCAGTATGGTTTTCGTAGAAGTCATGCAACAGGTGACCTATTAGCCTACGTAACCAATATGTGGAACAAATCGCTGGAGAACCATGGTGAAACATTTAGTATTTCACTTGATATTTCTAAAGCATTTGATAAAGTATGGCATAGTAACCTAATAACTAAATTAAAATCTTATGGTCTAGATCATCTTACTGTTTCATGGATTCAAAGTTTTCTTACAGGTCGTCAATTTCATGTTAATTTAGATGGTATCACATCCAATATTTTCACAACCAATGCTGGTGTTCCTCAAGGCTCCGCACTCTCGCCAACCTTGTTTCTACTATGCATTAATGATTTGCTCATTTCCACAGTACACCCAATCCATTGTTTTGCTGATGACTCCACATTGCATGCATCACATGCATCCCCTAAAATTCGATCTCATACTGCAGTCACAACTGATAGAGAGCTGTTAATTGATTCTATCAATGCAGACCTGCAGCGTATAATGGAATGGGGTGATCGTAATTTTGTTGCATTTAACCCAACCAAAACCAAACTATGCCGTTTATCACGAATAGAAAGACATAAAAATTCATTATTAAGATAAACAATGAGGAACTGCATGAGGTTGAGTCAGTTAGACTTCAAGAGAGTGGATATTGAAAATAATCTGAAATGGAATACACACATGTTCTTCGCTAAATCGGCAATGCAAAAGTTAGGATTCTTGAGTCGATGTAAAAAGTTCTTTAATCCTGAGCAAATTTTGCTGATTTATAAGTCCTTTATTCGTCCATGCATGGAATACTGCTGTCATGTTTGGGGAGGTGCTTGTCAGTCAACAATAAAATGTCTAGACTCTGTACAGAGAAAGGCGATACGGTTGATTGATAATACAGAACTAACTGATCAGCTTGATTCACTCCAGCACCGAAGAGATGTGGCTGAATTGTCAATCTACTAAAAATATAACTTTAGCGAATTTTCTTCAAATGAAATACAAAATATCCTTGCATCAAGTGCGCAGTACAATCGACGAACAAGAACTTCAGAGTCATCCCACCCATTTGCTGTCAAAATATCTCGTTGTAGAACTATGTCCTTCCAGAACGATTACTTTAATAGAGTGGCCAAATTATGGAACTCATTTCCCGCCTCCGTATTTCCCGATGAATTTGCCCCTCAGACATTTAAAGAAAATGTCAATCGTCATTTAAAAAAATTAGTATAGTTTAAAATAATTTATTTATTTATTTATTTATTTACTAGGGGGTATCCCGCGGGCTCCGCCCGAAATGTTGTGTCAAAAAGTGAGGAAAAAGACCTTTAATTATGTACTTTCATCAATTTGTTTCCTCTTTTCTTTTTTAATAAACTTATTATAAAAACCATCTACCAACTTTACTATTTAATGTAAAAATTATTCCTTTAAAAAAAGGTTATTATTCATTTAAAAAAAATTCGATCTATTTTTCATAATAAATATTACATATCTTGTGACTAATTCAAAATAAAAAATCCCAGCGGCAGGTATATCCGCTAGAAATAGGTAGATTTCGGGGTCAGACGGTTTTGTGTCCAAATAAAATTAGATAAGTCAGATTAGTTTAAATAAAAAATATAAGTAGAAACAGAATAATTCAAAAAAATTATCGAACCAAATTAAATACATTATCCGAACTAACGCCATCAATACAATTTCGGAACAGTTTTATTTAAGTTGGTTTAAACTACTTTTAATAACATATTAAATCCACCAAAGATCAAATGAACTACGTCACAACTACAATTATACTATCACACATAATTTATAATCAAACATTATCAAACAATTTTATTTCAAAATCGTCTTTTGTTGTTGTGTTTTTTTGTTCTTATTTAATCTTTTTTCAAACGGTTACTTAGTAAAAAAAATAAAAACAAAAGAGATTTTGATAATTTTTCTATGGTATTAAATGGGTTGATATTTTTTGTGTAAGGGTTGCATTATAATGCTTATAAAAATGAAACCTTTTGGGTTAGAAAGCTGAAATTTTTTGAGGCTATAGTTGAAAAGTATGTTTAAAAGCTAAGATGAATTTAAATAACATAAACTGAACCATGATGAAAGCATTGCCTTTTGCGTTTGTTTTTATTTCAACAGCCGTAGGGTCTCAACCGTTAGACTTAAACTATTATTTTTGAAAATTTTGGAAAGATTTATATTTTAAGTGTGTGAAAAAAAGTTTTCAACTATGAGCTTGGCCATTTCAGCTAGATCAAGGGCAGCAAAGTTTAGTAAATTTTTAAAACAGCTGATTTTTGAGGAACCTGAAACGCCAAAGTGGTCATCTGGATAAAAATGATAAAAAAAGGTTCAAATACTCAATATTTTTAAATTTTATTAAAATATTATTATTCAAACGGAAGTTATAGCGCCCTAGATTATTCGACTTTTTAGGCTCTAGCCGCTTAACCGGTACCCGGATTTGGCCAGTTCACGAACTTGTCCAAGACATTATTTGCCGAAACATACACAGAAAATTATTTTGGTGTAGGTCGAAAAATGCGACCGTGAGAGTGCCGCTAAATTCCGTTATACCTCATATCGTTATATATATATATATATATATATATATATATATATATATAATTTTTTTTTTTTTTTGTTTTTCCATCTCCGCTTATCACAAATAGTCGTTTGGCATCAAAATTTTTCCGAAATTCCGAGATGAAGCCCATTGCAATAGGTAGATTTTTATATGAAATCTACCTAAAAGGTTTTATTAATAAAACATCAACAAAAATTATAAATAAAAAAATAAAAACCCCTGAAAGCATTCTATATTAAATAGTAGTTTTTGTTTTTCCTTAATTTAGTTCACAGGAATGAAATTATGGCAAATAATTATCGGAAACCACTATTATATGATTTTTAGCACTGCCTGTCAAAAAACTAATTAATTTTCTTGTTAATATCGAAATTATATAATAATTTGAACGAAACGGGAAATGACAGTGCAATAAAATGCTATGAAAACTGCATTATCGATCAAATTGCTCTATCGTAAAATGAAATGCATGTATGAATAAAATAAAAGTGTGTAAAAAAACAATAATTTAATGTTATTTATAGTAGTTGTTGTTATTCTTAATATCGAAATGTAAATATCGAAATGATTTTAATGATTTTAACTTGAACAAATTATGGCAAAAGACAACTTAACTTTTTAACTAACTTTAAAGAACTAATTAATATTGTTTGTTCAGAGTGACGTGAATAATCCATTATTTAAATAATGATTAAAAAACTTTTTTATTTTTTTTTAAATAATTACAAACACCATTTATTACTCACTTATTTTTTATATTTATTCTACCGGTTTCGATTTTCAAAAAATCATCGACTGAAAAATATTTTGCAATTAAAATTAATAACAATTTTGCTTACTATATATACTAAATAATATTACCAAACAAAAATTTTTTTTTTCTAAAAACAATGAAATAACAAATCTAAGGTAAAACAATTTGAAAGGATTAAAAAAAAAACCAAATGAGTTATACAAAGTTAGGGGCAGGTAATTAAAGTTAATTAAAAATAATGAAACAAAAAATAAAAATAAAAGGAAAATTTTAAGGGGAGGTTTAAAAAGTTAAAAGTTTTATGGCGTGATAATCCCACATTATTTTTAAATATTAAATAATGGTGATGTGATCTTAGCTTCCTCCGTATTCATCAAATTTGGGGCTTTTTTCTTAATATGGTACGACTCATAAGCATCTAACTTCCATTTCTGCCTTACAGGTTTTATAAGTTTAGATTTTTCAGAATCAATTTTGTGATTATTATTCACCATATGCTCGGCTACACTAGATTTATTTATATGTTTATTGTTTGTAGCTTTCTGATGTTCATTGTATCTGGTGTTGAAATCTCTAGATGTTTGACCTATATATACTGCTTCACAGTTTTCCAAAACCGAGAAATCCCTTGCCAAATATGATTGAAAATGCCAAACAAACTACAAAAGAAATCTGCAGCCTGTTAGAAGAACAAAAGTTAAAATATTTATTTAATACACCAAACCCAAAAATAGCCAAATTGTATGCCTTACCAAAGATACACAAACCTGGTAACAAAATGCGACCAATATGCTCAAATATTTCAACACCAACTGAGAATATGGCCAAATGGTTGCTAAAAGAATTGAATCAAATCCCGGAACCAGAAGGAAGAAGCATTAAAAACTCAATAGAATTAGTAGAGAAAATTAAAAACATAGTAATAGATACAGATGAAATTATGGTATCTTTCGATGTGACGGCGTTATTTCCAAGTATCCCAATAGATGAAACATTTCAATACCTTGAAGAACACCTCCTACAAAATAAAATTTTACCAACAAAAATAAAAACATATATGAAAATTGCATCTACATGTATGGATCAAAGCTGCTTTCAGTTTCGGAATAAATTCTACAAACAAACATCAGGCACTTCTATGGGAAGCAAACTGGCTCCATATCTAAGCAATATTTTTATGTGCCATCTAGAAACAGAAATTATAACATCAACACAAAATGCTCCTAAAATATGGTTGAGATATGTTGACGATATATTTGCAATAATTAAAAGAACAGATTTAAACTCCTTTTTTGATATATTAAATACCAAACACCCAAATATTAAATTCACTAAAGAAATAGAGTTGAATGGCGTATTAAACTTTTTAGATGTCAAAATAATTCGATCAACAAACGGCCAGGTTAAATTTGGGATATACAGGAAACCAACCAACACAAACCGCTTTATAACTGCCGATTCATACCATCACATAACACATAAAAAAGCAGCATTTCACAGCATGGCACATCGGTTGTTTAATATCCCATTAGAAGAAGAAGAATTTATAACAGAAGTTAACTACATAAGGCACACCGCATTAGTAAATGGTTATACAACAGATTTTGCAGACAATATCATAAAAACACACAGAAAAAAATATAACAAAAACCGGATAACAGGCTTATTACCAGTAAAAGATACAGTTACCAAGAGAAGAATTAGCATTCCATATTTCCCTAATATTACAAATAAACTACAACACATTTTTTTAAAACATAATATTGAATTAGTCACCCGACCTTCAACAAGCTTAAAAAATTCATTGAATAACTACAAGGACAAGGAAATGGAAAATAGCAAATCTGGCATCTATCAAATGGCATGTGAAAACTGTGAAGCAGTATATATAGGTCAAACATCTAGAGATTTCAACACCAGATACAATGAACATCAGAAAGCTACAAACAATAAACATATAAATAAATCTAGTGTAGCCGAGCATATGGTGAATAATAATCACAAAATTGATTCTGAAAAATCTAAACTTATAAAACCTGTAAGGCAGAAATGGAAGTTAGATGCTTATGAGTCGTACCATATTAAGAAAAAAGCCCCAAATTTGATGAATACGGAGGAAGCTAAGATCACATCACCATTATTTAATATTTAAAAATAATGTGGGATTATCACGCCATAAAACTTTTAACTTTTTAAACCTCCCCTTAAAATTTTCCTTTTATTTTTATTTTTTGTTTCATTATTTTTAATTAACTTTAATTACCTGCCCCTAACTTTGTACAACTCATTTGGTTTTTTTTTTAATCCTTTCAAATTGTTTTACCTTAGATTTGTTATTTCATTGTTTTTAGAAAAAAAAAAAATTTTTGTTTGGTAATATTATTTAGTATATATAGTAAGCAAAATTGTTATTAATTTTAATTGCAAAATATTTTCCAGTCGATGATTTTTTGAAAATCGAAACCGGTAGAATAAATATAAAAAATAAGTGAGTAATAAATGGTGTTTGTAATTATTTAAAAAAAAATAAAAAAGTTTTTTAATCATTATTTAAATTTAAAGAACTACTTTATCGATAATTCTAAGTATCCAAAAACAAAATTTTATATAAGTTTTATTTATATATGAATTATTTATTTATATGAATTCATTCATGAATAATAAAATAAGAAAGCACAATAATTTCAAAGTTATTTAAAGAAAATAATGAATTTATGAATAAAAAAAATAATTTTAATGTTATTTAAAATAAAAATTTAAAAACTGCATTATCGTAAAACGAAATGTATGTATGAATATGAATAAAATAAAAGTGTGTAAAAAAACAATAATTTTAATGTTTTTCAAAAAAAAAATAAAAAAAAATTCACAACAATCAGGTTTCGAACTTTCAATCTTATGATCATCAGTCGAGCGCGCTACCAATATACCAATTTGAACTATATTTGAACTATAGACTAAAGGATAGATAAGGTATCCGTTACGCTCGTATAGAAGGATAGACTTACGGCTATTATATTATTGATATAATATATTATTGATATTGATTGATTATATTATTATATTATTATTACAATACAATATAGGTAAGCATTGTTAAGGTAAGTAAGTATTGTTAAGGTAGGTAAGTATTGTTACAGGTAAGTATTGGCAATGCAGGTAAGTATTGTATAGTTGTTTTCCTTTTCTCGCTCTTTTTCAGCCATTAGCTGAAAAAGTGCGAGAGAATGGAAAATATTGTTTTAATTAAATAAATTTTGAAATCGGCCGATAGAAAAAAAAATTAGTATAGTTATTCCCATATCCACGTATTCCTTTCATTTTCCCCATCTACTTCCTTTCTAGTTGACATGGTATCTTTGGATATTCAAAGAGTCTGAATAATGAATATTTCATATTTAGTGTGCTAAACATGTCTAACTAATTAATAAAAAAAAAATAAACAGAAACCATTTTACTTAGCATAAGAATTGATGTTCATTCATCATTGGAAATGAACGAAAAACTACAAAATCAATTTCCTTGAGTACAAAACTTTTTCTCTAAATTAATCTTCTAAATTCATACAACAGATTAGTATTTGAATAGTAATTTTCTTTAGCAAATCTTCCTACCCCATTTTCAATGAAATAAAGTGAACGAGTGATCAATGCAATGGTGAAAAGGAGTGAAAAGGATTGTCAGCAAAATAAATGTTGAATAGATATATTATTTGTGTTGATTTTTTTTATTGAAAATCTAGTAGACCGATTAGTAAATGGAACTACCAATGTGAATTAATTTTATGGAAAAGTTTTGATTAAATCAAATTTATTTTGTAGTTTTTAGTTTCCATTCAATAAAAGTTTGTCAATAATAGTAGATTATACAGTATACACCAAGGGAGGAAAGTGCATGTTTTTCTCCCAAGGTGTGTTTGGAGCCCGAGGGTAAAGCCTCAGGGCTACATATCACTGCGGGAGATAACATGCTCACTCCCGAGGTGTATATACTATTTTTTGCACAACCACAATATAATTATGACATTAAAAACTAAAATCTAATCATTTAAGCTGACTCTTAATTCGTCTTTTCATCTTTTTTTCTAGCCATAATAGAACGATGGTTAAATTTCTAAAGAGAGATTAATTCGAACATAACGATTTTTCATGGAAAAATATATTATAGGATTCGGTGTTTGACATTTCACCAATATTTTTAATAAACATCTAATTTTATTATATATTTTCAACAATTTCGTATACAAAATATACTTTATCTGTATGGTAATTTGAAATATATTTTTCAGTGTAAAATTAGTCGTTTTTCCATAAATAAGTTTTTCTTTATTAGAGTTTGTATCCCGGGATTTCCCAGTCTTCCAATTCCCGGGAAATTATCTATTTTATCTAATCCCGATTCCGGGGACTTTTATTCATTTCTCGGGATTTCCCGTATAGTTTAATTAGAATTAAATAAAAGTGTTCTATAGAGTTTGACGTATAATCAATTATTTTTTCCGGTTCAGTTTGACGTATTACGTAAAATATCGTAATAATTTTGATCATATTGCACGACTGAAAACACCATTATTTCGTTTTTAACAAAGAAGGAAGGGTTGTAACATATTTCATAATAAATCAGGGAACAAAAGCTTTCCTTCGTTGCTTGATTCATAAGCAAAAGCTCTCTATCTTTTCTATTCCATATAATCAATAATTCGGATATATTGAATATGCAAACAAATATATAATATAAATATATACAAAATCGTTTAAGTATCTTCAAATTTAAAAGTATCTTCAGTATCTTAAGTATCTTCAAATCGATGTATCACTATCAAGTAAAATAATATCGTTGATAAATATCGATATTTTTTACAAAAACCATAGATATAGATATGTCGATATACTTTCGCATCCCTTTTTCAAGGTTTTCAATTTTTTACAACGTTTGTTGTTGGATATTTTTACAAAACAGAAATCTCTTGACGAAATCCTTCGAAAAGAGAAGATCGCCCAATTTTAATTTAAATTAATAAATATGATTTTCAGATTTTGATAAAAGCATACATTTATTTATTATTTTAAAAAAAGATACTAATTTAGTTAAATACATAAGTATAGTTGACTACATTGGGTTAGCATGTTATGAAAAATTTGACAGCAAATTGAACGCAGTCTAGGTGTGAAATAAAACCAATAATTAAAAATAAGTATATTATTGAACTGTACATTTTACCCTTGAAAATATATTTCTTGTGAACTGTTTTTCGTATAGGCTTATGCACAAGTTTTGTTATTTGATGTCGGCAAACGGCATTATTGTCTTCCTCCACTGAGGTCAAGGTAGTGGTTTGGACACGGCTTTGAATATAGCAGTTGGGATAGTGGGTCAAAACACATTTGCAAATCTATTCAATTTTGAAACCCTTACTGTATAATGGTAAATGCAGCAAAATTAATTTGCAAATGCGATTTAGATTCTGCTTTTGATTTATTTCCAAATTATCAATTACTTACTGTCGTCGTAATATGTCATCAAAACTGGCCGCGACTGGTAATGTAATGTAAAATTAATTAATTGTAAACGAAACGTTATATCGTGTATATAAAACCGTGTAAATAGAAGAAATTATTTTTAAAATTAGTTTTTGTGAATAAAGTTTTAAGTATTATTGAGTAGAAATATTTTGTATGTACTTTTGAACGTTGTGTTACTGGAAATTTCTACAATCAACCGTTGGAGTTTCTGAAGCTGTTGAAAGAATATTCTAGTTAGGAATATTGTTTGCTGTATTGTTTTCCTATTGTTGTGGAATATGGTTGGTTCCATTGAAAAATGGTTCTCTATGTATAATACTCTTAGAGTAATAACTACTCTTTTTAATTTCTTTTTATAAAAAATGGCCAAATAAAACCAAGATACAATACATAAAATAAACAGAATGCGCAAAACCAAATTAGCCATAAATTTAACAGCAATTTGTTGACAGTGACCGGATACTCCATTTTCCCCACTGAAGATATATTTAAAAAAACATTGTTGATTTTTCTATTGATATTTTTTTCAAGAGTACTCGTCTTTGTTCAATCAAACCGTTGTAGAAATTGCCCTATTTAAACTGATTTGGTTTCCTGATTCAGTGTTTGAAGTTAATAGTTTGAAGCGTAAAATTTCTGATCCGACTGTATAATCCAGTCCTTTTTAGTAGTGGAAAAAACTGGATCTAGCCTAGATTATAGTTCAAACATAACCATTTGTGTACTTAAAATTTTAGGTAGCCATAATGTCTCATCATAACTTACTTTAAACCCATTAGTAAATGCTAAATCAATAATTGCTAAGGAGGCTCTTTTCGGTGTAGTTAAATAAATCAAAATTCTACTGCATCCTCTGACACTACCGGATGTTGGTCACATACACACAAAAAAAAAAGTTATGTTCTGTTCCTCTTCAAGATAACACCCATATGAGAAAACTTATTCAATGCCAATAGAAATAATGCGTTTCTATAGAAGAGTGTGTCCTTCTAGGAACAGACCACAGTTATCATTTTCAACTTTATTTTCTGTTTACTTTGCTTATCTGTTGAGAACAGAATACGTTCTCAACAGATAAGCAAACCATTTACTCCGACGACAGTATTTTCTTTTAACTGATTGGATCTTCCCAAAAAACTACTAAGTTGATTGTGACTTTATATAAATTTAGTTTAAGAAAAATGTCAAGAGCTCAATTTGGTCGTCTATTAGTTTTTATTTCATTTCATTTGAATATGCAGATATCACTATGAAGAATGACAGTAAAGAACATGGTGTGTCCAAGTTAAGAGCAAGATAAAAAAAATTCTGATTTTGAAGTCTACTTGAGTTTCGCTAAAGCTTCTAAGGAAGCTATTTAAAATTTATTTCTATAGAGTTTCTATAGAACTTCCACAGGGAAGTTTAACGCGGTAATAAATAATCTATCAAGGAATTATTATATAAAAATTTGTTAACTGATAATTTGAAACCGCCACTCATTTTCTGTTGTATTGTGCTTGTTTAACTTAAAACAATTTAACTGCCTAAATCTTTGCTTAAATTTGCTTCACTTTTGTTGTGTTTAAATTCATTAAAACAAATTTTAATTAATAAAACCCAAATCAATTATTTAATTCGATTAACGTGTTTTTTTTTGTAAAAACCTAAATTTAATATGATTTGTATAAAATTGGTGACTTTTTTTGATTAAATATTTAGATTTCTTTATTAGTAATGATATTAAAACCAATTGCAAAACCTAGATTTAGATAAAAAAAAATTAAAATATGTATAACACAAACCATTTAAAACAAGAAACTATAATCTAAAGATTCATCGGTTCATCACAATAATAAAAGAAATTTGCTGTTTGGGAAATTTTATATTTCTTTGCAAGTAAATGTTTTAAGAAAAAAGTCAAAAGGTTGTTTAGGCGAGATGTTATTAGAAGATAAAGGATCAAACCAATAAATAATAGTTGGCCGTAATTATGTTTATTTATAAACTCTACTTTGGGAAGTTTGTAAGTCGTTGAGGTAATCTTGCCCATGGAACGAGGTTACGTTTAAAAATTAGTTAAATTTAAAACCGACATATGCCTGCACAACGAAAATAACCCAAGTCGTCAAAGTGGAGAGACAGGTCAGCCAACAAAAAAGTAAACAATCGAGGGGAAAAAATTTTAAAAAATATTTATATGTTGCTGAGTGAAATTTTTTTTTAAGGAGGTCTATTCGATTTTGGCGTTCACCAGCAGCAATACACCAATCATATTTTGAAGAATTGGAAAAAATATAGAAGACTAATGAAGAACAACACATGCCCGCACATTTTAAGTATTTGCTTATATATTTTTATATGTTTGTTAATTTATTCAAAATAGTTAATTGATCTTTTTTTGTGATTTTGAGTAATAGTATCTATGTTTATTCATTTATTAAATATTTGTTAATTTAAATTTTGAATCAAAAAAATAAGAATTATATGATTGAATGGAAAATAGTTATTGAATATAAATTTTTGTGTTTTCCTAAATTTATTGTTTGAGTGTTAAGTTATTGTTGTTTTGCAGTGTTGTGTGAAAAGAAATTATTTAAAGAAACCGCTTCATTTAGAACGTTTGAGACAAAGGCGCGTCCCACCTAAAAATTAAATATAGCGCTGCGTAGAAGGTTACGCTACAAAAGCTCTCCCCACCACTGGAGTGAAAGCTACTAAAATACTTCTATATTTAACATTAGAAGCTTTACCTAAACTTATCTAAATAACTCTCGATAAGGCTTTTGAATAAAAGTTATAGAACTTATAGCTGTCATTAGGATTGAAGTAGTTTCAGTTGTAACTGTTTAAAGTTCTTATAGAAGTACAGCTGTTATGTAGTCTAAAAATAGCTTCAATATCAATACTTTAGAAGTTTTACCGATACTGTTTTGCGAAAATGAAATATGTTGTTAAACTGTCGAAAGCTATTGCTTCTATTATTTCAACTAAAGAAGCTTATTCGACGATAGATTATGCGACAGAAGTTTATTTGCGACGGCCTTTACGTTTTTCTCAGAATAGTATTGTGTACCCAGCGGTTTTTGTTTTTTTAATAAATTAATCGGACATATTTTACGCAACATAAAATATTAGTTAGAGTCTTGAAATAGTCGAAACAACCAAGTCAACTGGGATTGACTGGAACTGTAATTCCAACTTGAACGATAATTTGATTATATTTCATAAATAATGACATGCGAATTTTTCTTTACATTTCTGAGAGCCAAGAGCTCAAAGCTTGAGAGCTTCGACAGAAAAAACTGAGAGAGGCATACAGCTCCACAACTTAGTCACTCTATTAAAATTTTAAATAATGTGCTGCGAATGGATGTTGTGATACTGAAAATAATTTAATAATTATATTAAGGTAAACGTCCATAATGTGGACCGTTGTACCAATTGTGGATCGTCTAACAGAAATTTGCTCAAAATAAGAAAAATGATGGGTGTTCAAATATTTAGATTATCAAGAAATATAAATTCAAGTCCAATATTGCCTGTGTCGGATTTTGAGCGGGATAAAATACTTACAAACATTAGTTTTATCACTTAGATATTCTCTGCGTCGGCAGTACAAAATACAAAACAGTCAAATTGACATTTTGTTAATTTTTTCTTAAGGAACGTGCCTTACTAAAATAAGCTTTTAAGACTGTGTAATATAACTTAGTGTTTTTTTATTTTTACGGCTAAGTAGGTATATATAAAATTTATCATAAAAAATCTTTATTTTCAAAAAAAAAATTAATTAAGGTCAAATTATGAGTAGGTTCACATTATGTACATCGTATTTTCGATCTTGCCCAATTGTGGATCGGTGCGATCCAATTTAAGTTCAAATCCTCGCAATTTTTTATTCGAATTTACTATTACAAAAAAATCAGTAAAATTAAAACTTTAATTACAGTTAATACCAGACTAGACGTATTTTCAACCTGAGCGAATTCGGATCTAGGTTTTTCTAAATATATTTCTTATTTTTTGAAAATGAATTTGTTGAAACGCTTAACTGAATTTACTATTCGATAGGCGTGTTTTTTGAGAAAATTCGCATTAAACTAAACAAAAAAGTGTAGGTCCAACTAAGGCCAGCTTGTTTCTGATGGTATTTGTAATTAAAAATAATTGATCTGCCAGGTTTTTTTAACTAAGCTTTAGAAAGAACTCAATGTTTAAAAATCGCATCGATGTCTCTAATGTGGACCGCGCGATCCGAATTAGGAACTTGTATAAAATTCTTTTGTACCGAATGAAGATCTTGGTTAAAATTAATTTTTTGTATTTTGTTGATGAAAGGAAAATGCGTTTTAGACGTTGTAAAGAATGGAATGACCGTTCATACAGTCAGTAAACTAAGGCAGAATAATGTATAACCACCTAAAAAATCTAAACGCTGATAAAAAGAAGGCGCAACAAGTATTTTTTCAAAACTGCAAGAGATTACTCGTTACCTAGAATAACCATATGCCCAAATAATGTTGCATTCAAGTCTCACTTACATAGGAATTTCTCATTCCATTCAAGTTTCACTTGCATAAGAATTTCTCATAATAGGTCGCTCCGCGGTACAAAAAAATAAAATTTAAAAGAGTGACACAATATTTAGTAAATATTCGTGCACAAGACGCCCAAACTATATTATGAAAATGGTTCCCCGAAGTCAACATACATTTGAAACGAATTCCCTATTCATGATCATTCAGAACTGAAGTAATTTTTAACGCCATGTCATGTTGGTCCTAAAATCATTTTCATCATAGTGATCGCTCTCCTACCGAATTCAACGTCTATGTTACAACCGATGAATGTTACTTACTTGCATTAAATAAACCAACTGTTTCTGAATTTTTCAATTACTCAATTACTTCTCTAAATTTTCAATTACTTTTCAATAGCTTTCTAGTTGACGACGTTAAATTAACATGCTGACCATAATATTTTGCTGACCAGTACCACAATACGACGTATATCGAAACTCGTTTGAGTGCGGAAAAGTGAGTTATTTCCGCACTGATTTTTCATTTCCGCACTGCTGCCAATTTAAAAGACGAAACGGTGCGTTTGTGTTGGTAAACATTTTTATTAATAAAGTAGAAATGAATGAAAACATTACTTTTTACCAAAGTAGAAAGAGCAATTATGCAAGTTATTGAATGAATATCCTCCAGGAATCGGTGGTTGTGGCAAAGGCGCTCCAACCACTTTCAAGTTTGTTCGGCTTGTTTGACTCGAAATTATTGTAACAGTTGTACCGGCTGAAACATTGCCATTTTCAATGATTGATGCACTGGATTGAGCAGTAGTTGATGAGGTCGTTGAAACGTTATCAGCTCTAAAAATTTTCGAGCCCATGATGCTGTCAGCAATTTTACGTTTGTTGTTGAGCGAATGTTGGATGTATTTTTCTGTAACCTTATCAGACTCCCAACCACCATGTTGGTTAATTGTAGTTAAATTCACACCCGAATCTGCCAACAAGGATGCAGACGGTCGACGGAAGCAATGACCAGTGTACTCACCCGGTGACGAAAGATTCAAGAAAATTGCAATTGTCTTCGGATTGCCTCCAATCGTGTTAATGCCGATCGGCTGTTTGATGCATTTGCCTTTACGAAAACCCGAAAAGAATCTGTCGGTGATAACACCATGAGGACGTAGTCCTGAATACATCTTGAAAATATCAACCGAATTTACGTTCCGATCACTTCCTTCGTTGATGACAAATTGTCGAATGATTTTGGTTTTCGTTTTCGATGCGTTAATTTTAATGCCATTGTCCATGTATTCGACATCCTTTACGTTCAAATTCAACAATTCGCTTCGTCGGCAAGCACCATAGACACTGACAATAAGGGCCACCTTAAAATTGTGAGGTTAGGAAAATGAAACAAAAAAATTATCAGCAAATTTTACCTTCGTAGCCAAATAAACATCGTCGGAGCGTCCTTCAGGAATTTGTAGATTTCTTCAATGGTGAAGATTCTTAATTTCTTCGCAAAATAATTGTCATTTTTACGCTTCAAAAGAACTCGAAAATTGTTGAATTTTGAGATATCAATGTTGTCCTCCACGTTCAACGTGGATTTTAACATTGAGTAAATGCTCCATGTAGTTGACGATTGGAATTGTTTCATCTCGGTATCGAAATAAGCAAGCAACTTATTTTCCTCAATCACTTTAATTTTTTTTCACAGCACTATTTTTTGAACGCTCGATTCGTTTTTTCGTATTTTTCTTTGGATATTACCGGCAGTAAACCTTACAAAGCTCTTTCTGCTGCTCCTTCTCAAATCGGAATCCTCCCCTGAGCTCATTTTTTGCAGTTTCTTAATAAAATACCCGCGAAATGAAAACACGTTTGTAATGTGGGAACAGTCAAAAACAAATGACGTTTTTTTCTTGCATATAACCCAAATTGCATATTGTCAAGGCATTGTTGATCGATCAATACTTCGCGTAGTTTTTTTGTAGTGATTTTTTGTAATTTTTTTTTATTTTTTGTCTATTGTGGTATACTTAAGTGCAGAAAACGTTGTGTGCAACTCGTTTTGAAATGAATTATTTTCAGCACACGTCCTAATTTTCAATACTCGTTTCGCTCGTATTGAAAACTTAGGACTAGTCATGAAAAAATCTTCATTTCAAAACTTGTAGCACAAACTACTATTTTGTACTTGCAAATACTTAACCGCATAAATGACGGCAAATTCAAATCTTGCGTGTATTTCAGGATATCCTTTAAAAAAATGAACAATTTTTTCCCATAAAATTATTTGTTTTTGTGCAACAAATAGAGAATCTCTAATGAGATCCACATTTGGGACAGCAAACGATCCGCTTTAGGGAATACAATTTTTTAAGACGATCCACATTAAGGACATTGCAATTAAATAATGTTTTGCTAAATTCTGAACAATTCGCATATAATTTACCAGTTATTTTCAACTAAATTCAGAAAATATTATACAAACTTAGTAATGGGAAGCAAATTTGTATTTTTATAAATACACATTTTACTGTAGGAACTTTCAAAACCTTAAGACGAAAAAAACGATCCGCAATTGGGACATTTACCTTAAGTGTAAGGAGGAATAATAATTTGCATTCCTCGAAAGACTAATCATTACAGTTGAATATATAATAATCCATTACCTTAGTAGTAATTTCTATAACAGAACATTTTTTATATTATAACCTTGTTAAAAAAATATATTGTTCAAACAAAGCTGTAAGGACGCTAAAAGTTAATCATTAAAAAGATAAAACAAATAAGAAAAAGATTTGTCAATACTCTTTTACAGAATGTCTATAAAAAGATACAAAATTTTGGGGGAACGTAATATATTGATTAGTCAGCAGGCCTTCACAATATTGATTAGTCAGCAGGCCTTCAGCCCTTTCATTTGATGATTACCAGATATTTTATACTTGGTGAGTCGCCTCTCCATGGTGAGTCCGACATCTTTTTTATCTGCCATTTTTCTTGATTCGGCCGCTTTTTCGATCGGCAAACTCCGAAAAATAGCGATTGCCCGGAGTCTTGTAAATTTACTACCACAATTTTGTTTTTTATTAATGGGGGGTTGAAATTTGTTTTAAAAAACGAGGGTAATCTTGTCCAACAAAAATTTGTCTGCGCTATTGTCGAGTCTGGCAATTGACATTTTGACATGCTTGGGTTGTCGGAATCGTTAATAGCAGACAAATTTTTGTGCAACAAAACTAAGTTCGTTTTTTAAAACATATTTTCACCCACCCACTATTAATAAAAAATAAAACTGTGGTAGTAAATTTACAAGATCCCAGGCAATCGGTATTTTTTGGAGTTTGACGAACGAAAAGGCGGCCGAATCGAGGAAAATGGCAGATGAAAACTCATGTTGAAAACTGCTGTTGAACTCATAAGGAGAGGTGCCTCACAAAGTATAAAACATGTGCAAATCATCAAATGGAAGGAGCGAGGGCCTGGTGAGTGGTGACTAGATGTGCAATAATGAAAAAATTGCAGTTTAGGGTTAGGACATTTTACGTAAACAACGATTACGATGGGACCCGGGCATAATAACTTATCAAGTATCGACAGAAAATTCCAAAACCATAAGAAACAAACATAATATTTTTAATGGAGAACTATTAAACCAAATTGATAAAAATCTAAATAATTGTGATTAAATTGACCGAAAGAACTAAATCCAACAAATCGTTTAAATCTTTTAATTTTCTGCCTGGTTTCTCCTTATTAATTCCTATTTATTGACTTAGTCAAATGTTTCTTTGATTTAAAAATGACTAAATACATATATCAAATTTCTTGTTTCGAACGACCTTAAAAAACCTCTTATGCTTGTCAGCAAAGCTGATGTCAAACGATATAGTCTAACCATCACTTTAACCTAATTTTTAAAAACTAACAACTTAAACGCTTTCCCTGGTACCTATGGTTGGTATAAACTTTATATTTAAAATGCTGTTTTTTCTGCTTTCCCAATTCAAATTCTATTGTTCTTGTTACTTTAGAATGCTTCAAAGAAAATTAAAATTAGAATTGTTATGATTCATACCATGATTCGATATGTTTTTATAACTTTTGATGATCAAACTGTAACTATTCAAGAATTTTATTTCCTTGTTATATTTGTGAGTTTATTGAAAATTAAAGATTGAATTGATCAGATTTATTTTTGTTTGATTTGATGGGTTTAGATTTGAAGATTACTGCAATAGAATTTGGCATTTTTTTGTACAATGTCTGTTATTCATGGGAAGAACAATTGAGATGTGTCGAAATGTACTCAAAAGGTCATAGTCAGCTTTGAGATTTGTACTGTTAAACGAAAGAATATTATTAGTTATTACCATTATTAAAAAAAACATGAGTGTTAAAATTAAAATGATTTTCTTCATTATTTGAAGTTTATAGTATGGTCAGGAGGTTATTTTTGAATTAAAGTCTGACAGAAACGCAATTTATTTAACAGCGTTCAATGCAGAATAAATTGGTTTTGTTCTATTAATCTAATTAATCAATGCATATAATAACGCAACATAAGATTTAATAACAAAGAACTCTGCTTAAATCACTAGTTTAACCTCCATTGTAATTTGTAACGAAGTTATTAGTTTAAACGGCGATTAAGTTAAAAATCACAATTGTAAAGTCACTAGAAAACAATGTGCGAATAACAATCGGCAGAGAACGCAAAAATAACTTTAAAGGTCAATTCACTATACACATGACCAGTAAATGATAATTTGATCATGACCCGTCAAAAATGAAGTGCAGATTCTAACATAGTAACAATCAAATTTTACATCCAGTTTATTACTTCAAAGTTTCTATCTTTCGAACATTAATGTTATTATTAGGTAAGTTTTATTTAAGATGTAAGTAATTATAGAAAACTATTCATAATTCTGTCTAAATCAATTGTAATATTTAAATAAAACATAAGCTATAAATAATAAACATTAACGATATAAAACTATAAAAATTTCGAAATAGATAAGATAACAGATAAATATAACTGATTTAATTTAGTAAATATTAGTTCATTTTTGGTAATTCTGATAAGAATTTCTTTTCTTAAACTAATGTAGCTTTATTTCAAATTAAAATTTTACAAATATATATATCTGTAGGTGGGAGGTAAACTACACCAAGTCCAATTTTTTCAAAATACGTTTTTTTATACTGTTAGAATCAGGATTTTGTTCTCTACCGAGAGGTTAATAGCACTGAGTCCTAACTAGTGTAGTTTTCGAGATAGAACAATTTTAAATGACACCAAGTCCATAGTCCATTTTCAAACAGTTTTTTTTGGCTTTCCTGTAAAATTTTAAAAATGTGACTTGGTGTAGTTTACCTCCCACCTACAGATATATATATATATATATATATATATATATATATATATATATATATATATATATATATATATATATATATATATATATATATATATATATATATATATATATATATATATATATATATATATATATATATATATATATATATATATATATATATATATATATATATATATATATATATATATATATATATATATATATATATATATATATATATATATATATATATATATATTTATCAATTAACCGAATGACTTAACTTTGGTACATATATAAAATAAGCTACCCTTAAACTATAAAAAACCGACCATATGCTTCCGATAATAATTTACTAATTTTGATAAAATCATTAGTCTATTGAAAATGAAAAAAATCAAACTAATTTTAAAACAAAATCATAAAAAGATTACATTAAAGAGCTGTTTTCATTGTACACTTTATAAGGGATGGGAACAAAGTTAGATAATAAAGACGCATAAAACAAATTTATTTTATAGTTCAAAAATACGTTTGTTTTAATTAGTGCTATAGAATTTATTATTGTATTTTTATTGAGGCGAGTAGAATTGCATTATATTTAAGTACTTCAAAAAAATTATATCCATTTACAAATTTTGTTTATTTTAAGTTTTGAACTTAAACTGGAACTAAATTCGTTCGTGTAAAGTGTATGAATGAAAGTAAAATGTATGAATAAAATAATGTATTTAGCAGAAAATTTACACAAACAAAATAAAAGGTATGCTATACAAGAAAAGAGATCAAATAAAAAAGTCAGACAAGTGCGAATAAAATTCGCTCGTCAAGGGTTCCGTGAATGTAAAAGAACACAATATCAAAAACTATTGACAAAAAGTTGTGTTGTAACTTCCTTATATTTCCAGACCATAGACGCATAACAAAATAATTAATGTTTAATCGTAAATGTCAATAGTAAATTACAATCAAGTCCACATTGATCAAAAATAACTCAAAAAAAGTTACATTGGGTTAAATCTCATCCATAGATGTTTATGGTAACTCAAGAAAGATTCACCAGCTGGTTTAAATTTGATTATTTATTCGGTCAATCCAGTGTTGAAATTTAGGGGGGGTAAAGAGGCTACGTCCAAAAAAATTTTTTTTCAATAACACAAAAACTGTGCAACGCTAAGTTATAAATAAATTGTAATGTTTCTTAAATTAAGTGCTCCTTCATATGACACCCCATTCGCTTGGGTCAAAAGTGGTTTTTTACTCTCCCCACACCCATCCCCTAAACACACAGAGATATAGTTATTTGAGACTTTGCTATGATTTTCATTCAAAATTTACAAATTATCCTGTCTCTGCGAATTTTTTCAAATTTTTCTGTCAAAACGTAGGGAGCGAAACGATCTGAAATTTGCACTTTTTTGATAATAACTCAAAAACTTTACATCACAAAATTCTAAAAAAAATTGCAATGGTTTATAAATTAGGTGCTCTTTTAAATGACATCTCACTCGCTTGGGTCCAAAAAGATTTTCTTTTACCCTCTTTACCCCGGTCCCCTAAACGCACAGAAATATAATTATTTGAGACCTCTCTATAATTTTCATACAAAATTTACCGAATTTCCTAGCTCTGTGAATTTTTTCAAATTTTTCTGTCCTTCAGTGTCGAATCGTAGGGGGGGAACGGTCTGAATTTTGCACTTTTTTGTCCATAACTCTAAAACTGTGCACCGCAAAATTCTAAAAAAAATTGCAACAAATTTTAAATTAGGTGTTCTTTTTAATGACAATCCAATCGCTTGGGTCAAAAAAATTTTTTTTTTACCCTCTTTACACCGGTCCCCTAAACACACAGAAATATAATTATTTGAGACCTCTCTATAATTTTCATACAAAATTTACCGAATTTCCTAGCTCTGTGAATTTTTTCAAATTTTTCTGTCAATCAGTGTCGAAACGTAGGGGGAGGGGAACGGTCTGGATTTTTCACTTTTTTGATAATAACTCCAAAGCTGTGCACCGCAAAATTCTAAACAAATAGCAACAAATTCTAAATTAGGTGTTCTTTCAAATGACATCCCACTCGCTTGGGTCAAAAAAAATTTTTTTTTACCCTCTTTACACCGGTCCCCTAAACACACTGAAATATAATTATTTGAGACCTCGCTATAATTTTCATACAAAATTTACCAAATTTCCTAACTATGTGAATTTTTACAAATTTTTCTGTCAATCAGTGTCGAAACGTAGAGGGGGGGGGGGGGGGGGGGGGGGAACGGTCTGAAAGTTGCACTTTTTTGAAAATAACTCAAAAACTGTGCATCGCAAAATTCTAAAAAAAATTGCTATGTTTTCTAAATAAAGTCCTCTTTCAAATGACACTCCACTTGACCCCATTTTAAATAGTGATTTTACCCCTCCTCATATCCACCCACTTAATAAATCTAAGTATGAGAATATGACACTTTTTTATATTTTTTATTAAAAACGTACTAATTTTTCTATCATTCCAAATACATTTGAAAATTTTCGATCAGTTAGGTTCGGAGCTAATTGAGGTAAGAAAACACGAAAAAAACGTCATTATTCCAAATTATACAAAAAATGGTGAGGTGTAAAATTCCAAAATAAATTTTCAAGGAATACTTAAATGAAGCCCTTTCATATGATACCCTACTTGAATCTATAAAAAAAATATATTTTCTCAAAGGTCTCACATCGTACCCCTATAAACCAAACGAAAACCACTTTAGTTTTATTTGTATCCACCATTTCATGTGAGCAGATAAGTTTTATACGCACCCCAAATTTCAAGTCCATAGCATTTATAGTTTACGAGATAATCGATATAATGTGAAAAATTCTTTTACTCTCACCAATAGTGTTCCGTATAAAAAACGGAACCCTAAAAACGGCGGTTAAGTGTGGATAAAATTTGCTCATCGTAAATGAAAAATAACAATAGTAGATTGTAGATAAGTAGATTGTATAATGCCGCCACCGGGAATAAAGACATTGCAGAGTGAAAAAATTAGGGAGGAGCTGAATTTAAAAAAAACCTTCCTTTTGTCCACCGATACATGGACCGATAAAAATGTTACGTGGGGTTAAAGGACACAAAAAATGGTTTTTCGCAAAAATATCGTAACCTTTGGCTTATATCGAAAAAATAGTTATCATAAAATTTGAAGTCTATAAAATTTCCTACACAACACTTTATATTACTTTTTTCCGTTACACTTACGGTTTTCGAGAAAACGTGATTCAAAAAGTTGTAACTTTTATATAAATTTTCAAATATTTTAAGCCGCATTCAACGTTTAAATACAAATATTCGACATACAGTTAAGAAATGAATTCTGCACTTAACAGCTTTTTAAATCGATTTTTCTCGAAAACCGTTAGTCTTACAAAATAAGTAATACCGCGTAACATTTTTAGAACCACATGTATTGGTGGGAACTTTTGGGATATTGCTTAGAACCACATGAAGAAGGTTCATACGAAAATCTAGCTTTCCGTGTTTTTTTCCGAAGTTGACCAATGTTTTGTCTTTATTCACTGAACTATGCAAGAACGGAATCAAAATACATGGAGGTAACCATGAGAATTTTTTTACTTTCCTTACTTGATACAGTTGTCTGCAGATTAAAAAAATCAAAAAAAATTAATTTTAATCTGATTTAAATCAAATGTAACGTGTTACGTAACTTGTTATGTATACTTGTCCAAAAGTAGACAACATTATTTCTACACCAACCAGCCGATGACGAAACTGCAGTTAAGAGTTGATATATTTTTTCTATTTAATATTATAAATGATTTCCATTAATCAAAATCCGTCATCGATGTAATTACTTACTTCTTCTCTCATTATTGCCCTAGAAAAAGTTTTAATTTTTCCTTGAAATTTAAAATAGATTGGCAAGAACGAAATAGGAAACTCTTCTTCAATATAATTTGTACCAATTTGTCTCTCTTCTTTTGTTAGCATTTCTTTATCATATATTTTGGTGGGTGAAATTAGAAAAGCAGCGACAAGTTTTCAGGGCCATTTTGTATCTGTGAGCGAAATGCTTTTTTTGTTCCGCGTTCAAATTTACTTACAAATCATTTTGTCCGAAATTTTATTACTGTTAGTTTGTTTTGTACGGCGGTACAAAATACTCAGTGTCGGTACATTTTATTTCATGTTCTCTTAGTCAAATCTCAAAACAAATAGAAAAAAATGTTAGCACATAATTTAAGGGAATGAAATTCGCAGAAAACGAACAGTTAGGTTGTTTTGCAAAAGAGCGCATAAATTTCAATAATTTAGTGGTACCTAAGAAAGGAAATTTTTGGGACTTTTTAATTAATGACTTTTTACTTTTAATTTAATTTAAATCAGCGATTTATACTAAAAAAATTAAGTAATTTAAACCTCATTTGAATCAATTAGTTTATAAATTAACTAGTAGGGTAGGGTGTGACCATAGCGGCCACGCCAAGAACTTCCCGTTAAGTTAAATAGGAAACATAAACATATTTTCTTAAAACTTTAATAAATTGAAATTCTCTTTCTAAGACGCAATTAATCGTCATTTCATATTTTGGTTACACTGGAAAGAAGATTTTCATTGCATTTAAAACTAGCGGTGAAGTCTACGTAAAGTCTACTTTGTCAACGTTGCTAAAATTTTTTCGATTTTTCTCAAACAATATCACCATTTTTTTAACCTAATTTAAACAAAAATGATAAATAACATAAAATTACACTAAGAAATACAGAAATATAATTTTTGTTTAAGGATGAAAAATGTTTATCATTTAATAAATGTTTTTAATTTTCGATTGGTTCAACAGTTATCGAAATTTATTTACAAAATCCAATCGAAAACCAATCGTTCACCAAATATCAACCATCGATGAATCAAGGTTGGCATGATATATATCAATGATATATATCCGATATATATCATTGATATATATCACGATATTTATTCCCTGATATATATCATGATATTTATAAAAAAAAATAATTAATTATTCCTACCTTAAAGTTAGAAAATCTGTTAATAGTCGCAGCACTGCTTGCAAAACGCATGCCAAATCGAAGTAACCTGGTTCAGCTATGCCAAGACCATAAAGCTGACATAGATTCTGACAAATCTAATCTTATGACAAACATTGTAATGAATGCTAAACATATGCCTTGTTATCCAAAGACAAAAGCAGTCGCTTTAGACAGACTCAAAGAGATAAAACGACTATTGCCGTTGTAGTTGAAATTTCGCATAACCTATACAAGGTTGTACAACTGGTTCAGTAATGGTCCAGTAATGGAAACCAGTAACGCAGCAATGGCAGAGTACTGGCAACCATGCCTTGGTCATTAACATAATTATTCTGGATGATAACTTAGGGCAATAATCGGCTGCCATTTATAGGTCAGAGAAAAACACAGCAATGGCCCATACAAGGTTGAATAGTGGGGCCAGTATTGCAGCAATGGCCCATGGTATCATAGGCAAATTTAAATAAATTAAATACAAATGGATTTCATAATTTAAAATAAAATAAAAATGTCTAATGAAAAACATAAAACTTATACCAACCTTCTCAATATTACCATAGTCTTTTAGTTGAGAAGCGAATAGTAACTATAGATAAAAAATTTTCAAATATGTATTTCTAAAATGCATTTTAATCTAGTAAATTTTAACCAGCTGACATCGATCGGCCAATTTATGACTGTAGTACTGCCCTAATAACAATAGCCAATTAATGTTAGCCATTAACGAGCCATTGCTTGGCCATTTAAACTAAAGTGTACTGGTTATTTTCTATAAACCTAATATCGGCCGATTTATGGTTCTGTAATGGGCCAATAACAATAGCCAAGTATGGTTTACCATTAATTGGCCAGTGCTTGGCCATTTAAAGGTAACTATATACTGACTCTATTCTGTAAAGTGTAAACCATAGATCGGTCGAAGAATGTTTCTAGTACTGGCCCAATAACAATAGCAAAGTACTGTTTACCATTAATGGGCCAGTGCTCGACCGTATTTAAGGGTCAGGCAAATCCTGCTTGGGAAACTGGAAGTCGATCTTAAACTAGAGCAGCCTTTCGAAGTTAAGAAGCTTTATCGAAGAAGATTTATGCTTGGCCATCGATTTTTAGGTAAGTAAACGTTACAACAACCACCAAAAAGAAGAAGCATATATTTCCTTAATTATATATAACTATTTCAGTCTTCATTCCATTTGTAATGGCGCTTTTAACTGAATCTACACCATTTTCATAATAAGTATTGCATGCTTAGTGCAGTAATACACCACCAATAGTGTGGTGGAATGGAATGACTACCCAAGCAGGGGACTCCAGAATTTGAAAACGACCAAGCACTAGTCCATTAATAGTTAACAGGACTTGACTTTTGTTATTAGGCCAGTACTAAAACCATTCATACGCTGATCTATGGTTAACAGAAAATAGCCAGTATTTAGTTACCTTTGAATGGTTAAGCACTAGCCCATGAATAGTAAACAATACATGGCTATTGTTTTATTATTGGGCCATTGCTGGAACCATGAACCATCCGATCTACGGTTTATAGAAAATTACCAGTTTACTAAATGGCTAAGTAATGGCACGTTAATGGTTAACATCAATTGGCTATTCTTATTGAACCAGCACTGGACCATAAATTGGCCGATCTTTGTCATGTGGTTAAAATACGCTAGAGTGTTATCCATTTTAGACATATACTTATAGTTTGAAAAATTTCACCTATAGTTTAACTATCGCATCTCTGCTGAAAGACTGATATGTTATGTTAAAATTTGGTATAAGTTTTAAATTTTTTTTCTCAGAACACTTTTATTTTATTTTAATTATTTTGTATTGAATTTATTAAAATTTACGCATGATATTTTATTTTTAATATGACCCTGCCATTGTTGCCAGTATTCGGTTATTGCTGCAATACTGGTCATCATTATTGGTCTGTTGCTGGGTCAGTTGTACACCCTTATATGGGCCATTGCTGTTTTTCTCTCCGGCAAATAAATGGCAGCCATTTATTGTCCGAAGTTATCAACAAGTAAAATTATGTTAATGATTGAACCATAGTTGCCAGTACCCGGCCATTGTTGAATTACTGGTCGCCAGTAATTGACCATTACTGGACCAGTTGTGTAACCTTATATGGGCCGTTGCATGGCAGCTATTTAATGTTCGAAGTTATCATACAGTTACATGATGTTTATGGTCCAGTTATGGTTGCCAGAACTCTCATTGCTGCATTGCTGGTCGCTAGCAATGGACCATTACTGGACCAGTTGTACAATCTTGTATAGGTATTGATGATGCAATTTGGCCAAATAAACAAGCCAAAGCAAAGCAAGTAAGCGTATTCGTCATATAGACTTGTGCAATTGAAGATAGACGAATAGGTTTGATAAATTGCCGATAAACTCAATTGGAGTTGCCATATTTGAATTTAGTTTATAGGCAAAGAGGTAAGAAACGAGGAAGTGATGCGCTGCACTGGATACAAGTGTGAAAAGGGCCATATATTGAATAATATTTAAGAAAAACAACTTATTCAAAAATAAATATCAGAACATGATATATATCGGATATATATCTTACATATATCGGATATTTTGATATTTATATAAATATCATGATATTTGCCAACCTTGCGATGAATGCCTTTGGAGATTTTAGATTATTACTTCAAAAAAGCTTTATTCATTTGCTTTTATGAATACACTAAAAATAAAAATGAAATATGGAATAGTTAAAAAAAATAACCAGTTCCCAAAACTGCTGGATAATGTAAACTGAGATACCAAACCTATTTTATGGTATATTTTGTTGCTGTAAAGTTAAACAATGTTCTATGTTTTATAGAGCATAAAACAAAATAAAAAAACAATAAAGCATCGGGCAGCTAAAAAAAATATTAAAACAAACGAAATGTCCACCTACTGGTCAGTTAAAAAATCAGCATTTGTTTGATGGATACCGACCACTTTGTACAAGATACCTGACTTGCTAATTAACTTTTCTCATGTTAACTGAAACGTTTTATCAAAGATTAGTAAAAAAACACTTCACAACTGTAGGCTGTTGTTGTGATATCATTAAAAGAAAGATCATAAATAAGATACTCCACCGAAAGTGATAAACCGGAAGTGATTTTATAAACATTACAAAAACTTTATGCACTATGTTACAACCAAATTAAATCTCAAAAATGAGTGTTATTGAAGTTTCAAATGAACAGTTGACCAAGTGATCCACTCACTAGCCTCTGAACTTTTTGTCAAATTTTGAAAATAGCTTATATCTTCGATATTCAAGTAAGTCCGTATACGTCTGCAGCTCATTTACATACCAAAGTTTCATCTAGATATCATGCGTTTGCGTAACCAAAACAACGCGTAGTTTTTTCACATTTTCTTAAAAAACTCTAAAAGTAAGATAGCAATTGTTTATACAAATGTCATTATAAATGGCTGACATGATGACAAACAATATGGAAGTTTCATGATCTTGATAGCATTATTTAATCTCATGATAATTGCAAGGGATGATTTTCAGTTTTTTGGAAACCACTAAAAAACAAATGATTTATTTTCGCTAGAAAAGGACTGGGCTCTAAGTTACGCCGAGATACATCGATTGCGATCATTTTCGTTAAAATCGATCCATCCGTTGTTGAGAAAGCGTTGGGCAAAAATTTGTCTATATACAGCGATACATACATACATACACACACACACACATACAGACTGCCAGCTAAAAATAGTCTAAATAGCTTCAGGAGGTTATGAAACGTAAAGATATCATAAAAATTCCGATTTCGAAAATCGACCCAAAACCAATAACTTCCCATATCGGGAAGTTAAAAATTAACAACAATTGTAGTCATACTAAAATGTTTCGACAGCTGCCGACAGTCAACACAATTGAATTTTTCAATTGATTTAAATTATATGAACCCTGGTAGTCTGGCCGATCTATGTTTTAAAATTTAAGCCACTAAGAAAATTTCAGTTTTAAAAAAGTTTATTTTTTCTCATTTACAAACTTTAACCCTTAGTATATAAACCAAAAATTGGTCTACAGTTCTAGCGAATTATAACGAGAAACAAAAAAATGTTTTATTTTAACTTTTTTGTAGTTTATCTGTATCGGTTAACCTTGATGAGAAATGACAAATTTTTTTAAAGTTGAAATTTTTTTATTCAAAAAAACGTTAACTAAGTTACACGAACTTTTTTGACAGTATTTCAAAAACTGTGCGATGAACAATAAAACAAAATATGACTATGTTAGTTAAACTAGGTGTTGTTTTATATGAAACCTCTCGAGAGATTGCGAGATTTAAAACTTCAACAAGAAAACTCAATCAAAAACTTTTTTTTACATATTAAAGTTCATTAAAGTTCAATTAGCATTTCAGAAGATTCCTATGCAGATTATATTACTAGACGTTCAACGTCAACAAAAATTCTAGTTTTAAATAATAATAAACCCAAAAACGAACATGGCCATATTTTTCTTTACTACAGTCACCAACCGACAATTACAAAAAACTAGTGCCACTGCAGAAATCTTTCCATGTGAAACAACGAGTCATCATCGGGTACAAATATGATTTAAACGTAGTTCCATTAAATTTTCATATTTATTAAAGTAATTATAAAGTTTTTAGACGAATAAAATAATTTTCTAATTATAAAATATTTCGGTTTCTTAAAAGTTAAAAGCATTTCGTATTTTTTTATTACTTCAGACTAATGAAAAAGTTTTTCGAGAACCATTTATTTTCATACAAAAATTTTACTTTTTTATTGAAATTAATAAAAACAATTTCATATTAAAATTTCATTTATATAAAAAAACCAGACAATTAATTACTCAAAACTTAAGAAAATCTTGATAAAAAAAAATTCATTTCGTTACACGAAAAATCAAAAAAAGAAATTTAGAACAATTCACTACTGTCTGCCTGTCATCAAAGTCGTAAAATAAGAAAAAATAAATAAACAAACAAAAAATTGCGCTTCTTGTCTTCGGCACAATTTATAAATTAAATTTTTTTTTGAATAAACAAAGAAAATATAAAAAAATTGAGATTCATCTCGTTCATCAAGAAATGGAACATCAATTTGTGGTTGTTTTCTTTATAAACAAAAACAATTCAATGGGTTTTCTTATAACTTTGTTTTACTTTTATTTATGTTTTTGTTGTACGTGATTTCAAAATAATAAGAAACTATGTATATACAGTAAAAGCCCAATTATCAGGAATTCTCGGGGATTGAAGCATGCCGGATAATCGAAAATTCCGGATGTAAATGAAATATTAGAACGATTTCATATAATAATTCAAATAAATATTTTGTTAGGATTCTCGTCGACATATTTTCAAATAAAATCCTAAAAACTTATTTTTGTATGTGTATTTCTAGTTGTTTATAACATTGATTGCAAATTAATATTTAGTACATCTACAAAAATAAGCAAATAAAATAAATAATAAGAATATTTTAAAAATTTAAATAATTTAAAAGTTAAAGCAAAATATATTTCTTGTGAATTGCCAAACAAAAAAATAGTAGATTCTTGTATGAGTTGAGAATGATGGCAGTTCTTCACCGGGATGAAGTTTCCGAAACGAGCGTAGCGAGTGGAGGGAATCATCCGAGTGAAGAATTGCCATCATCCTATTTGAATACAAGATGCTATTTTATCCACGACTACAAAATATTTCGACTAATTTCCAGTTTGATTGCTAAAGTTTGTATCACCATATTGAAATATATGCATCAAAGATAGCATAAAAAACAAAACAAGTTTTTTTATTTTATATTTTGTATATGTATTGTTTTCGTTTTAACCTGTTTATATTACTATAGCAACAAATGAAGTTTTCAATTTGTTAGGGGAATATTTAATAAACTTTAGTTGAAGAATTTAATTAGAATCACTAGTTGTGGAATGAATCCAATTACAATGGAAGATATGCTCATGGAAAGCATATATTCTTTAGAAGTCGTGGATAAACATTTTTCTTGTGAAAGGGAAAAAAATTAAAAAATTTAAAATTCCGGTTAACTGAATGTTGGATAATCGGGCTTCTCCTGTACCTACGTATGTATGTACCTATGCCTTGTTTAAATCGGTATTCATTTTACATGATTATGGTTATGGTTTGAGCTAGCTTCATATATATTTGACGAAGATTAGTTTTATTCTGTTTGAAAGATTTAGAGCTGTTGGACAATTGATTTAGTGTTTCTTAGTTTTGAAAAATTTGTGAAAACGAATTATTTTTATGAGTTAGAGATTAAGTTCATTAGAATTAAAAACACATATAAACATGAATGAAAAA
The DNA here is from genome assembly GCA_963693315.1 of Diogma glabrata. Classification (NCBI taxonomy): domain Eukaryota; kingdom Metazoa; phylum Arthropoda; class Insecta; order Diptera; family Cylindrotomidae; genus Diogma; species Diogma glabrata. The sequence continues at coordinate 297,439,986 of OY856187.1, read as the reverse complement.
TTAATTTTAAGTATTGATCTATGGTAACCGAGTGCATCACGATTAAGTTAATTGGTTTCATATACAATATCCAACACGTATTCAACAGGTAGATATGAAATAAGAACCGAGTTTACACGCGCTTAAGGTATATAGAGCAGGCTATGCTATTCAGTATTCAAATCTGTATCAGGTATACAAAGAAACTATCCATTAGAACAGTCACAAATAATATTTGAGATTGACCAAAACCTCCTTAATCATAGTCCTACTGATTCACGCCATTTGCAATAAACAATGAACATTGCCATATGCAAAAAATTGGATTAGTGTTTTTGATTAAATTTTTTTGAATTTTTTTTATATGGAGGTTTTTTCAGATGGCCTTATGGGCGCGTTAAGGCGATTTTTTTGAATTTTTTGTATATTGAATTTTGATTTCAAAATGGCGCTACAAGTTCACAATTTTTACTGTGCTAAAAAATGAAGAAGGCTTCTATATAGGGGGTTTTGGATAGACACAAACTTTTGGATAATAGAGTTTTATGTGTTCTGAAAAGGTGCAGCATTGAATGGGCATTCATTATTCAATGCATTAGAGCATAACTAGTTCAACTGTGGGTTAATTAAAAGTTTAAATTAAAATTTATTTTTATAACAACAACTGTGTTTTCCTTTTGTTATTTTTATTTATGCTTGTACGTAGATATAATTATTTTCAAAACATTTCTAAAATTCACCAAATTTCTAGGATGTTGAATTTCGCAACGAAGCGACGTGTCAGATAACATATTAAAAGCCAACAACTTCAAAATTATAACTGAAACTCTGTCGTTTAAAATATCAAAATAATATTTCTACAAGTTCTGAGATAGTTATATGTTCTATGACAACCTACTTGACTCGGTCTCACATTACATTAAGTATATTTGCATTTGTCTGCGACATCCAGTTTGTCATCTTAAATTTTCGGTCGATATGATTTAAAGTTTAAGAGATAATCGACGTTCCACTTTCCAGACACACACTGCAATTTCACCAACTTTTAAACGAAGTTCTAAAAATATATTAAATTATCATACTTATTTGCCGACGCCGATTGTGTAAGGCTATAACAAACAGAGTGGAGGCTGTGAGTGCTGTGCGCAAAGCAGTGATGAATGCTTAAAAAGCTCAAAGTGGAACTTAATTACAAATGCGAGCGTATTTGTAATTACGGCGTACAGTTAAATTTAAATAAATATAGGCAAACTATCTTTTTTTTTACTAATTAGCTAGACATGTTTAGCACACTAAATATGAAATATTCATTATTCATACTCTTTGAATATCCGAAGATACACCATGTCAACTATAAAGGAAGAAGATGAGGAAAATGGTAGGAAAGAGGATATAGGGGCAACAATACTAATTGTTTTAGATGATGATATACATTTTCTTTAAATGCCTGAGGGGAAAATTCATCGGGAAATACAGAGGAGGGCATTGAGTTCCACAATTTGGCCACTCTATTAAATAGTCGTTCTGGAAGGACACAGTTCTACAACGAGGTATTTGTACAACAAATGGATGAGATATCTCAGCAGCTCTTATTTGTCGATTATACTTTGCACATGGTAGGATATTTTGAATTTCCTTAGAGGAGAATTCGCTAAAGTCATATTTATAGTAGATTGACAATTCAGCCACATTTCTTCGGTACTGGAGCGAATCAAGCTGCTCCGTTAGTTTGGTATTACCAATTAACCGTATTGCTTTTCTCTGTATAGAGTCTAGACATTTTATTGTTGACTGACAGGCACCTCACCAAACATGACAACAGTATTCTATACATGGAAGAATAAAGGACCTGAAGATTAACAAAATTTGATCGGGATTGAAATACTTTTTACATCGACTCAAGAATCCTAGTTTTTGCATTGCAGATTTAACGAGGTTGAACACATGTTTATTCCATTTCAGGTTATTTTGAATATCTATAACTCTAAGAAGTCTAACCGATTCAACCTCACGCAGTTCCTCATGGTTTATCTTAATAGGGAAATTTTTATGTCGCGCTATTCGTGAAAGACGGCAAAGTTTGGTTTTGGTTGGATTGAATGAAACAAGATTACGATCACCCCATTCCATTACACGATCCAGGTCTTTGTTGATAGAATCATTTAGCAGCTCTCTATCAGTGGTGACTGCAGTATATGAGATCGAAATTTGGGAGATGCATGTGATGCATGCAATGTACTGTCATCAGCAAAACTATGAATTGGGTGCACTGTGATTAATGTATAGAAGAAACAAGGTTGGTAAGAGTGCAGAACCTTGGGGAACCCCAGCATTGGTTGTGAAAATATTGGATGTGATACCATCTAAATTAACATGAAATTGGCGTCCTGTAAGAAAACTATGAATCCATGGGACAGTAAGATGGTCTATGCCATAAGATTTTAATTTAGCAATGAGGTTTTTATGCCACACTTTATCAAATGCTTTAGAAATGTCAAGTGAAATACTGAATGTCTCACCATGGTTTTCCAGCGGTTTGTTCCAGAGATGGGATACGTGAGCTAACAGATCACCTGTTGCATGACTTCTACGAAAACCATACTGCTTATCATCAATAATTCACGACATTTCCAAATAATCTAATAGATTGTAATTAACATATTTTTCAAATATTTTAGGCAAAACCGATAGAATTGCAATTGGTCTTTAATTGTAAGAGTCTATCTTACCGCCTTTCTTTGATATGGGTTGAACGCAATTTTTGTTAAAATTGGATTGGAGCTACACTCAGAAAAAAATCCATGCGTTTGTTACTTATGCGCTATAGTAATTTCAAAATTGTAAACCTAACATACGTTTTTCTAAAATTTACTAGTGCAAAGTTTTGATAATTTAAACCTGTGCCACGTATAAAGAAAAATTTGAATTGAAAAAATTTTGAAAATAGATTTACTACTGAAACAGTAAAATCAACATATGATTGCTGTAATTTTAGCTTATACGAAAGTTGATTATGAAATTTGAAAACAAAATTACCTAAAAAGTCGTTACATTTACTTAACAATTTTGTAAAACATAACCGTCGAAAAATGTTAAATTTACATGGCAAATAGTGTTAAACATACTTATACACACGGCGCCGTATATATAATCCACTATTTACTCGAAGAGATTAACTTAAGTATGCTCGAAGTTGCTTATATGATACGTAATTTCTACTAAGGCATCTTTAAATTTACGTTTTCATAGTTTGAAAATTACGTATGACTTCGAGTATTAAAGTCATATTAAACGTAAATTTACATATGTAAATGTAGTATAACTGTCAATTTATGCAGCACATGTTCTTGCGTTTTGGCGTGGCGTTTTGTTTGTTTACTAGTTTTGAGAGATTAATATGTATTTCTTTTTTTTATTGTATTTTATGCTTTGCTCTATAGCTAAAAATCTAGATTCAAAAAAATCTTCTTAGGGCGAAAACTCACTTTTTTTGACCAAATAAAACACGTAATGTCAAATAATAAATTGATCTGAGAGCAAAAAATGTCAGAACAATGTTTTGGCAAAAAGAATTTGACATATATAATTGTTATTTCTGTGTTACTATAGTTACATTTTACATTATTATTATTGTTGGAATAAATTTGAAATGTTTGGGTCTATATAATTTAAAAAAAACCACAGTATCGATAAATTGAAATGCTGTAAAATTGAATTTTTATGAATAATTTATGAATTGAAAGGAATCATTTTTGTGTTATTTAAAAAAAAAATAATAAAAATGTTATAAAAAATAAATAGTGGTCAGTCTGGGAATCGAACTCTCGACCGTCCTAAACTTAAGCATCAACATAATATTCATAAATAAATTGATGTAAATAATTATTTAGATAGACGAATGGTTAATGTTGCTGCCATGTACACAGAGGTCTGGGATCGAATCCGGGTTAAGTCCAAAATAAATATTAATAATAAATATAGCATTTAATCTTTACAGAGCCCTTCTTAACCGCTGTTATCATTACCGTGTATAATCCCCCTGAATTGATATAAAAAAACGATTAATAATTGCAAAAAAACTAATTTTTTTTCAATTTTTGGTGAGACAAGATTGTAGCATAATAGTAGCATAACAGCGCAAAATTTTTGCGGTGTGCTTGCTGGAATGTAAATTTTACTAAAATAATTCAATTTTTACATATCACTCTGTCTGTTTTACGTAGCAAATAGTTAATGTGCTACTAGCGAAATTACATAACGCTACGTTAGGGCTACATATATTTTCAAATATTTACTAGTGGTCTACCTAAAATTTGCTTTTGCACAAGCTTAATTAAAAACTGACCTTTTTACAATGCTTTTAAGTAGATTTTACTTTGTCAATTTTGTTAACTTTACTTATGCCTACGCTGGCTCAATTCGTACGTCCTTTTCAGTTAAATTTACATATACTTTACGTTAAATAAGCTATCTCTGTTTTCTGAGTGATAGTTGTCTAGCAAAGTTTTTAAGAATGAGGGGTGGAATACCGTCGGGGCCAGCAGATTTGTATTAGAGCTTTATTAAGGTGATTGCGCATGTATAGGTTAGTTAGAGTTTTTGTTTCTTCATTATTTTATATTATTTACATAGAACTTAGAAAAAAACAAAAACATCGTATCAAATTATTTAAGAATCGTTGTATAAACGTTGTTTCTTTCTATTTGTACTTGCTTGTGATTGGTTTTCTTGACGTAACAATATCACATTGTTTATTATTTCATTAAGCACCCATATAACCAGGTGATTTATCATTAAAAGTAAACAATATTGAAAGTTGAAACGTCCTTTATTTAATTACTAAAAACTGTTAGTATTATATCAGTAAAATTTTTTAAGTTAGATCACATAAAAAGTTGATAGCAAACATTGCTGATTTTGGAATTGCATTACATTTATTTAATGAAATAAAATATTATAATAATAATTAGTTAAAACAATTATTACAAATATTTATTGAAATCAAAAACTTCCAAAACAGTGGAATTCAGAGCAAAGCTTTCAGCGAACAATTTAGCTTTTCTTCGGCATCATTGACGATTAAATCAACATCAATAATAGGGGAATAGAAAATTTTGTGCCCGAATTTAAAGAATTGATGGCACTGTAGAAACTCTTGTCAGAAATAGACATAGACGTAAGTTTTGAAGCTTTCGTTCTGTCAATTTCAGACTTTTTGTTTGAGACAATCTGGTTAGATATTTTGTTGGCCTTTAGATATTGAGATCGATTAGCGGAAGTTTTGTTATGAATCCAAATATTAAATGATCTGCGTTTGTTTCTAAGTGCCGTTTTGGCAGCTTTCGAATACAAGTATTTTTGTTTGGGTTTTACTATAGAGAAGGGGACAAGTTTATTGATAGCAAATTGAATGGTTTCTGTGAAGTTTTGAGCAGAAACTTTTACATTGTCAGTGTAAAAGCAATGATGGTCGAAAGGGAAACCATGGAAAAAATTTTAACTCTTATCCATTTTTGAGTAGTGAAATATTTTATGGCGTTTGGGTGCTGTAGTTTTAAGTAAATCAGTTTTGATAACTGATGAAATTAAATAATGGTCAAAATTTCCAATACTACCTTTCGCGACATCGACACTACACTCGTAATATCTGGCATTGTGGTAAGATAGAGATCTAAAAGAAAACTATTATCACCGCCATTACGGGGAGTGAAAGTTGGGTTTTTAACAATTTGGAATTGGCCCTGAGACGCGGCAAAAATTTCTGCTAGTTTTTCACTATTTTCAACATCGTCGGTCGATTTGGAGAATTCCAACCATGATTTGTTGTGGACATTGAAGTCACCGGTAATGATAACTTCACAATTAGGGGACTTGCTCTAATCTAATGTTTGGATCGAATAGGACAGAGAAAAGAGTGTGCACAGTGAATATTTTGGGACTACATATATAGTTCATACTGTTTAGATTCTACTTCCAAATTCTTTAAAAAAAAAGGGTAGGGTTGCACCGATTAATCGGTAGATAATCGGTAATCGGCCATATCGGCCATTTTGCCGATTAAGACATGCGTTTTTAATTGTTTATTTCATTTTAAACACAACAAATACCAAATTCTAAAACACCATAGTCAGCCATAGTTAAAAACCTTTTTTAAAATGTATAAGATTGAGTTAAGGCTGTTTAACAATATGACAAATCTGTCTGAAAATTATATACAAAATTGCGATGTTACTTAAATTAAAAGCTCTTTCAAATGACACTTCTCCAAACTGTGTCATGAATGTTGGTTTTACCCATTCATAAATTCTTACTTGAGACATCATTGTATTTTTCATTGTAAACTTATTAATTTTTCTATCATTCCGAACTCTAAGTTTTTCAGTCAATCAGGTTCGGAACAAAGCGAAAAACACCATGGAAGGACTGCTATTAATCAAAATTATACTAAAAATGCGCGGTGTAAATTTCAAAAATAAATGTCAAAATACTGATGTACCGCCCTTTTATTTGATAGCGGGCTCGGTAAAATATGTATATTTTTTATAGCCTTACATCGCATCCCTGCAAAACAAACAAAAACAACTTTATTTATTAATAACCACGTCATTTTGGGTGGACAAGTTAATTTTATTCGCATCTTAAATTTCAGTCAGACCCATAGGGTTTGTAGTTTATGAGATACTCGATATAATAGAAAAATCATGTATGCAGAGAAAAACATACAGTCTGAAATATTTAACAAGCAAAAGCATGGTTTCGAGAGCTGAACAGTCTGTAGGGTTATTATTGCGAAGCACCCAGAAAATATCGAAAGTAACCGAAAATAAATTTAAAAAGAGTTTAGAACTAGATCTAGGGTACTATATAATTCAATTGGGAATAAAACATTCGTTAAGCTTAGAAACATGAAATATTCACTAAAGCTATTTTGTCTGGACTAAAATGCTCTTAGTTCAATACGTTATAAGAAGTACAGTTTCTTTCAGATTGGAAAAACTCGATTTGTGTTAAAAATTCGGTGCAAAGATTCTCGTTCGGTCATTAATGGAGTGTGGTTCTCGAAATTTGCCATTCGTGGTTTCTGTCTTATAAATACGTAAGTTTTTATTATTTCCATACCAGAGTAACCATGCTTGAAATAATGACAACGAAGTCATTCCCAAATACATGAATTCACCAAATGTGACACAGTTCACTTTTATAGATATTGGGTAAAAAATAAGCAAGCAGATTGTTTTACTTACAAATGGAAAATAGTTGCCAGAAATTTGCAAAAAAGCACTTTCAACAGTTACAAATTTTTTTTTATTTAAATATTGTCGAAAGCGAAAATAAAAGCGACATTTGCATAATATTTTAAACTAAGGTTACAAAGCGTCCCGATTTTGGTGGAATTGTCCCGACTTTTAAAGAAAAGTCCCGTGTTCTAATTGATAATCTAATTGAAAAATTCTTTGTGTAGATTTGTTTTACTCATTTTCATCAAATAATCGGCAGCCGATTAATCGGTATCGGGCGATAAAGAAAGCCGATTAATCGGTAATCGGCAATTTTGCTTATCGGTGCAACCCTAAAAAAGGGTCGAAGATAAAAACGATTTTCTCAGAATTTCTCGAGTTTTTTTTATAAAGAAATTTTGGATTTACCTAGAATATTCGAGAAATTAAGGTATATTTGTACTTAAGGATTTTCTTTTGGGAAACGACATACTATAGTTCATATTTAACTGGCAATATTAAATAGAATAATGTTTAATAGAAATACTGTGTATTGTTTTGGACGCCTTGTTATACTGGAAATTTCTACAATTAACCGTTGGAGTTCCTAAAGCTATTCGAAGATTATTCCAAATAGGCATATTGTTTGCTGTATTGTTTTCCTGTTGTTGTGACACACTAAAGGGGTTGCAGACTTAATAAAAGCTGGTGTTTTTGCTAACTAATATAAGTGATCGAATCCAGAAGAAGAAATTTTAAGAATTACGTTTATCGAATTGAGAGTAAGGCCAATCCGAGGAAGGTTGAAAAACGTAACAATGCGAAATACATAAAAGCCTAAATTACATAAAAAATACATATTTTCCAGTTTAATGAATGAAATGGCCAACATCCGGTGAGTTTTTGAGTTTTGAGGGCCTAGGGGTAGTATGACCTCCTTTAGAAAATAAAACTCTGACAAACTTATACACTCATCACATAATTTTTTTCCTATAAATGAATTTCTTATCCCTGAAGTAATTTGCGTTATTGTTCTGACCGGTAGCTTGGACATAGCTTCAAAAATTCACAATAGAGATTGCTGGCATGGTGGAACTATAGTTTTTATTGATTTGTATTTTTTTTTTAATCATTGAGGAAGACAGTGCGTCACATGATTAAGGATAAGGAATATGCCACTATCTAGATGATTGGCAACCTAATTTTATTTGTGTTCGTGCAAATTCCGTTATAATTATTTGCTTTTTACCTTTTCGCTCGTTTTTATTCCTTTATCCTATCATGAAATATTGGACTATGTCATATTTCATTAAATAAAAGAATTTATTGTTTAGTTATCCATTCTTTAAAAAACATAAAAAAAATAACGTCTATCAACACAGTAGAACGCATGTTGTTGTGGAACCTTGTTCTTAAAGTGTTTTTATGTGTTATTGTGACAAATGTTGTAATGTAATGCTTACTATACACAACACATTTTATCAAAAAAAAAAAACAAAAAAAAATAGTAACCTAATAATTGCGCAGCGTTGTAATTTTAACGTAATGGCAAGGCTGTTCATTTTTAGCTGCTGTAATTTTTTCTGATGGTTTTTTTACCGTATACTTGAGCCCATGGACCTAAAAATAAACCTAATAGAAAAGACGGACTTATAAGGATTAATGAAATTTAGGTTCATCTAATTTTCAGCCAAAACTAATTGCACAGCAACTATACGTCTATACAAAATGATACGCACTTTTTTTAAAAGAAATGCAACTCGTAGGCTGCTTTTGCAAATAAACTCGCATAAAACATCCCAGTCTGATGGTGTCCTTTACAAAAATCATAGCTCTGTCATACAAGAAAGGTATTTATGTAGAAGCATGGAAGTTTGCTAGCATCCCGTTTGTGCAATGGAAGAAAAGAGACTAGCCACAGCATCTACAATATTATGCCCAATTCGGAATTATCTAACACTCGAAAAACATGTTGCATTTTTGGCATTTCACTCGATGTATCCGAAGCTTTTGACATAGTATGGGACAATTATTGTGTGCGGCATGCGTCCCAAGAATTACCGAAATGACGATTAACATCAACATTCATTGATAATAGATTAAAAATAAAAATCACTAACTAATTGATAATAGATCAAATAGATTCCTTAAGCTCTGATCTTAATACAATAAATAAATTATCATCCAGAACCGTTTTCAATTCAGAGCAAATAAAATACAGGCTTAGAACTTTTTCAGGCCATCAACATCAAATCCATTTGATCTAGTAGGACTATGTAGGACGATGTTGTAAATATTTTCTCTCGATGTTGTAAATAGTAAACAGTTTCTCTTGATATTTAAATAATTAAGGTAAACGTCTATAATGTGGATCGTTGTACCAATTGTGGATCGTATAACAGAAATTTGTTCAAAATAAGAAAAATGATGGGTGTTCAAATGTTTAGATTATCAAGAAATATAAATTCTAGTCCAATATTGCCTGTGTCAGATTTTGAGCGGGATAAAATACTTTCAAACATTAGTTTTATCACTTAGATATTCACTGCGTCGGCAGTACAAAATACAAAACAGTCAAATTGACATTTTGTTAATTTTTTCTTAAGGAACGTCCCTTACTAAAATAAGCTTTTAAGACTGTGTAATATAACTTAGTGTTTTTTTATTTTTACGGCTAAGTAGGTATATATACCTATATATACAATTTATCCTAAAAAATCTTTATTTTCAAAAAAAAATTAATTAAGGTATAATTTGAGTAGGTTCACATTATGTACATCGTATTTTCGATCTTGCCCAATTGTGGATCGGTGCGATCCAATTTAAGTTCAAATCCTCGCAATTTTTTATTCGAATTTACTATTACAAAAAAATCAGTAAAATTAAAACTTTAATTACAGTTAATACCAGACTAGACGTATTTTTAACCTGAGCGAATTCGGATCTAGGTTTTTCTAAATATATTTCTTATTTTTTGAAAATGAATTTGTTGAAACGCTTAACTGAATTCACTGTTCGATAGGCATGTTTTTTGATAAAATTCGCATTAAACTAAACAAAAAAGTGTAGGTCCAACTAAGGCCAGCTTGTTTCTGATGGTATTTGTAATTAAAAATAATTGATATGCCAGGTTTTTTAACTAAGCTTTAGAAAGAACTCAATGTTTAAAAATCGCATCGATGTCTCTAATGTGGACCGCGCGATCCGAATTAGGAACTTGTATGAAATTCTTTTGTACCGAATGAAGATCTTGGTTAAAATTAATTTTTTGTATTTTGTTGATGAAAGGAAAAATGCGTTCTAGACGTTGTAAAGAATGGAATGACCGTTCATACAGTCAGTAAAGCAGAACCACATTATATAACCACATAAAAAATCTAAACGCTGATAAAAAGAAGGCACAACTAGTATTTTTTCAAAACTGCAAGAGATTACTCGTTACCTAGAATAACCATATGCCCAAATAATGTTGCATTCAAGTCTCACTTGCATAAGAATTTCTCATTCCATTCAAGTTTCACTTGCATAAGAATTTCTCTTTATAGGTCGCTCCGCGGTACAAAATTTAAAAAAAAAAATCTAAAAGAGTGACATAATATTTAGTAAATATTCGTGCACAAGTCACCAAAACTATATTATGAGAATGGTTCCCCGAAGCCAACATCCATTTGAAACGAATTCCCTATTCATGATCATTCTGAACTGAACTAATTTTTAACGCTATGTCATGTTGGTCCTAAAATCATTTTCATCATAGTGATCGCTCTCCTACCGAATTCAACGTCTATGTTACAACCGATGAATGTTACTTACTTGCTTACTTGCATTAAATAAACCAACTGTTTCTGAATTTTTCAATTAATCAATTACTTCTCTAAATTTTCAATTACTTTTCAATAGCTTTCGTTGACGAAGTTAAATTAACATGTTGACCATAATATTTTGCACGAAATTTGCGAACTGTGCCGCCAAACTTATTGTTTTTTTTTTAAATATTGTTCAATAATTAAAAAACGCGTTGTACTTTCGTGTTATTTTTACTAAACCTAAACTATCATACTGTTACGTTTTTCTAACCTTACTTCGAATTGCACTTACTCACAATTCGGTAAACGTAATTCCCAATCTCTTCCTGAGTTCGATCACTGATTAGTAAAACACCAGGTTTTAATAAGTACTCCTTAACTGCTCCGCAACAACAGGAAACAATACAGCAAACAATATTCCTAACTAGAATATTCTTGGAAAAAATGAGAAGGAAAAAATGGAAAAAATGAGAAGCTGATTATTTTTAGGATTTTTTTTTAGAATATCCAGTTGAATCGAACGCGTACGATATTAAAAATCCTTTTCAACATATATTGACAGAAATCATCTCTTAAATTTCAATTATATATATGTATGTATAGTATTTATTTCGCCACAAAATAGTTTCTCATTATCAAAAGAGGTTGTTAAAGTTTCTCAGAAAACCCTGGATATCCTTGAAAAATATTTCGTATCAACAAGTTAAACACCTTCGTTGTTTATAACTCATATTATGTTATACTTATTTTAAGTTTCTTTACCTGTCTTTTATAAAACTATTTGCCTTTCAGTAGCATTTTTTAAAAATTTAAAAATAAAAAATAATCCTGGTTCCCAAAATTTTTTAAGAAATTCTCAGTATATTGAATTTTTTTACCATCAACTTATCACTTCACATTTAAAATAGTTGGAAGACTACAAAATTAAAAGATAAATTGGTGTTAAAAACTATTTACTAACCATTTACTACACTGCTAACTATTTACTCCCCAACCGTACCATGCGTAATTTGTTTCTTTCTAATCACAAAAATCGTTTTCAGAAATCAAAATCTTCGCACAAAATAATCCAACACCAATCACATCGATTACAACAACAAACCAAAAAAAATCCAAAATTGAAAATAATTACAATACATACTTACATCAAGAATTGGAGCACTGATTTGTGGTCGTTTCTTTTCCTTTGAACAGAGACAGTTCCACGGCATTTTAATAACTTTATTTTTCACATAAACACAAAATCACTTAAATTCCATAATCAAAATGGATTAAATTTTTGAAATTGAAAAAACAAAATAAACAAACACAAAAAAACTTTTGTCAATAAATTTAATTTAAACGACACAAAAAGCACAAAAATTAACACACAATTGAATAAGAACTTTGATTTTTTTCTATAGCAAACTTTAATGGTTAATTTAAATTGAATTTTTTTTATTTTTAGGTAACCAATTATTAACTATCACAACAGAGTGCACAAAAACTAGTGAACATAAATACGGTTAAGAATGCGAATTTTCCCGAAAAGCAAATTAAACAAAAATTATTACACAAAATTTTCCCGATAAGAAATTTTCTTTTTGTAATTCATAAAAAATATAAATATTTCATTTCCTTGTAAATTTACAACCTAAACTCTACAAATGCTGCCGGCATACTAACTTTAACAAATATGACAACAAATTTTCAATGAAAAGCAAAACAAGAATCAAAACAAACTAAGAAAAACACAACAAAAAAGTTTTTTGTTATTTCGTTTTATTTTCATTTCATATGTCTATTTTGCCTTAGTTCCGAGTGTTTGTAATTTTTTTGTGTATAATTTCGTTTCATTGAAGAATGAAAATTATTGAAAGATTTAGGTTGAATGAACGTTTAAAATTTAGTGTAGACCAAAGTATGAAAACTACCTAGTCAGATCGTTTTTGTTGTGGTATCGCATTCTAACGCGTTCAAAATGACAAAAACAAAATATGTTGTAATTTTGATGAAGAAAATTAGGAATCGGATTTTAACCTTAAACTGAAAGTGTATTTAAAAAATGTCGGTCAAACACATTTTTTGCCTACTTTTCTGCTAATAAATAATTTATTTTCAGTGACATTTAGTTGTTACTATGAATCTATATGCAAAACCAGGAGCTCAATCATTGAATTATAAATGTAAATAATAAGTGAAGTTTTTGTGTAACAAAAACGTGTCAACGTGTCAAAATAATCTGTTTCATACTTTTTGCTACCGAATTTTAACAAAAATTTGATTAGAAATTTATTGGGGATTTTTGAGATCAATTAAACTCAAGTAAGTAAAGAAGCAATTGGAATTTTTTCAATTCAAAGGCATGGTTTGAAGTTTCTCGGAAAAAAAACTCCACTTCACATTTTTTCGTGTTTTTGGATGAAATCGAACCTTCCTCGTCAGTGCCTAGCTCGAATCCTTAGGCAGACACGCTATCGATTACGCCATTGAGGCGATGACAATTTCGAAGTTGAAACTTCTTCATCACTTATTTATTTTACTTAAGTTGAATTTTTCCACTGTTATTAGACTCCATATTATGGAAATGTTTTTACATTTGATTAAATAGTTATTTACATATCGAGGGCTGAAAGTAGAAGATTACGCCAGCGGTTCATATTGAAGCCCGACGCGAAGCGAGGGCTTTTATTGAACCAAGGGCGTAATCTTCCTTTCAGCCTGAGTGTATGTACAACGTTTTACGTACAACTGCATAACTTTATTGTAGTATAAATCAATTTTCGAATTTTTTAAACTCGCTAGACATTTTGAAAATTATGCTAAACATGCCATGATTTTCTCTATAAACTTCATACAATAAATTATTTGTTTGTTCTAATTTTATGAATATTTTACGGGTGATTATTTTACGGGCGGTAAAGTAGAAAATAGCTATTTATATACCAAGGGCGTTAAGTAGGTTATTGCACCCGGGAAGCGACGTAATCTACCCCGAGGGCCTCTGGCCTGAGGGATGGATGTCGCTTGATGGGCGTAATACCCAATAACGCCAGTGGTGCATACAAGACTTTATGCTTCACTTAATAAGCCAAAAACTACGAAAGAATTTAATTTATTAGTCTATATTGATATGCAAAAAAATACAAATGTATCCCAGTATGCCAAGAAAATAGATATTTTGAAGTTTAAAATAATTATTTGTTGTTTGTGCGTTGCTATGTTAACAAATTCTCGCAAATTTTGTAGCGAAGTTTGTCATGAGAAAAAACAGTTTGAATTTTCAAATAATTATTCGTCAGAACTCTGAATTAGTCCTAAACAATAATGGATTTGAAATTGCCAGAGTTTATTAAGCAAAATGCTCAAAAAGCAACGGAATCTTTATTGCCAATTTAAATCCAAACAAAAATATGATAAAGATTACGGGATTTTTCGTTCATGGAAATCAAGAAATAAAGTACAGGTAGTAAATGAAAATGTGTTGTTAACATAATTTCAAGAATTGGTAATTCTAATTTGTTTATACATTTTAATAAGTAAATTTATTAATTGAATTTTTTATTTAGTCTGAAAAGTATACCCTGAATTCACTGTGGACCAAATACTCCATTTTAAAATCTACCCTTACAGTTTACGAAAAAATCGATATTTCAAAATATAACCAATTGCTTTCGTTTTTAAAAACAAAATTAAGAGGTTATACGCCAAAAAAATCTCAAGTTTCAACCGGCAACCAGGATTTGGCTTTCATTAAAGATGCTCCAGATGACGTTTATCTGTTTCAGAAGGTAGCTTTGGTTATGGGAGTCTTTGGAGGCTTAAGAAGAGACGAAATGGTAAAAATGTCAGTTGAGCATGTAACTGATAAAGGTTCCGTTTTGATTGTAAAAGTTCAAGAAACTAAAACAGGTACGTCAAAAGGCTTTACAATCATAGATGAAGAAGAAATGGGTACTCTGAAAATAGTACGACAATATATGAATTTAGGGCCAAATAAAACAAATGGGTCACGTTTTTTTTTACATATAGAAACAGAAAGTGTACAATGCAACCAGTTGGAAAAAATACGATAGGCAGTGTTCCAAACACTATTGTTAAGTTCTTAAAATTAGAAAACCCTCACCAGTTTACTGGTCATTGTTTGAGACACACTTCGTTTACTCTCTTAATTGAGGTAGGTGCGTCTTTCGAAACTCTCGAATTGCACGGCAAATGGAAGTCACACTGTAGCACAAGGCTACATAGAAAAAAGCATCACTTCGAAAAATAGAATTTCCAACATGATTGCAAGTGCTGTAGGTTCATCTGAAGGAGAAACAAGTGCTATATTTCTAGCTTTGAAATCATCTCGAATGTTCAACAACAACCATCAACATCATCAACCTACCCCATATCAAATAAAATGATAACTGTATCGGACAATCTTTCCAGTAAATCTGTGGATTTTTCTGGCAAGTTTGAAAATTGCCATTTTTACTTCGAAAAGTAACATTCTGTATTGAAAATTTTGATTTAATATGAATAAAAATTATTATTTAATACTATTTTTTAAAACTTTTAAACTTAAAAGCAAAAACACAATTTACAACATAAACAAACTGTCTAGTATACCATGAGGATAAAATATTATTTTAGTGTATTAAGATCGGGCGTTATGAATTCATAATGCCCTCTCATAACGCCCCGGTTCTTATGGATGCGTTTATATATCGCGTATCCAAGACTTAATAATAACATTATATACATGTGAAGAATAAATATATTAATATTTCATATAGCAACGGGATTTTATTTTACGTAAAGTTCAACTTTCAGCCACGATAACTAGGATGTAAAATGTGTTTTACGATTCGTTTGTGCGTAAAATATTTTTACGCACAAACGAATCGTAAAACACATTTTACACCCTAGTTATCGTGGCTGAAAGTTGAACTTTACATCCGTAAAAAAAATCCCGTTGCTATATTTGCTCAAAGATGCTGTTTTAAGCGCTGCTGAGGGAATACTTGGACGACCACAAAACCACTCCCAGAAGCCATGGATGGATCAAGCATGTCTTGACGCTATTCAATACAAAAGAGATTGCTATCTGAAATGTCTGCAAGGACGCAACACCAGGTCCACGAAGGAGAACTATAAACTGGCAAGACAAGCCGTTACAAAGTTATGTAGACGAACGAAGAGAGAATGGTGGAAGAGAAAGTGTGAGGAGATTGAAAGCTTCAATAAGGAACATCAATCGCGTAACTTCTTTCAACAGGTTAAAACCTTAAAGAAGGGCCCTCAAACTAGATCGACTGCTATTCAAAACGAAGATGGGGAGCTACAAGTAGACCTTAAAAATATATTAGATACTTGGGCCGCTTATTTTGAGAATCTTCTCAACTTAAGTGACCAGAAACAAGTCGGGCGACGAGCAAAGCTTATTCGTGCGTCAAAGGTACATGTAGACGAACCCACCAAAGAGGAATTCGATGCGGCGCTGTCAAAATTAAAATGCAATAAAGCACCTGGTATCGACGATATAACATCCGAAATGATTGTACATGGTGGTGAAACTCTATCCTTAAGATTGTTTGAACTTGTTCAAATGATCTGGAGGACTGAAACCATGCCACAGGACTGGAACACAGCTATGCTGATACCAATCCATAAAAAAGGTAATCGCCTACAATGTGCAAACTACAGAGGAATCGCTCTACTCTGCACAGCATATAAGATCTTTTCTTACATTTTGCTATCCAAAATCAATCCTTTTGCTGAACAACTGTTTGGAGAATATCAGTGTGGCTTCCGGCGGGGCCGAGGTACCACCGATGCACTTTTCTCGATAAGGATGATTTTGGAAAAGTGCCGAGAGTTCAACATACCAGTGCACCAACTCTTCATTGATTTCAGGCAGGCCTACGACTCTCTCGAACGAGAGACTCTATGGTCTGCTCTGGTGTCAATGGGAATTCCTGGTAAACTGGTATCACTATGCAAAATGACAGTACAGAACTCTCAATGCTGTGTACGAGTAGAGAACGAAATATCAAGGTTTTTTAAAGTCGACTCCGGGTTAAGACAAGGTGATGCTATCTCTCCTATACTTTTTAATCTAGCCTTGGAATATGTGTGCCGTCAAAAGAAACTACCGACTAACAACAATATCTTGTCAATAAACTCAGTACAGATGATTGCATACGCTGATGATGTTGTCATCCTCGGCCGAAGTGAAGCTGTTATGAGTGAGACTTTTAAGTCGCTTGAGAGTGGAGCTAGAAATATTGGTCTTCAAATTAACTACAATAAAACCAAACATATGAATGTTTCAAGAGAGTCTGAGAAGAAAGATTTGATGTGCGGCGATGAACGAATTGAGGGAGTTGAATCTTTTAAATATTTGGGATCAATGCTTGACTCAAACAACAGCATACTTACAGATATAAAAGCTCGAATCGCTGCAGGTAATCGAACTTTCTACTCAATCAAACCTCTCCTTGGATCTCCGTATGTATCAACTAACACCAAGCTCAAGTTATACAAGACATTGATTAGACCGGTTGTGATGTATGGATCACAAACGTGGACCCTTACACAGAATGACGAATCGCATTTATCTGTATTTGAGCGTAAGATATTACGCTACATTTTTGGTCCACTTAAGACAGACGATGGAGAGTATAGAACCCGATATAACTTTGAGATCAGAGACCTTCTTGAGGGTCCTGATATAATAGGTTGTATCCGTTCTAATAGGATTGCTTGGTTTGGGCATGTTCTACGAGCCGATTCACAGTCTGGAATGATTAGAAAAATGTACGTTAGTACCCCAGGGAGTGGGCGACCGCGAGGTAGACCACGACTACAATGGGAGACTGACGTAATAAACGACCTTAAAAAAATCGGCTGCCATGGTAATTATGTCGCTGTTGCGAATGACCGTGGTGAATATTCGAAGCTGATTAGCCTGGCAACGCTCCTACATGGAGCATGAACGCCGTTTAAAAAAAAAAAAAAAATATGAAATATTAATATATTTTTCTACTTTGCGGCCCGTAAAATAATCACCCGTAAAATATTCATAAAATTCGAACAAACAAATAATTTATTGTATGAAGTTTATGGAGAAAATCATGACATGTTTAGCATAGTTTTCAAAATGTCTAGCAAGTTTAAAAAATTCAAAAATTGATTTATACTACAATAAAGCTGTGCAGTTGTACGTAAAACGTTGTACATACACTCAGGCTGAAAGGAATATTACGCCCTTGGTTCAATAAAAGCCCTCGCTTCGCGTCGGGCTTCAATATGAACCGCTGGCGTAATCTTCTACTTTCAGCTCTCGATATGTAAATAACTATTATTTAGAAATATTTGACACAACAAGTAATTGTTCAGATGACATAAAGCATATTTGAAGAGTTGAAACTCTTACTTACGACTAATATGAACAGTTAGAAAATAAAAAGTAGCATCAGATTAAATGTCGTTTTTTCACAAAAGTTTTAATTATTGAAAACAAACATTTACACTAAATGGAAGAGTTTTCTGAAAAGCTTTTTGAGTGAATCCTAATTTTGCTTTATTTTATCTTTTAATGTCAATTTATGATATTGTTACAACTTGGCCAAGTTATTTATACTCGTTTCGACCTGCAATAAAAATATGGATGTTCTTTACTTTATAAATTTTATTCGTACAACACCATATTACAAAACTATTTCTCGTTTATTTATAATTCTTTCTTCTTCGTCTTTGTGTTCACATTTCACAAAAAATAAAAAAAAGATATTTTGCTATTATTTCATTCACCTTGAATATTTCATTCACCTCCCTCCCTAAATATCTATCGCTTATCTATTTCTGACCTGATATCAATATCTACCCTTTGTCATATATTCACCTTTGTTTCATTCTAATGCTTGTTATCTGAGAATTATTTATTAATGACTAGAGCTATCGCCTCGAACGTCAGACACGAGACAGTATTCTCAAAGGATACTTATAGTGTGTTTATTGCTGTTTTGCATGTTTTGAAATCTCACGGTCTACGAACGCTTCGGCCATTTATTCTCTCCAGGCATAACGTGCATGGACATTGGAATGCACTAGATGCACAAGCCATTCCACAACTCATATGTGCTCCTATAAACAATTCCTAGCTCATCTCTTCTTTATTCGTTTCAATTAATCCAATAATTCTGATAAGCTGCGGTTTGAAGCAGGAAATTGAAAATCTCAAAAGATGATATTTGATCATAGATCGTTAGTTTTAAACTGATGGGTAAAATTTATTGGTCTAAGGTTCATTACAATCAGATGTTCCAACCATTTTGTTGGAACTCCCTGCAAAAAATTTTTACTTTTTTTGCACACTACTAAATTTGGTAACAATTATTAATCTAATCAGTGCGTAGAACATATGAATTTTAGCGAAACAATTTTAGTTTTGGCGTAGAAAACTATATGAGACGATTTGAAAAATGTAAGAAAAGAGAGACAATTATGAGCATTTCTTTATTGAGTAGCATTGCATTGAACGTTTAAGTTTAAAATTGTTATCCATACACAAATTTATATGTTAATTAATACAGAACACTTCTCAAACTGTTACATCCAATAGTGAATATAAAATTCTTTTTCGTGAATAATTAAATTGATTTCCTTCTACATCTTATGCATCAGGAGGCTGCTGACCTTTGTGTGGATGTAATGTCTGTATTGATTAACAAAATCAAATCATTGCTCTTTTGAAGTGACGTTGCCCTTAGTAGTAAACAGTCCATGCTGGTGTGCTTTGTCTCTGTTAATTTTAATGCAATGTAAACTTTATATGATGAGAATTAGCAGGAATGTTGGTCTGCAATAACTTACCCTTCTTCCAACACGTATACATGCTTTATGATATGACAGAAACCAATACCAAATATTTAACCACAGAAAAAGGTCTCTTAGAGACAGAAAATATTTGGTGGTAAAAATAAAGTTTTTGAAATGATTTAACTCATTATTAATAAATTGGTGGTTCTTGTGCAGTTCTACTTGTAACTAACTATCGGCGCTATTTCTGTTTCTGCCCTAAATTAAAAATCAAAATCATCTAAAAAACAACTCCACAAAAACAACTTATTATAATATTTCAATTTTACTCTATATTAAACTGAACAAATTAGAAGCAAACCGCCTTTCGTGTTGTGTATTAATTTTTTAAAATATGAATAGCGAAATAAGAGATGTTGATTTTTTTCCTTTTTAGGTAGATTTCATATACAAATCTACCTATTGCAATGACCGTCATCTCGGAATTTCGGAAAAATTTTGATGCCAAACGACTATATATGTAAAGCGGAGACGGAAAAAAAAAAAAAAAAAAATTATATATATATATATATATATATTTAAATATAATTTTAATGGGTATCGAGCCTATTTTTTAAAAATAAAACACATTAATTGTTTTAATAAATTTGTTTTTCGACGTTTCGGCAAAATTCCTTTGCCATTTTCAAAAAAGAAAGTACACCTAATTCTGTTTTTGCACGACAGATTGGTTCCAGAGAAAGACGTGTAAAAAAAATTCGTGTAAAAATATACATTGTATATATGGAAAAATGGAGGATTGGTTCCACTCTCAAGAAATCAGTACAAAAAATATTGGACACGCTGTTGCATTGACTCACACCACCATCAATTCTGAAAATATTGTACGCTTATATATATTGTTCAATTGATGGCTAGCTGTTGCCATAAATTAGTTATAATCTTAGAAAATTTGTTAAATAAAAGTACAAATTCAATAATTTTAACGAAAGTGGCAAACCAAAAATTTGGATATGCAGAATTATTGTGAGTTCTTACAACTTCACCGCTTCACAATTACATAATTTGGCTGCTGATCCAATTTTAGTATTCAGGCCCAAAACGTAAACAAAATTCAAAAAAGTTGGTCAAGTGCGAATAAAATTCGCTCGCCGAGGGTTGCGTGAACGTAAAAGAACATAGTATCAAAAATAATTGACAAAGTTGTGTTGTATGCATATAGTCTTTCTATTGCCAAATCATAAGGACATACAAAATGTATATTTCCTTTTAAACTTTAAATGATTTTGCCACCTGTGCAATCAGCTTCCATTCCATTCCACTTTATAGTCGCCAGTATCCAGATTCCCGGTAGCTATGTTCCTAGATGTTGTTAGAAGTTTAGTTTTCAAGCTGTGAGCCTATTCTTAATATCGATTGTTCTACGTCCGAGAAGCGCAATATCTTTTGCGTAACCCACAATTAAACTAGATTTGTTAAAAATGCAGTTTTGTGTCTCGATTCGACTTTTTCTTATCGCGTTCTCAAGCGGCAAATTAAATAGTACGGGCGCAAGAGCATCACCTTGTCGAACACCTGTTCGATCATGTTATATCGAAAGGACCTGAAACTATTGTTGTCGCGGATGATCCTCTCATATGCTTGCTTGAAATCAACGTAGAGCTGGTGGATGCTGATGTTGTACTCCCAACATTTTGCTAGAATCATCTTTAAAGCAAACCATTGATCTGCGGTTGAACGGTTGGGATGAAAACCACAACTTGACGGCGCAATTGCTCGAACAAGATCAATTTCATACTTTCTGTTCAGTAGGCTTTGAAAGTGGGAGCGCTATACTGCCAGCACATCACGTTCATTTGTTGTAAGTTCGTAGTTTCTATTTTTTACGACTGTGGATCTTGGATGGTAATTTTTTGTCAGATTTAACGCATTCGCAAAACACTCTTTCGAATTTCCATTAGCAGCATGTTGGTTGATGTTTTCGATACAACCTTTATATGTTCGCGTTTCTTTTCCGTAGAAAATAATCAGGTTGGAAGCTTCAGGTGTTCCTTGTTAACCATTTTTCTCGCTTCATGTTCAACGCTTTAGCGGCAATAGTCGTCAAACCATTTGTTGCGATTTTGGTGGCCGTTTTCCGATTGTAGTTGGTGAGAACAGACGCTTGAGTTACATTGGTTTTACGGCGGCAATGACTCGCCAAGGTATAGAATCATTCTTACTTTGTGTTTACGCAGTTTTTACTTTTCTCTTCTCAACTAAACTAACCTAATTCTGTCAACGTTACACAAGTAGCACGGCATGGATGTAAAATTTCTCTAACAAATAGCAATGTCAATGGAAAATTGATCGATCAGATACGAAAAATGTAACATATTGCCCATTGAAAAATGTTTAATATTTAATAATAATTTAATATTTATTTAATCTTATTCATAGCGGTTTATGGTAACTAAAGATAAAGAAGAGTAGCAAAATCCGATGTATTTGCCGTGCTGCTGACAGCATTAGGTTGGTGTATCGGAGACAAGCAGAGAAAAAACTTAGTCAATGACGCTACATAACAGGAAATTGGCGCCTTAAAACGAATGCGACCCAAGCGTCTCTTCTCCATGTTAGGGGCGGCTGGGAACGGGCGTCTTTCTTGGATCAAGTGGCACGCTAAATAAACATGTAAAAAGGTTATTCTGATGACCTTAACATTAGAACGAACCCATTCACAAAATTTGGGTTGGGTCTGAGGTTAACACCCTAGCCCCGAAAAAAACTTTGTTAAATTTAGAAACCAGTAAAAGACTAACAAACCTGGACAAAAAACAGAATTTCACATGGACGTGAAAAAGGGCAGACTACCGAGCGCCGCATGAGCGCACTTGATGCTCTCTAATATGTCTAGAAACATAGGCTGAGAGGTATGGGATGGATATCATTGCTTTGCAAGAAATTAGACAGCCGATAATCGGAAAACAAGATTTAGATATTCACTCTTTATACTGTAGTGGTTATCCTTCTCGAGGAGAATTTGGTACTGGGTTTCTTGTTGGTGCACGCACACAAGGCGTGATGAAATTCATTCTGGTCAATGAGAGGATCTGCTACCTACGGGTACACGGTACATAGAATAATATTTCTTTTATTGCCGTGCATGCACCACTGCAGTTTAGACCGTCGACGAGGAGAATGCTTTCTACATACCAATGGAAGAGCTTATGAAACAAATACCAACACGCGACTTCATTATGGTTCTTAATGACTTTAATGGGAAGGTTGGAAGAGATATTTGAATCGAATGATAATGGTGAGAGAATGACTTAGTTTGCATTATCAAATAAATTGAGATTAGCCAGTGCTTTCTTTTTGCATCGATCGATTCATAAGCAGACTTGGGTCTTACCGAATGGAAAAACTCGAATTCAAATTGACCACGTGCTAGTAACAGCACGTTTCTTTTGTGGGGATCTGGTTGCGCGATCCTTTAGAGCTGCATAGATTGGAAGTGACCACCCACTTCCTTGTATGTGCTAAGATAAGATTCCACTTTCCAGATCCAGGCATTCCAAAATTCAAAGAACAGACTCGTTTTAACATTTAATCACTAAAGAATGCTGAAACAGAAGAGAGATATCAAAACCATATTGCCAAACATTGGAGAAATCAGGTCCACGAAGGAGAACTATAAACTGGCAAGACAAGCCGTTACAAAGCTATGTAGATGAACGTAGAGAGAATGCTGGAAGAAGAAGTGTGAGGCGATTGAAAGCTTTAATAAGGAACATCAAACATGTTACTTCTTTCAACAGGTGAAAACCTTAAGGAAGGGAAGGGACCTCATACTAGATCGACTGCTATTCAAAACGGGAAGCTAAAAGTAGACCTTAAAAATATTCTAGATACTTGGGCTTCTTATTTTGAGAATTTTCTTAAGTGACCAGGAACAAGTCGGGCGACGAGCAAAGCTTATTATATGACTGATGTCATACTCGGCCAAAGTGAAAATTTTATGAGTAAAACTTTCAAGTCACTTAAGAATGGTGCTAGAAAAATTGATCTGCAAAATAACTACGATAAAACCAAATATATGAATGTTTCAAGGAAGGATGAGAAGGGTTTGATGTGCGGCGATGATCGAAATGTGGCAGTTGAATGTTTTAAATATTTGGAATCAATGCTCGACGCAAACAACAGCATACTTACAGAGATAAAAGCTCAAATCATTGCAGATAGTCGAACTTTCTACTCAATTAAACCTGTCCTTGGATCACCGTGTGTATCAACTAACACCAAACACAAGTTATACAAGACATTGATTACACCGGTTGTGATGTAAGGGTCACAAACCTGAATCCTTACAAAAAGTCACATTTATCTGTATTTGAACGTAAGATCGTAAGCCACATTTTTGGTTCACTTAATATATAACTTTGAGATCAGCGTCCTTCTTATCGATCATGATATAATAGGTTGTATCCGGTCCAATAGGATTGCTTGGTTTGACCATGTTCTACGAGCCGATTCACAGTCTGATTGGAATGGTCTACAGTGTGACCGAAATGATTAAAAAAATGTACGTTAGTACCACAGGGAGTGGGCAACCGCGACGTAGACCGCGGCTGCAATGGGAGATGGATGTAATAACCGAACCTAAAAAAATCGGCTGCCATGGCTATTATGTCGCTACATGGCGAATTACCGTGGTGAATATGCAAAGCTGATTAGCTTGGCAACGCCCCTACATGGAACATGAACGCATAAAAAATAAAATTAAACAAAAAAAAATATTAAATTATACCAGCCTGTAAATGGTTTATATTGAAACACACACTATATAGAAACACGCACTGTTCAAATAAAATTATAAAACATAAATTATCAACTCAAATATATAAACGACAATAACTCAAAAACTGTCCACTTCACAATTATGTAAAAATTGCTATGTTTCTTAAAGTTTGGGGTGCTGCCTCTGTTTCCATCTTGGCCCTCTTGGACTCTGTTCAAAAGCGAGCTATACGAATTGTAGGTGATCGAACTTTGACATCAAAACTTGATTCCCTACAACATCGTCGCACTGTTGCTGACCTCGTTGTTTTTTACAAATATCGTCATCAGCAGTGCTCAGATGAAATCAGCGGCATTATGCCTCAAACTTATTCTTACCCCCGTTCCACTCGGCAATCGGCTGCCGCAACCAGTGAAACGGTAAAGATCCCGCGCTGTCATACTGGCAGATCGCAGAGAGACTTCTTTGTCCGAACTGCGTACAAATGGAATAGTTTGCCGGAACACTTAGTCTCAGGTGGCTTCAACCCACAGATGTTTAAAAAAAGCGTTAATCTACACCTCAGAACGCCAGTTGTTGTGGGACCCAGGTCTAGACCTAGGTCTTAAAAGGTATTTATGTGTTGTTGTGACACATATTCTAAACCCTATTACACAACACATTTTATTAAAAAAAAAAAAAAAAAAGTCTTTCAATTGACAACCAGTTTAAGTCAAAAAAAGATTTTTTCACCCTTCCCCATTTCCATCCCATCAAAACATAGAAATATAATTAGTGGAAACTGTGCTATTTTTAGATAAAAATTTATAAAAGATTCTACCTTTTCTGATTCTGATTCGTATCACGGATCGTACAATAATGAATAGAGAGTAAAAATGTAAATACTTACTGTGTTTCTACTCTACATTTTAATTTTAAATAATAATAAAATAATACACTCTTTAGTCTTTTTAAATTGAGTTTTATTTCACTAAGAAATTATTTATTTCACTGTCGTTTCATCGACAGTAGTATCTAAAAACGTTTTTAGATACTACTGTCGATGAAAGCATATAGCTTTCGAAATACGTATTTAGTGAAATAAAACTCAATTTAACAAGAATAAGGCGTTTATTATTTCATTATTAATTAAATACCTTGTTACGGTTTAGAACTTTTGAATTAAAATATTTTCATTTAATTTTTTTTGGCAAATGTATTTTAAAAATAAATAAGGTACTACAAAAGAAATTTCTTTTCTTGAAAAATCGGATAAACGGGCGAAAAAAATTAAATTTAAAGTTTAGTCGATTCGTGTTATTTCAAAAAATTTCGTGCAAAAAGAAAATTATTTTTTTCCTCCAACTCGTGTTATTTCAAATTCGTGCATAATAAATTCGTGCAAAAACAGAACTGAGTGTATATTTAAAAAAACATACAACAAAAAAATGTTAGATAACATTCGTCAAATGAAAAAAAATATTATATAAAACAAAAAACACATTTGAATGTCAGAAAAATTTAAATTTACATTAAAACGGTTACTAATTTAACAAAGACCAAACATATTTCATACCTTGAAAATTGTTTATAAAAATCAAACACAAAAAAATATTAACAAAAAATAAAATAATCCAATGCATTAAAAATAAAGTTAATCTTTAATAATATTATTATAAGAGTTACCAATATAAATAGAATCATTTTGTTTGTTTAAACAATTAGGATTCTTTTTTATATAGATCATCTCCAAAATTTTCCGTTTTTGCAAATTTGATTCCTTAGCCAAGATCTTAATATTTTCATAATTTATTTTATGTTTCATGTTGCATAAATGATGTGATAGAGCACTATTTTTATCATCATCAACTAAATTAATATCTGGATTTATATGTTTTGCACCATTAGAATGCTGGTAAACACGTTTCTCAAGCCACTGTTTAGTTTGCCCAATATAAGAAGCTTCACATTCACAAAAAATTTTATATACTAATTCAGATTGCTTACCAAGAGGAACTTTGTCTTTTAATTTTGTGAAGAATAACTTATAAAAATTAATGTCACTTCTGCCAACAATTTTAATATTATACGGTTTTAATAAATTTTGAATTTTTTCAAACAAACACTTAACGTAAGGAATAGAAATATATTTAAATGTGTTATTGTCTAAATGAACAGGAGAATTTGATAAAATTAAAGGAACAGCTAGATTGGAAAGTTTAGCAATTGTGTTTTTAATAGTGTTATTAATTAAATAATACGGATAGCCATTTTTGTTAAGAGTCGATTTTAATAAACTAAAATTTTTTGAATGAAATATTTTATCTGATAATATCATAATTTTCTCTGTTAAAATTTGGATAGTGTTTCTTTTGTAAGAGAAAGGAAGACAAGAATTAAAATTTAGGTAGCGTCCAGACCAAGTTTGCTTATGATACCAATCTGTTACTAAAGAGCCATCTGGATTTCGAATAACTAAAACATCTAAAAATGGTAACTGATTTTTGTTTTCCAACTCTATTGTGAATTTTAGCCGATCATTAAATAAGTTAAATGCATTTAACAATTCATTTACATTATCTTTGTGAATAATTGTAAAAATATCATCTACATATCTTAGAAAAATAACAGGGGTAAAATTTAGAGAACTTAAAACTTTATCTTCAACAAATTCCATAACGAAATTTTTTGTGAATGTGAAGCTTCTTATATTGGGCAAACTAAACAGTGGCTTGAGAAACGTGTTTACCAGCATTCTAATGGTGCAAAACATATAAATCCAGATATTAATTTAGTTGATGATGATAAAAATAGTGCTCTATCACATCATTTATGCAACATGAAACATAAAATAAATTATGAAAATATTAAGATCTTGGCTAAGGAATCAAATTTGCAAAAACGGAAAATTTTGGAGATGATCTATATAAAAAAGAATCCTAATTGTTTAAACAAACAAAATGATTCTATTTATATTGGTAACTCTTATAATAATATTATTAAAGATTAACTTTATTTTTAATGCATTGGATTATTTTATTTTTTGTTAATATTTTTTTGTGTTTGATTTTTATAAACAATTTTCAAGGTATGAAATATGTTTGGTCTTTGTTAAATTAGTAACCGTTTTAATGTAAATTTAAATTTTTCTGACATTCAAATGTGTTTTTTGTTTTATATAATATTTTTTTTCATTTGACGAATTTTATCTAACATTTTTTTGTTGTATGTTTTTTTAAATATACTTTCTTTTTTGAAAATGGCAAAGGAATTTTGCCGAAACGTCGAAAAACAAATTTATTAAAACAATTAATGTGTTTTATTTTTAAAAAATAGGCTCGATACCCATTAAAATTATATTTAAATAATAAATATAAGCCTACAAAATAATAAAATATATATATATATATATATATATATATATATATATATATATATATATATATATATATATATATATATATATATATATATATATATATATATATATATATATATATAACGATATGAGGTATAACGGAATTTAGCGGCACTCTCACGGTCGCATTTTTCAACCTAGACCAAAAATTTTTTCTGAGCGTGTTGCGGCAAACAATCTCTTGGATAAGTTCGACAACTGGCCATATCCGGGTACAGGTTGAGAGTCTAGAGCCTTAAAACTGTCAAAAACAAAGCGTTATAACGGCCGTTTGGGGCAAAATATGTAAACAAAATTTATAAATATTAATTATTTGAACATATTTCTATCATTTTTTAAAAAGCCAGACATCTGCAATAAAAGGTTCTTTAGCTATTTGCAATAAACTGTGTAAAGTACAACGGCATTTAGCGGCACTTTCACGGTCGCATTTTTTCACGCTAAAAATATTTTCTGCGTATGTTGCGGCAAACAGTTTTTTGAATATGTTTGACAATTGGTCATATCGGGGTACAGGTTAAGTGCCTAGAGCCCAAAAACTGTATAAAATAATGTTTATTTTTAAAGTTAGTTTAATACTTCTGTTTTTAATTAGTATTTTTTATAAAGTAATCTGATAAATCCGATTCTAATTGCACACATAACTGTCTGATCCCGAAATCTACCTATTTCTAGCGGATATACCTGCCGCTCGGACTTTTTCTCATTCAACTCGATTTGCAATTTGAGATCATGTGATGTAAATCATGAATTATTAATTTAATATTCAATTATTTGTGTTTATCAAGCCTTTATTTATGAGTCATAACCTGGGACTATTGAACATACACAAATTGGAGTGTATCTGTAGGCAAAGTGTGATTACAAGTGCTGTTTTAAACGACGAAATTGGCAAGCCTACCTATGCTACAATAAAATCTACTGTCAATTCTAAAAACGTATAAAGTTTTCCAAAACTGCTTTTATCTTTTAATGGAACGGTTGGTCAGTACAACGTTAATGGGTTCATAACTACGGGGAATATGCGAGGAATTTCTTATCATATTTTTTCGATGCGTGGTTGGGTTATACGCATCCCATATCACATGTAAACTGTTGCTTAAGGATAAGCAGATAACATTTACATACAACGAGGATCCGATTGTTACTCATTCGTGACAACTGTACAACATGATAAGCAAATTGAAATATGCTACAAATATTGCTACAAAAATTTACTTTTAACCATTTTTAGGATTCCGTACTTTGAAAAGTAAAAACGGTACCCTATTGGTGAGACTTCGGTGTCCTTCCGAATTTCTACATAATTGATTTTCTCAAAAGCCATAAGTGCTATCAAGTTGAAATTTTCTTCAGTTATAACACGTATTTGCCCACGCATACTGTAAACAAACAAGTTTCAAATATTTGTTTTTATCTGTATTTTATAGAAATAGATAAGGTGATCTTAAAACAAAAGTTTTTTAAGGAAACGAGTTTGATTTAGAAATATCGAAAAGATTGAAATATTTAAAAAAATTCAATAAATTATCGACTGCTTAGTTTTTGAGTTATCACCAAAAACGTTAGTTTTCTTTCTGTCTCTCCCCCATTCGAACATTACAAAAGAAAAAGTTCAAGTTATAGGAAAGGAAATTTAGTTATAGGAAAGGAAGTTCAAGTTATAGGAAATATTGAATGAAAACTGTAGCATTCGGCTCATCATTTAAAATGTTACTTGGAGGTGGTTGAGAGCGGAAATTTAAAAAAAAAATATTTTTGACCTTGGCGAGGGGGTTTCATATGAAAGGTGAATTTTTTTTAGTCCAAAACAATTTTGCTTGTAATTTTCAAGAGCACCGTTTTTGATTTATTTCTAAAATTGTGTTTTGAGAAAAACTATTTTAGTAGAATATTATATACACGGAACCCTCGACGAGCGAGTTATATTTACACTTGTCCGACTTTTTTGTATAAATTTTATTCCTTAATGTAAACACGTTTTTATATGTACCACCAGAATTGCTATATTCGATTAAATTTTGTCTACTGTCCTTGATTTAACTTGTAGAATTTAATATATTATTAAATTTAAATAATTAATTTCTAATTCTACAAATATAAACGATCATTTAATTTACTCGTGACGCGAACCGTCTAAACAATGATCGATAAAAGTCTTATTGTAGCGTGATCAATTGATTAATTCAAAAAACGAACCAACAAATTGAATTTGGTTCAATGGATTTTTCTATGTTTGTTGGCAGTGAACGATGTAAAAATAAAAATAAAAAACTTCACTTCTTATCTGTACATTCGCAATATAGATTGGTTTTCTCATAAGTTTCAAACAAATTTGATTGAATTTGAATTAATTAATTAATTACCTATTTAACATTAAGTGTTGCTAAAATTATAATTTCGTAAATTATCATATAAAACAAATACTGTGAAATCAAGCTGATGTGTACCGTGTTAATTATTTAAGTAAGACTAAATGCACAACCTTACTAACAGCTGATTCATCTTTGGTGACCCCGACGTGATTTTTAACGTATAACAAATTACCAATTCAATTATCTATAACATTAATTTTATATAATTTAAAAAAGGCAATTTCATCATTTTAAAATTTAAAAGTTCAACAAACTTCAAGAAATCAAGAAAAATTTTCTTTACATTAAATTATTAAATTTATACACAATCAACGGTACTACAATTTTCACAAAATCTGTTTTTTGTTAATAAAAAGCAACTGAATTATTTTACAAGAACAAATCAACTTTATATCAATAAAATTTATAAAAACAAATCAACTTTAATTGAAATAAAATCACATACAAAGGAAACATCATCTGGATTCTGGACAACATAACATTACAAAGATAAATATTATTATGAATTAAATTAATTTTTTTTCATTACTAACGTAAATTTTTATTGAAATATTTTGCTATACGAGTATATACTCAAAAATTTTCTTAAAAATCTACCAGATCTTTCTTTAATTTTATTCCTTTTTCCTTACTTATTATTATTAATTATTATGTACATGCATATATACATATATTTACAATTACTTCGGTCTGGAAGACCTAAGTATTACATTCATGAGCCAAAAGTGAAATTCTTACCCCCACTTTTTTGGCATTTCTCGACGTTTTAGGAACTACTGATTCTAAAAACGCAAAAAAAATGTATGTCTGTCTGCCGGCCGGCCGTCCGTCCGGCCGCCGTCATTACCTACGCTGCAGGGAAAACCGCTGGAGGGATTTCAAAAATTTTTTTTTCTTAGACTAGGTAAGGACGTTGTGTTCGATAACTATAAAGAAAGCGTGTCAAAAAAATCATTATGTGTGTCAAAACCAGCAAATTTTCTTATTTTTGGCTTAAAAACGTTCATTTTAAGTGATTACGAGTAGGAACATTGAATTTGGAGAAATTTTGATGGTAGGGATTGGTATGTGAGATCAAAAACTAGATTATTGCAGTATAAGTTTGTCAAAAAAATGTTGTCAAGTGTGTCAAAAGAAAGATTTTTATTTACTTTTTTACCCAATTTTTTGGACAAAAATAAAATTAATAATTTGTATGACATGAAATTTTATTATTATAAAGAATTATGGCATTATAAGTTTGTCAAAATAATAATGTCAAGTGTGTCAATAAATGATTTCATTTATTTTTTTAGCCAATTTTTTGGAAAAAAAATGTAGCTGTTTTTATGACGTAAATGTAATTGAATAAAAGTAAAATTGGACATGGAAATTTTTGAATTTGTTATAGTTTTTTTAAATATTTTTGGAATTTTGAAAAAAGTTGGTATTTTTGATTTTGTAATAATTTTTGCAATATTTTTAGAATTTTGGAAAAAGTTTTAATTTTTGATTTTGTAAGAATTTTTGATATATTTTTAGAATTTTGAAAAATTTCAAATTTTTGATTTTATAATAATTTTTGGAACTTTGAAAAAATTTTCAATTTTTGATTTTGTAATGATTTTCGCAATATTTTTAGAATTTTGGAAAAGTTTGATTTTATTTAATTTTTACAATATTTTTGGAATTTTGAAAGAAATATGAATTTGTGATGTTGTAATATTTTCTCGAAACGCTAAATGGAGAGGTTTTTGAGTAGTTTGCTGAGTGTATCATCTTTTCACTAAATTATGTTAATTTATGATCTATTATAATTTTCCGGCATCGTATTGATGTTTCGTGTTAATTTTGTAATAAATTTCTAAACAGAGATAAAAAAATACTTGTACTTTAACAAAGAGTTATGTTTAATATACATCGCTGCTCAAAACTAAAAACCTAAAAAGTTAAGGATTTTGATATAGTTTTCGGCAAAAAACTTTTATGAGGACATATAAAAGTTTTTTGCCGAAAACTATATCAAAATCCTTAACCCAGACCGAAGTCTTGATATCTCAGAGCTGTGAGATTTCAGCCCCTCCATATTTTTATTATTATATTATTTATATATATTTTGAAATTCAAATTCATATTTTGGTAAAATTCAAATTCAACAAACAAGTATTGTTGCATAAACTGTTTCACGAAGGGTATATAACGTTTACAATCACAATCGTTTAAAAGCGTTAGGATTAACACTGAAATTTTTGTTGATTATTGGTCGGTTTGCTCCTATTTATTTTTAATTATATTTTTACATTCTATATTTACTCGTTAATCAAATATGTCTGATGACGAGGAAATGAACGCCGATCAAGGATGAAAAGGTGAACTGCCTTTACTGCTTGGTGCCTCATCAAGCGTAAAACTGCAGCCACTATAGACACAACGACCACACGTTTGGTTTCGTATCACAGAACAGTCATTCGACATCCAAGAGATTAAACGAGACAAACAACGATACCTGCACCTGCTCCTTGCACTCACGCCCGAAATTTGTAAAATGGTTTCGA
Organism: Diogma glabrata; assembly: GCA_963693315.1. Lineage (NCBI taxonomy): Eukaryota > Metazoa > Arthropoda > Insecta > Diptera > Cylindrotomidae > Diogma > Diogma glabrata. Next base: position 297,407,111 of record OY856187.1, on the reverse strand, counting down.
ACGTTATCGATGCTTTACCTGAAACGAATAGATGTGATACTCTTAAACGTACGTTGTTGGAACGTTTAGCGCCATCAGATGAGACTGGAAACGCTCCGGACACAGCAAGAGCTTTGTGACAAGAGCACTTCTGAAAAGCTCCGTCATAACACACAACTTGCCAGCAATAATTTGAGCAACAAAATAATACGCTCACTCTGGGTGCGTAACATATCTGAAATTATACGGATAGCTTTGGCCACACAACCAGAATCAACGCCCATGGATTCGATGGCCAAAATGGTGGATAAAATGTTCGAAGCAATGGCCCTTAACAGCGTTCGCAATCAGTTATACGAAATACGTTAGCCTTGCTCAGTAAAACGGGCAACACATGCAAAATACCCTAGGCCCTAGACCACACACTGGCACAGAGACAGTGGAGCATCATATCGAAAAACAACTCAAACAACTGGCTCGCTCGCATCGACCTAGTTTGAGAGATCGATCTCGTTCTAATAGTTTCAGTTTTCGTAGATCACCATCTCGACCACGATCAAGATCACGAAATAGTTCAAAAAATTGTTCATAATGTTTTTATCACCAAACATTCGGAGCATTAGCACGGAAATATAGCGCTCAATGCACGTTTGGATAGTCTACATCCAATATTACCATGGATGTAGACCAAACAAATATTCAACAAAATGATTAAAACTCGAGGTCAAGACGACTGTGATCGAAACTAATTAATCCAGTCATCTGTTCATATACGACAAGTTGAACAACCAGACCTTT
>OY856187.1:297369187-297406134 GCA_963693315.1 Diogma glabrata | reverse complement strand
GTGGTTGAACGGTTGGGACGAAAACCACACTGATAGTCACCGATGATAGATTCGGCGAGCGGGATGAGTCGAGCAAGTACGACATTAGCTAGTATTTTATACGCAGTGTTCAACAGTGCGATGCCACGATAATTCGCACACTTTAGACGGTCACCTTTCTTATGTAGCGGAACAATGAGAGCTGTTTTCCATTCAGCAGATAGTTCTTCTTGGTCCCAGATTGCAAGAATCAGATCGTATATACGTGAGACCAGAGCTGCTCCTCCATTTTTCAAAAGTTCTGCGGGAATACCATCGAAACCTGGTGATTTGCCATTTTTCAGTTTTTTAATGGCAGCTGCCACTTCTTCTATTGCTGGGTAAGGGACAAAAATCTCCTCATTTGATGGAGCAATTGCTCGAATAGGATGAACTTCATTCGTTCTATTCAGTAGATCTTGAAAGTGGGATCGCCACACTGCCAGCACATCGCGTTCACTTGTTGTAAGTTCATTATTTTCATTTTTGATGGCTGTAGATTTTGGGTGGAAATCTTTTGTCAGATTTCGTGCATTGGCAAAGCACTCTTTTGAATTTCCGTTGGCCGCATGTTGGTCGATGTTTTCGATGCAGCTCTTCATGTGTTCGCGTTTCTTTTTGCGTAGAAGTTTTGCTGAGGCTTTTCTGGCGCATAGATAATCAGCTTGGGAGCTTCGGGTGTTCCTTGTTAACCATTTTTCTCGCAGTTTTTGTTTATTTTCAACGGATTGGCGGCATTCGTCGTCAAACCATTCGTTGTGTGATTTCGGTGGTCGTTTTCCGATTGTAGTTTGTGCTGCGGCTATAATGTTTGATTGAAGCGTTTGCCATTCTTCTTGTATGTTTAAGGGCATCTCAGAAGAGATGTCATGCTCTTCTATGTTTTGTGTTATTATTTCCTGATATCTATTCAGCGTTTCCGGATGTTTAAATGCTTCGACATTCCAGCGCACGGTCTTTTTTGCTTGCCTATTAAATGTAGATGATAATTTGCACTTGTACTGAAAGATGACAAGCATATGATCGGTGTCCATATCAGCACCTCTGTATGATCGAACGTCAGTTACACTTGTAGAGTGTCTCTTAGAGATCATGACGTGATCGATTTGATTTTCTGTTCTTCCGTCATTTGATTTCCACGTTGCTTTGTGAATTCTCTTGTGAGGGAAGAAAGTGCTGGAAATTACTAGATCATACATCATAGCCAGCTCGGCTGCGTGAAAACCGTTATTGTTGCTGGTATGATGCAAGCTGTTAGGGCCGATATGTGTTTTAAGTTCTGCAATCCTACCAATTTGAGCATTAAAGTCACCTACCACGATTTTTATATCGTGCCGCGGGATGTTATTGATGACTTCTTCGAGTTCTAGGAAGAACAGGTCTTTAATATCATCTGCTTTATCTTCAGTAGGTGCATGAACATTGACGATCGTTACATTGAATTTTTGCGTGCGGCTCAGTGTGCATAACCGCATATTAATTGGGCAGAAGTCGATAACATGCTGATTCACGCGACGGTGTATAAGAAAGCCAACTCCAAATTCTCCTCCGTTTTGATGACCGCAATAATAAAGAGTGTATCCTTTCGCTGTTTCATGGATAAATTAGAATACCTATCGATTAAAATAAACAAAGCTTATTATTAAATTAATTTTAATTGATAATTTTTCCTAAAATCATTTTGCACGATTTCTACCGCCGATAGAAATTAAAAAAAAAAAAAAAAAAAATCGTTTATAAATCTCCACTGATTTATTGGAGAATTATGAACGATTTTTGTAGAATTATGACCGATTTTTTTTATCGTTCGGATTTAACCTCACATCGTATTTTTCATTTTGAAAGTTTATGTTTTTGTGATTGTTTATAATTTACGTTGAGTTTGTTTTAAATTCAAATTTTAGGAACATAATTACATTCATAGTAAAAATTTTCATTTCATATTCAATATAACAATTCAAATTTTATTTTGCAAACTGTCAGTTTTAGTGTTGTTGTAAATATCGCCGATAAATTTTTTGTTTATGTTGCACATTTTACTTAAAACGACTGAATTCGTTCGTTTTTATTTTGCATGTGGCATGGCTTTAAGTAGTATTGCTCAGTATCCTGCTCGAGCGAAGCTAAATTTTAACGAGGTCTCCACAAAAATACAGATAAAACTGAAGCTAAAAATGTATGTAGACATTTGTGTAGATAAGTTTTGACAGTTGTCTGACATTTTAGCCATTAACCCATTTTCAGTCTTTTTTTTCCTTTTAATTTGATCTACACGCTCAACCTCAAGAGCATCATTATTTATTTCGTTATTGGCACTCTCGAAAATGTTTTCAAAATACGAATCATCTAAATATTCGGCTTCAAAATACATTTTGAAAACTAAAGAGGATAATTTTTTTACATACGCACATTTACTTTAAACACACAATTACTTTAATCGCACAATTACTAAATACAATAAAAATGTCAAAATTTAGCGTTCAATTAAATGTTTCGAGCATTTAATTTTCTGCGAAAACTGTGTAAACATTGTAGTAGAGCCCTATATTACAATACGCAAACTATCATTTTGAAATTATTTCCGCATCGAGCAGCATACTGATCAGCGAACTCAGTAGCAAAATTTTTTATTTGATTTTTTAAGAGCTAAATTTTACGTGAAATTTATATGAAATTTCTAGCTTCGCTCGAGCAGGATACTGAGCTTAAAAATTAATAAATAAGAAATTTTTCTTATGTCTGGTTAAAATTCACTAGAGCATTATCCATTTTAGAAATATATAGTTAAAATCGTTTTTTGTGAAAGACTATAATGATAGTGATTAAGGTTGTATATGTTTGTTTTATTTTAATTGATTACTATTTAATAGGAAATTTAAAGGTTTTATAAATTCGCATTAAAACATAGTCAATCCCATTAAGAATCGAAAAGGATTCCATATGACCAGCGTTGCCACTCAAAAAAATTAAAATGTATCCAGTTTTATAAAAAATGAGTATCCAAATGTATCCACTTTTTTGGGAAAATGAAATATGATTATTTGATATTGCTAAAGGACTAATTACGATATGTTTAGTACAATTCAGTATCCTGATCACATTTATTTATAATTTAATAACAAAAAAATCACATTATTTCATTTTTATTTGATGAATAAATTCCATAAAAATTTTTTTCACATTTTTTGCCACCTCTAAAAATTTATCCATTTATTTATCCAGTTCAATAAAAATGATTGTACTGCATACCCCATACTTATTGCTGTCAATGGTATATGGTTTTTTACGTTTTCACAACCCAGCTCATTTGCATTCTTCGCATTTAGGAAGCAATGAAGGGTTATGAAATTGTTTGAAATGGCTTTTAAATCGACTTTTAAATTGTTAACAAAAAGTGTGAGCGTTTTTCAAAAACTTTTAAGATTATTTTACACTGTTTGCCAATTTCTGTTATTTTTTCTTTTACTAAAAGAGATTAGACGAACAATGTAACAAATTTTTTAAACATTTTCAAAATTTTTGGAAAACCAACACAGCTAAAATGCATATTAAAAAAATGTATCCAATTTAGCAGTTTTGCGATTTTTTTGTATCCAGTATCCATTTAATAAATTTTTCAAATAATGTATCCAAATGGGTACAGATGTATCCAAGTGGCAACGCTGCATATGACATCCTAAGACTATAAAACTCCCTTTAAAATGTGTTTAGTCCTATTGTTTGACGGTCGCAGAAAATTCGATTAAAATGTAGTCAATCCCGTTGAAGAATTTATAATCCTATAAAAATGTTTTCATTTCTATTAAAAGGATCCAATGTATTTCTATAGGACAATTGAATAGGATTCAATCGATTTCAAAAGGAATAAAATTGTTTAATAGGATTTTATAGGAAATTTTCGATGCAATTTTCCCATCAAACTTTGTTTTTTAATAGGATAGTTTAAGCAGGGTGGTGTTTTTGCAAAGACTGTTATTGATGTGTTGTTCCTTTATACTGATAGAGTTTTCAGCAAGAACATTTTAATTTTGTTTCAGCCTGTTTTTACGATTATTGTCAGAAATCTGTTCAAGTCAAGCACGTGCTTCTTGGATGTTGCTTGAGATTGATAGCAGAATGTCAACATTCAAGAACCGTATGATCATATGAATAAAATAATAAATATTTCTTCACGTAATACAATTCTTGGTTATACTCACACTCGCCGTCTAATGCTGCTCCAACAGTAACGATCATAATCAGCTGAAACTAAGGTAAACAATTGCAATTTACGTCCTATATGTTGCATGCAATACAATTACAAATCAAATTCCTAATCACAAAAACAAAATTACTTTGTACGCTATATGCTGATAAGAAAAATTAATTTCACAAATATAGTTAATTTTGACCTAATCGTCTTCTTTTTTCTAAGGAATATAATTTAAATTAATCAAAAACCAATTAGTTGTATTCATAAAAAGTATTTTTGTTTGAATACGGAAAACCGCAATATATCAATTCTTCATACATATATTATAATTTTACTTGAAAACACTTAAAACTGATTAGAATGTTTGCATTTTTACTTTATAACAGTAATAAAAGATTATTTTAATTTCAGTTGCGTAAAGTTTCTGAAAGTGATCTTTTGTATGTTTAAAAATTGAAATAAAAAAAACAATGGAAAACTATGAAATTTCAGCTCCAAGTTTCTACAAAACTGAAATTAATATTCCTTCAAAGAGATTACTATCAGCTGGTCCAACGAATTGTTCTGAAAAAGTTTTAAAGGTAATGAGTAAACCTATTTTAGGGCATCTACATCCAGAAACATTAAAAATTATGGACGACGTTAAAGATGGTATTCGTTATGTCTTCCAAACAAATAATAAACTAACTTTTTGTGTTTCGGGATCCGCACACAGTGGAATGGAAACAGTTTTAGTTAATTTATTAGAAGATGGTGATGTAATCGTAATTGGAGTAACTGGTTTATGGGGGAATAGAGCAGCTGATATGGCAAGAAGATATGGTGCAGATATACGTTTATTGACAGCAGCAGAGGGTTCTGTTTTAACTGCAGATGATATTCAAAAAGCTATGGAAACTCATCGTCCGGTCGCACTGTTTATAATACAAGGGGATTCATCAACTGGTATACATCAACCCCTGCACGAGTTTGGTGAAATATGTCGTAAATATAATTGCTTGTATATCGTGGATTCAGTTGCTTCGTTGTGTGGAGTAGACATGCAAATGGATAAATGGCAAATTGATGCACTTTATACAGGATCACAAAAAGTTATAGGTGCACCACCCGGAATAACGCCGGTTTCATTCAGCCCAAAAGCAGTGTAAGAATTTACATTTTAAAAATCTAATTGATGTTTTTAATTTATATTTTGATTTAGTCAAAAGATGGTTGGAAGAAATACTAAAATAAAAGTTTACTACTTTGATGCATTTTTATTGGGAGATTATTGGAATTGTTTCGGGCGACCAAGAATGTAAGTGATTTAGATTTTAGTAGGTACCCTTAGCAATCCTATTTACATCCGATTATAATGTGTTTAGATATCATCATACTATTTGTTCAACACTATTGGCTGCACTTCGTGAAGCCTTAGCATCTATATGCGAACAAGGCATTAAATCTGTAATAAAACGACACAAAGATTGTGCTTTACGTTTGTATGAAGGACTTGAGGCGTTGGGACTAAAGTTTTATGTTGAAGAAAAAGAAAATCGATTACCAACTATAACATCTGTTAGAGTGCCAGATAAATTTGATTGGACAAGATTATGTAGCTATGCTATGCACAACTATTCATTAGAAATTGGAGGTGGATTAGGACCAACTGCTGGTCTTGCTTGGCGTATAGGATTAATGGGTGAAAATGCAACATTTGAAAATGTTGATTTTATCTTAAAAGTTATTAAAGAGGTTTTACCAAAATGAAGTATTGAATAAAATTATACTTCATTTTAATTACAATTAGTTTTTATTAACACATCCCATGTATAAAATATAACTTTAATTATTTTTTTGTTAACCTAAATTAAATTCATTTATTAACTTTGTTTTAAAAAGAAACATACTTTGTTTGGTAAAAATTATATCATAATAGACAACCTTAACCGTTTTTTTATTTTGATTTGATTCTTATCATAGCCAAATAGTTAGAAAATTGCAGACCATTATGTTGACCACATATAAAAATATGTTTCCTGCCAATGTGGAATATAAGCTAAAATCGGGTTACATATTGCTTTAGTATATGGAATATTATTTGCTATTGAGTTTACAAGTGATTCAATTTTGTTTTTACTGTAACGATCATAAAATGGTGATCGCATTAAATATAGTAATAATGATACACATCTCCTTGAAAGCTCGGTACGTTGTTCTTTGGTAAGAGATTGGCGATTTTTGTGATAAAGTCGCAAACTAGAATATAAAAAAACAACTATTATAAATTAAAAGTCATAAATACAACTGTTGTTTCGTTATCTTATTTGTTTAAATAGATTAAAATTCAATTTTATCTTCTATGAATATCAAAGAAAAAATTAAATGTATACATACCTGAGTAAATCAACAAACAATGCTGTACCCCAACTCTTCCAACTAAAATATCCAAACGTAGCAATACTTCCTAAATGTACTAACGGTTTACATATATATAAAAACTCAGCCATTTTATTTTTATTTTCATTTCTAACATATACTGGTAACTCAACATCATTTTCTACATCCAAAGGTTTCCAATTTCTCATATAAACTGGAGGTGCACCTTCAACTTTTCGTACAACTCGCCCAGATCGTTTCAATTTAAATGTATATGATCCATTTGTATCAAATGAATCACCAGTCTCGACATTGGTTGCTTTCGATTTCCCATTTAGTTTTCCACGCTCTAACGCTACAAGCGGAGGATTTTGAACAAAATTGTTTTTATAGTAAAATGTTAAAATTAAACGGCCTAAAAATTTAATTAGTTGCACTAAAATTATAAACGCCCATCGTCCTTTTTCATTTCTAACCATCTTTGCTGAATATTCGATGAAAACTTCACAACAGTCAAGTGTTGTTAGAAACAGTTTTATCGTTGATTCATATGTTTTTGATTTAAATGTATCATTTATTTTATTTCGGGATTTCTCGATAATTTGATCATTAAACACAACCAAAAGATTGGACAAGGAATACATTAATTCTGACATTGCCGCTGAGCTTGTAATGCGACCTTAAATTAAAATAATCAATTTTTGAATATATACTGACATTAATATATTATGGGCTTGCCTGCAATAATATACGATACCCATTTCACGGTTGTTTCAACGTCACCTACTACTTGTGGATTTGCACTAACCCAATCTTTATAAGAATTAAATAGTTGTGGAATATTGCAAATATATTTTGCCATGTTCATTCTTTTATTTAAAAAGTAGTGAGTAGCAAACGTAAGACTAAATAAAAATTGGCGAAACTTCAACAATCTGATAGTAATTTCTATTTTAATTATTTAACATTCTTTAACTATTAATCCATAGTAAAATCTATTGTTTTGAACAAAAATATTGCTTATCTTGTTGCTGGTTAGAAAACGTCAATTCATCGATAACTAAAGAGTGAGTATAGTAGCGAAATACAAACGATGTCAATCAGCTTTGCCAACTTAAGAATAAAAATAATTTAAAACTTCAAATTGGTGTTGTCGTTAACAATAGTAATTTATTGTGTTTAATGCTTTATTTTACTTTTCGAGCAAAAGTTACTCGCAAATATGCGACAGAATAAAATTTGTTAACTAGGAACCCAGTTCAACGTTTTTTCTTCCGACAGAGACAATGTATTAATTTAAATTGACAACATGTATTAATTTAAAATTAATTATTTTAAAATTCATGCATAAAACAAGTATAAGGGCGATCATTCATGTAAAAGAGTTGTCGTTTAGGTGTGCTATTTTCAAATTCGATCGTAACCGCACACGTATACTTTACAATTACGACTACAAATAACGATATGGTTTTTAACGAAAGGTTAAACTAATGGCATTTCCAGGCGTCGCGTTCTCATAACGGTGATTATTTATACTCAACTCCAGAGTATATTGAATTTAATATGTCATAAAATGATAAATATAAAACGAATTTAATTTGAAAATTAAAAAATTTATTTATTAAACAATTATTTATTTAAATAATTAGTAATTATAATTGATCTTTTAATTATTTAATTAATCTTTTTAATCATTTTCATCCACCAATGTAATAAAATATTTTAATTCTAAGAAATCCATTGTTTTTATTATTATTATTACACACTTCTATTTAACTTGTTTTTGATAGTTTTGTGATCCCTTTTTCAGTAACTTCCCATTATGTGACTAGTCCCAAATTTAAAAGACAAGTTTGTTGAAGCAGTTAAGCCGTGCATTCACATACAACAGAAACCGAAACTGATGTCGTTTTCTTTTTGCCAGAGCAGAAAAAGTGATTTTTGAAAGATTTTTTTCCACAAAACGAATATGAAAACATTTGATCTAGTTTTGTAGTTTTGTTTGTGAACTATCGTTTAATGTTTTTGTTAATTAATAGAATTTAATTAAATAATTTTTTATTAATTTTGGATTTAAAACACGATTTATACAAAACATTTATTTAAACTAATAACTATTTCACTTTAAAAAAATAATAATAAATAAATGGCGTTTTGTTTGTTTACTAATTTTTCAGATTTGTAAATGTATTTGTGTAAATTTATTGTATTTGCAACTTGATCTACCAAAAAATCTAGATTCAGAAAAAATTTTTTCAGATCAAAAAAAGAGCAATTTTTTTTTGCAAAAAGAATACGAAATGCAAAAAAAAGTGATCTAACAGCTGCTTTTTTTGCTCTTAGATCACTTTTTTTGTCAAAAAGAAAACGACATGAATTTCACCCTGGTTAAACATTCCAATTCAAACCTATTGAATCCTATTAAATCCAATATATTTTCAATAGGATTAAATCGGATTGAATTGGTTTAATAGGAAGACTTCGATCTACCAATTAAAATTCAATCGGAATGAATGCGATTCAACAGGAAAAGAGGTTCTATAGGATACTAATGGAAATTTCCAATTGAATTTCAATCGGAAATTAAGAGATTCAATAGGAAGAGGAACTTAGAAAAAAATTAAACAATCTTATGAATTTAACAGGATTTAATTGGAAAAGATTTAATAGGAATGAATAGGATTAATCGGAATTCTGCAATGGAAATTTCCAATTAATTCCTATTTATATACATTTCCTATTGAATCCTATCCATTCCGGTTGAAAAATAAAATAGAGATTTTTAACAGGAATGAATAGGATTGTATTGGAAATAGATTTTTTAAATAGGAATTAATTGAAAATTCCCAATGCAGAATTCCGATTAATCCAATTCCTTTTTTTCAATTGTTTTCAATTGGAATGTTTAACCAGGGCATACAAATTTGACATGACAGCAACTGAAACAGAAACCGAATTTATAAACTGAAACAGAAACTGAAAATTCGTCTGTTTTGTCTGAAACAGAAACAATTAAAATTTAATTGTTTCTGTTCCAGACACTGTCACATAACCAAAAACTGTCACGTAATATTAATTATTATTTTAAATTTTGATAATAGAGTTTTGAATTTTGAATAGTTTTCAGTTTCTGTGGTTTGTGAATGACCGGCTTAAGTAGTTGTTTCTAAAAGTTTTAAAGCAAAAATCTTTATAAAACTGAAATAATAAATTCAAACTTTTCTCCATTCTATAAGACCTTAAACAATTGCACTGAAATCCTCATAATCCGGTTGCTCCTCTATCATTATAATCAAGGACATCATACATGTTTGTGTCATTTTTATATGGATAAAATGCCTTACATTATAAATAATGTATATAAAAAAAAATCAAAAAATGACATTTCGCAAATTTTGTATGTGACAATTTTGACTTAAAACTTTTACGTTAATCACTTCTTATTGGCATGGGTCACGTTAAACCTTAATCCGTCTCATTTGCTAATCGTTTTGCTAGTTCCGCATTCCGCCGACACTTGAACGATTATTTAAAAGCCAAAGTGTATAAGCACATACAGTTCGGAAAGAAACGTGCAAAGTACGTTGAACCAGAAGTAAGAAGCATTATGAACGAACAACAAGTCTGTAAGTGACACCATTCGTTATAGGTATTGCATCTCACTGATTCCGAGTTGTTAATATTAATTACTTATCTCCAGGATTGGGTCGATTCTGCTTCAGTTATTTCAAGAAGAGTAAATTACTATGTCGTAAAAGTTTACTATTTCTAAAGGTGTCTAAAATTTACTGTTCCCTCACCCGGTTTACGCAATTTGTAAAATTTACATGCTCGAAAACATATTTCAGCTTCCAAATCAGAATAAAAAAACCAATAAATTCAGTACATTTGTCTTGTTTTTGAATTCATATTACATCTCAAAAAGAAAAAACTATAAATAAACAACCTAGTAATAGTTTTAGTATAGTAAATAGGACACTAGGTTTGATTATAGTATAAACTAGCATAAATCTAGCAAACTTTGGTTTTTATGCATACCAAACATAGCAAACACTTAAAAATAAAACAATTCGATAGTTTTTTTTAGCAAGCTAGTAATGTAAAGTTTCGAATACTTTTTTATGCATACGAAAAGTAGTAAATACTTAAAAAACCTAGTTACTAGGTTTTATACATACGACCCATTGTCGCTTTAGAGGCCCCGTTGGACGCCATCTTGTAGTATGGGGTTTATCTGGTAGTTCGTGTAGGTAAACTAGTTGATTGTGCACGCCAATAACCCTGCCACTAGCTCATTTGAGCGAAGGTTCTATTGACCATGCTCTACACACAGGAAAATTTTAAACACAAAAACAAATCGCGTGCATAAAACACCACCCAGGATCTCCAGAAGGGAGATCTGCGATGTCACCACTCTCCCCTAAATAACACTAACAAGGCATTTTCATTTTAATTTAACTGTCGTAAAATTTTACATTACCTTGCACCTTCCACAGCTTTCGTGGTTGAATCACTTTCCCTTGAATCCTTTCTTGGCGGTTATTATTCCAAACAAGTCAAGAGTTTAATTAAAAAAATTCCTTTATTACATTAAGTAAAAAAAATGTATCCTTTATTACATTAGTTGGTTTATCAACCATTTGAATAGCGGTGGTTGCTTTTTCTTTTGACCTTGATGGTCACTTTTATTTTTCTTAACAGCGTATATTTTTAGGTAGATTTTATATAAAAATCTACCTATTGCAATGGGCTTCATCTCGGAATTTCGGAAAAATTTTTGTGCCAAATGACTATATATGATAAGCGGAGACGAAAAAACAAAAAACAAAAAATTAATATATATATATATATATATATATATATATATATATATATATATATATATATATATATATATATATATATATATATATATATATATATATATATATATATATATATATATATATAATTATTATTTTCTGTACATGTGTGTTCTATTAATATCTCAGACGAGTTCGTGAATCAGCAAAATCCAGCACGTAGTTAAGGAACTAGAGCTTTTTTTCTAAAAAGAATTGATTTCTTAAAAGCGTTATAACGGCCGTTTGGATACTAATATTTTTAAAAAGTTAACAAATTTAGAATCTTTGGAATCTTTTTTATCAATTTGTTTTAAAAATAGACCTCTGCAGTTAGAGGTTCCTGAGTGAGCGGCTCCAACAAAAAAGTTTGCAAAAAAAAATTTTTTTTTAAAACAACCGGCACTCTTACGGTCGTATTTGTAAAGCCAGATCAAAAAACCTTTTCTTAAAATGTGCGTTTTTTTATTATCTTGGACAAGTTCGTCAATCAGCCAAATCTAACACATGGTCAAGAAACTAGAGGCTTTATACTAGAAAAAAACCTGTTTTTTAGATCCGTTATAACGGCCGTTTGGATTCTAATATTTTTAAAACCTTCATAAATTTAGAATTTTTGAATCCTTCTCAATCAGTTTATTTAAAAAAAGACCTCTGCAGTTGGAGGTTTCTGAGTGAGCGGCTCCAACAAAAAAGCTTGTAAAATACAAAATGCGTTTGAATCAACCGGCACTCTCACGGTCGCATTTGTGGAGCCAGATCAAAAAACCTTCCGTAAATATGTGTGTTTTATTAATATCTTGGACAAGTTCGTCAATCAGAAAAATCTGACTCATGGTTAAATAACTAGAGGCTTTATACTAGAAAAAAAGATGGTTTTTTTAATTCGTTATAACAGCCGTTTGGATACTAATATTTTTAAAACTTCATAAATTTAGAATCTGTGGAAACATTTTCATCCATTTCTTATAAATATAAACATCTGCAGTTAGAGGTTTTTGACTTGTTGGCTTCAACAAAAAAGTTTGCAACAATCCATAACTACAATTTGCAAAAACCTTATAACAGTCAATGAAAAAAAAATAAAAAGATTTGAATAGAAGAAATCAATTTTTTTTCTTAGAAATAAACTATTTTGATATTTTACAGTAATTGGACGACATATGATATAGCGTAGGTTTGTGTCATAAATTGTCACACGCATGTTCTATGGTAGATTTTATATTTGTTTGTTGCAAAATTGGATAGATATAGTTTTGCATATATGTAGCTAATTTTCTTTTCAAAATTTGTTCGATATCTGTTTGAAATTAGTTTGTGTTGTTTAAACTAATCTGATACATCAGATTTTACTGGCACACAAAACTGTCTGATCTCGAAATCTACCTATTTCTAGCGGATATACGTGCCGCTTGGACTTTTAGGTAGATTTCATATAAAAATCTACCTATTGCAATGGGCTTCATTTCGGAATTTCGGAAAAATTTTTGTGCCAAACGACTATATATGATAAGCGGAGATGAAAAAACAAAAAAATAATTTTATGTATATATATACAGGGTGAGTTTTTTAAAAAATGCCAGGATTTTATCTCGAGAACGATGCTAGATGGGACAAAATAACCTAAGGTAATATTTGTTAAGGGTCGAGGGGGACGTCTAGTGGTAATATTGAATGACCTTGAAACTCATAAGTATTGGAATTATATGCCAAAGTAGGGTTTTTTAAATTAGAACCTAAACATTTAAGGTTTTTTTTTAATTAAGTAAATCAAACTACACACTTTTTGCCTACAAAATTTTTTTGTAAAGTGTACGATTTAGTAGATATAATTAACATTGATTTGCACTAAAGCAAACGTGTCTTCGCTAAAGTCTTCAGAAAAAAAAATAAAATTTCGATAAATTAAAAAAAAACAATGAAAATCATTCATTAATTTAAATATTATTGCATCGTGGTCTACTGCGTGAAATTTATTTTCGTTGTTTTTTTTTAATTTATTGAAATTTTATTTTTTTACTGAAGAACTTAGCGAAGACACGTTTGCTTTAGTGCAAATCAATTTTCATCATATCTACAAAATCGTAAACTTTACAAAAAAATTTTGTAAGCAAAAAATGTGCAGTTTGATTTATTTAATTTAAAAAGACCCTTAAATATATGGGTTCTAATTTGAAAAAACCCTACTTTAGCATATATCTCCAATACTTATGAGTTTCAAGGTCATTCAATATTACCACTAGAGGTCCCCCCGACCCTTAACAAATATTACCCTGGATTATTTTGTCCCATTTAGCATGGTTCTCGAGATAAAAGCCTGGCATTTTTTAAAAAACTCACCCTGTATATATATATATATATATATATATATATATATATAATATATATATATATATATATATATATATATATATATATATATATATATATATATATATATATATATATATACACATATATATATATATATATATATATATATATATATATATATATATATATATATATATATATATATATATATATATATATATACATATATATATATATATATATATATATATATATATATATATATATATATATATATATATATATATACGATATGAGATATAACGAAAACGACCGGCACTCTCACGGTCGCATTTATTGAGGTAGATCAAAAAAATTTTCTGTACATGTGTGTTCTATTAATATCTCGGACAACTTCGTGAATTAGCAGAATCCGACTCGTGGTTAAGGAGCTAGAGCCTTTTTTCTAAAAAAAATTGATTTTTTAAAATCGTTATAATGGCCGTTTGAATACTAATATTTTTAAAAAGTTAACAAATTTAGAATCTTTGGAATCTTTTTTATCAATTTGTTTTAAAAATAGACCTCTGCAATTAGAGGTTTCTGAGTGAGCGGCTCCAACAAAAAAGTTTGCAAAAAAAATTTTTTTTTGAAACAACCGGCACTCTCGCGGTCGCATTTGTAAGGCCAGATCAAAACACCTTTTCTAAAAATGTGCGTTTTATTAATATCTTGGACAAGTTCGTCAATCAGCCAAATCCGACACATGGTTAAGAAACTAGAGGCTTTATACTATAAAAAACCCTGTTTTTTAGATCCGTTATAACGGCCGTATAAATTCTAATATTTTTAAAATCTTCATAAATTTAGAATCTTTGAAACCTTTTTAATCAGTTTCTTTCAAAAAAAAGACCTCTGCAGTTGGAGGTTTCTGAGTGAGCGGCTCCAACAAAAAAGCTTGTAAAACACAAAATGCGTTTGAATCAACCGGCACTCTCACGGTCGCATTTGTGGAGCCAGATCAAAAAAGCTTCCGTAAACATGTGTGTTTTATTAATATCTTGGACAAGTTCGTCAATCAGAAAAATCTGACACATGGTTAAATGACTAAATTCTTTATACTAGAAAAAAAGATGGTTTTTTTAATCCGTTATAACGGCCGTTTGGATACTAAAATTTTTAAAAACTTCATAAATTTAGAATCTGTGGAAACATTTTCATCCGTTTCTTATAAATATAAACCTCTGCAGTTAGAGGTTTTTGACTTGTTGGCTTCAACAAAAAAGTTTGCAACAATCCATAACTACAATTCCCAAAAACCTTATAACAGTCAATGAAAAAAAAAATAAAAAGATTTGAATAGAAGAAATTAATTTTTTTTCTTAGAAATAAACTATTTTGATATTTTGCAGTAATTGGACGACATATGATATAGCGTAGGTTTGTGTCATAAATTGTCACACACATGTTCTGTGGTAGATTTGATATTTGTTTGTTGCAAAATTGGATAGATATAGTTCTGCTTATATGTAGCTAATTTTCTTTTTTGAATTTGTTCGATATCTGTTTGAAATTAGTTTGTGTTGTTTAAACTAATCTGATACATCAGATTCTACTGGCACACAAAACTGTCTGATCTCGAAATCTACCTATTTCTAGCGGATATACGTGCCGCTTGGACTTTTTTTGTTTTTACGGTTCGTATTAACTTATTCTTATTATAATTTATTGTTCCTTCTTTTTTTAAAACTTAAATCAGAGTGAAGCGCTTTATCACAAAATATTTTCGTTCGTTTTATTTTTGTTTTTATATCTTTATATTAAAAAAAAACTCACGGATCAACGCAATTAGCCAAATCCATATTTTAAAATCAAAACCAACTCAATCAAAAACAAAAACTAAACCAACGCATTAACTGCTCAAAAACTAATTCCTTCAACTGCCAACTGATTGAAAAAAAAAACAATTAAATTTATTGCTCATAAGTCATAGCACGAGCTAAAAGAAAATTCGTCAGCATAAATTTTATTTTAATTTATTAATTCTCTACAATTTCTTCATAATTAGGTGAAAAAAATAAAATATAATATAATATAAATTAACAAAAAAATAATTTAATACCGGAAGTGTTTGATGTACATTGGAATGTTTAACCCGTTGTGTTGTTACACAAACGGGTTGAAAAGTGAGTGGAAAATAATTTAGATCTATGGTATATTACTATAGAACGGAAAATGGAAGTACACCCCACATTTAAAATCTTGCCCCTTACATATTTTAAACATTTTTAAGGGCTTAAATACTTATAACTAAAACAATTGACAATAAATATTATATTAACAGATAGTTAAATTTTTTGTTCAATGTTGCTCAAGCCTCAATGTTGCTCAACGCAGCTTCACTTATATATAAATGGTAGCTTAGCGTTTCTGATACTATTGATTATTGAACGTAAATGAAAAATAATGATTAAATAATACAATTTTGCTAAACTAAGATTATGAATACTCATGAAATTTTTCACTACGTTTAGTTTATCACTACGTACAACGAGACAGTGATCCCACTATAAATATTGTTGTTCGAACTAATTAGTTTAAGGTATTTATAATTTTAATAAGTAGAGTATATAAAAAGCCTATTCTTTATACATTAAAAATAAATTTTTTATACATTTCAATTTTAATTTATAACTTAAATAAATATATGGTATTTAAACTTTTGATTATTGTTATATGTATCTTATTTATAATCGTTAAAGAATATATTTGACGTTAAAGTATCAAAAAATGTATAGAAGAATGGTTAATTTTATAACCTTTTGAAATCAAAACAGGAAGCATTCGCTTCATCTAAATATTGAGAAGGTAAGTTGAATAGAATTTTATGAATTTTGTATCTGCTCTACTTTATAGAACAATTAAAAATTTTGTTTTGGGAAAGAATATATTGTCTCGTTTATCTTGCCTTACTTCATTGGCCTTACTCTCAATTCGATGGGTCAGTGTGTAATGATTTATTTTATTTTTCGAGCAAAGGTTTACAAATTTGCGAGAGAATAAAATGCATTAAACATGAACCCAATACAACGTTTTATTCTTCCGAATTCATTGGTAAAACGAACAAAAAAACAACGAATTTTATTTTATTTAATTTTGTACCTTGGATTCCAAACAAATAAATAAATTTTATTCAATTTCGATGCCTATTTAATTGTTTGGTATTTTAAAAATGAAATAATCTACAATGAAAATTTTGAAAATGAAATGACCTACAATGAAAGACATTAAATTTTATGCTAATGAGAAAAAAATGCTAATTTTTTCGCAATGGAAATTCAATTCAATTAAATCATAGTAGCCTTTGCCTTTTTCAATATTCAAGAGAGGGACATGCGCATTAGTTTGGATTTATTGTTTTTTATATAATCAGAGCGAAAACGTTTTTGTTAATTTTTTATAAAATAAAATCAAATTACTTATAAAATACAATCAAAAAAAATTATTTCAGAGTTCAATACAATCAAATAAATTGTATTCCGCAGCATTCACACAATAGAACAAAATTACAAGCTGTTTATTTTATTCTATAAAGACTAATAACGGACACAAATATGAATAAAAAAACAAAACTAAACCTTTGTTTATAGTTGCTGGAAGGATAAAACAATTTATTTTATTAAATTGAACAAAAAATTTATTTGATTGTATTTTATAAAAAAAAACATTTTCGCTCAGATTATATAAAAAACAATAAATCCAAACTAATGCGCATGTCCCTCTCTCGAACAGTGAAAAAGGCAAAGGCTACTATGATTAAATTGAGTTAAATTTACATTGTGAAAAAATTAGTATTATTTTTGATTGTTTTTTGGTTTCTCAATTCTCATTAGTACTAGTAGTTAGAACTTTGATGTCTTTCATTGAAGGTCATTTCATTTTTAAAATGCCAAACAACTAAATAGGTATCGAAGGTATTGAATAAAATATATAGTTACAGGTATTGAATAAAATATATTTAATTGTTTAAAATTAATGGTGCAAAAAAAAATAAAATAAAATTAATTTTTGTATTCGTTTTACTCATCAAAGAGTTTTAAAATAATTCAATTTAAATTTATACATGTTTCTCTATCAGAAGGATAAAACGTTGTATTGGCTTCGTGTTTAATGAATTTCTTCTCTCGCAAATATGCAATGCTCGCTCGTGCTTCGCTCGCATTGTAAACTTTTGCTCGGACATTAAAATATAGCTTTGAACACGTACACAATAAATTACTATTATTTCGAATTAGTTAGAACGATATATTTTTATTTTTACTCCTGTATTTGGAAGTTTTATATTTTTTTTATCTTTTTCGCTCCGAAAGAACGGAGAACGGTATTTTTATAACACATCAAAATTCGTTCTTTTCTTTTTTTTTGTTTTTTTAAACTTTATTTCGTTCATTCGTGTTGTTTTGAATTACTTTATGTATGGTAGTGTGAGCAAGACATACTGTGGGTCTTCACGTAACATCTACAATCGAGTTATACAAGAAATCACACGTGAAGACTACTTCTATCAATGTCATAACATTTTTCATGATATTTTTTTCTACAAGAATTGTAGAAAAAAATATCAGTATGATTTTATGATAATTCAAAAAAAAATGGCAACTTGATTTTGTTTATCTACAAACATTTAAAATTCAAAGCATACGTTATATATTATTTATATTTAAAATTCGTAGAATGTTTTTGGATGTAAAGTTATGATAAAATTATAGAAGAAAACAAAAGAGAAGTTAAAGTTTTGCAAACGAACAAAAACGATGTTTTATATCTGTCAAAATATATCAGAATGATATTTTGTAATACCAGCAGCCATCTTTGATATTTCTGTTGCATTTTTATCAATATCATTGCCATGATATTTGTCACGTGAAGAGGATGTTATAACCCAAATAACATGAAATATTTCACAAGGTTCACAATAGAATTATAAAATATTTATTGGTCAGTAGCATGAAATTAGTTAAGAAACACTGTGCTATAGGGTGTTTCATTTATGTTAAATTACATTACATCAATATAAGAACAAATTTTTACTACAAGTCAAAACGTGTAATCTAAGATGGATGACTTACTCGTACAGTATACTAAAAACTAAAGGCGATTTTACATGTTAATATTTGCTACGTTAAAATTATTTTCAACACCCTCTCTTAATTTTAACATTTAAAGTATTTAAGTTTACTTTAATTTTACAGTGAATCTTACTTATGCAATAAAATAAATCTATACAACAAAATTTTCAGTTAGGGTTTTAAATTTCAACTCGTTCAAAGGTTTAGTAAAACAATCAGCAATTTGTTCATGTGTGTTACAATAATAAATTTTAAATAAACCTTCATTAAACTTCTCATTAATATAGTGATATTGCACATCTATGTGTTTACTTCTCTTATTACAAATACCAGCCTTAACCATCTGAATCGTGCTCTGATTGTCCACAAATAGATCTACATTGACCTTTAAATTTAGCAGTTCCTCAATAAACGATTTTAGATAAACGGCTTCTTTCACACAATCTAGCTTCTGTTGTCGATGTAGCCACGATAGATTGTTTCCTGGAGCACCATGCTATAGGACCACCCCACAACCATAAAATATAATGTAACCAGTTGTGCTTCGACGAGTCTCCATATCAGCAGCGAAATCCGAATCACAATACGCTCGAATTGTATCAAGATTACTTGTTTTAGTGTATGCTATACCACGATATCAAACGTGCCCTTCAAAAATCTTAATATGTGTTTGACATCGGTTACATTTTGTAGTTTTGGATACTCCATGTACCTGCTACAATAGTTCACTGAAAATGACATGTCGGGACGAGTTTTTGTTGACAGATATAGCAGACTGCCTATTGCTTCTCTGTATGGAAATTTAGCTTTAGGATTTTCACTTACTGAGCAACCAGATTTTATCATTGGAATTTTCTCTACGATCGATTCTCTACTTCTCTTTGAGAAATTCTGCTGTGTAAGAATTTGCTTTTCTGTAGTCTGACTTATTTCGATTCCCAGAAACGAATCAGGTTTTTCTCTAACTGCAATTTCAAATTCCTTTCTCATATCATCTAACAGCTCCTTTATTTTACGTTCATCTTTTAAAACAATCAGACCATCATCAACATAAAGCGCTAATATTAATGAACCATCAACATTCTTAAAAACACATTTCTCGGTCAACATCGGCATCAAACTATGATTCTTTAAGAAATCTGTAAAACGTTGATTCCATTTCAGTGGTGCTTGCTTTAAACCGTAAAGTGATTTGTTGAGTTTACAAATCATCTTCTTATCAAATCCTTCAGGAGGGTACATAAAGATGTCATCATTTAATTCGCCATATAAAAATGCTGTTTTTACATCAAATTTTACTAATTTGTCTCCACGATTGTTTGCAATGGCCAAGATTGTACGTAATGCACTTGTGGTAATCACTGGACTAAATGTTCCTTCAAAATTCACACCATATTCTTGTTCGCATCCGCGTATAACCTACCTGGCTTTATATCTACCATCGTCTTTAATCTTGAAGATCTACTTACTTGTTAAAATTCTTGCGCCATTCGTTTCAGTTTTGTTAACACACGTCCATGTTTGATTTTGTTTAAGCGAGAATATTTCTTCATTAATGGCTGATTTTTCCTTATCAGGACCTCTGACAGCTTCTTCATACGTGAGTAAAACATAATCATCCAATCTGGCAGGAAGTTTTCGATCACGTTGTGGCCGGTTAGAAAAAGTATCAGAATTATCTTCAATTTGTAATTCATTACCATTATTCTCTTTATCATTACCCTCATCAATTAAATTTTGATTCAATTCATTTAAATCACCTGTTCATCACCATCATCCTCATCCGATAATCTCATCACATCACATCTTTCTTCTCTTTCTGGGCTTTCATCAAGATCAATTCTTTGACTACCAAATACAACATCTCTTGAAATTATTATTCTTTGCCTTTTAGTGTCGAACAGCCGATAACCATTGGAAGCATAACCAACGAAAATATATTTTTCACTTTTATTATCTAATTTTTTTCGGTTACTCAAGATTTTTGCATAACCAACACTATCAAAAATTCTTAAATTAGACAAGTCTGGTTGAATTTGATACCATTTCTCTGCTGGTGTAGTATCAAGACATGTAGTTGGACTTCGATTAATAAGATATCCAGCAGTTAATCACCCATAAATACTTATCTGAGTTTTGATCCATAATCAGAGCCCTTGCTCTATCCATGACAGTCCGATTCATTCGTTCAGCTATTCCATTTAACTGTGGTGTGTATGGTTTCTCTTTAAGCCATGAAGCGAGCACTGAATTGATATATTCCCCTCCATTGTCTGACCTTAACTTTGACACCTTCATGTTCCATTTGGCCTCAACTTCAGATATATAATTCTTGACAGTCTCATATTTATTTGACATTAAATAAATCATAACAAAATGTGTATACTCATCTATTAATGTTATAAAGTATCTTTTTCCATTCCATGTCTCAGGAGCAATGGGTCCGCAAACATCAGTATGAATGATTTCCAGTGGTCGTTTCGCTTTAGATCTTTCATTTTTAAATGGTGTTCGTGTTTGTTTGGCATTCACACATACTTCGCATATACTTTGGTCATCACTTTTTGACAATTTAATTCCTCGTGACATTGTTACCAACTTCTTTATATTTTCCATACCTAAATTTCCTAATTTAGCATGCCACTCTTTGGTATTTTTATCATTTTCACTTAAGAATGCACTGCTCACATTCGACGGTTTTAATTTGACAATATACAAGCCATTATTTTCAACACCTCAACTTTATCATTTTTGAAATAAACCATACCACCATTTCGAGTAATAGCATTAACCGACATCAAGCTTTTTGTTAACTCTGGAACGTACAATACTTCTCGCAGTACACATTTTTCATTATTGAAAACTCCTTTTGCTTCTGATAACATCGTTTCATTCATTTTAGCAGCACCTATGCACATTTTTCATAACTGATTTCACTCAAAATTTGTTTATTATTGGTCATATGTGACGAAGAACCTGAGTCCACAACTATCAATTTGTTTTCATTCGTTTCACAATTTGAGGCTAGAAACGATACTCTTTGTTTATCTCGAAAATAACAATCTTTTTCATCATGGTTGGTCTTTCTACATATACCACACTTTTTGCTTGTGCTTAATTTGTCACGATTATGTGATTTGCAGTTCCTTTTAATTATGCTGAGCGTATACCATAAGATGGTTCTCGATATCGTGAGTGAACGACATTTATCCACTATTCCAATCTGAATGCGTATTTTACTATTTGAATTTAACTTTTTGTTGGTGGTAAAATAATACACTAGAGATATTATAACACTGCCCGTCTTATAAGTCCGTAGGTCCAGAACAGTCCGGCTTTTCAGTGATACACTTTGCCGAAACAACTTTGCACCAAAGAAGAAACCGTTAGACCCGTTGACGTGCGTCAACTGATGTCGTCAGGAGGATCAGAGAAATTAAAAAAACACGATTTAAATTCAAACTGATTCTGATTCTTTATTATAAAAATAATTTCTTTCTTTTTCAAAAATCCAAAATAAATTTCTTTTATATTATTTCCAAACTTCCCCGTCATATGATAATATACATTAATTAGGTATATACACATTATGTATACCCCACTTAAAGCTTAAATCAATTAATCAATTATGTATTCCCACTTAAATCAATTAATATATATATTTATATTGTTTTAAATTACTTATTGCAAAAATTCAATAACAACAAAAATGTACATAAAAGGATTTTTGGTTTATTTACTCTATATTTTTCTTCAAATAAAATATACAAGTCTTCATAAGTATTTTAACTTTTATTTAAATTGTTTCAATATTTTGAAATATAATATGTGATGACATATTGTGAATTTAGTTCACGAAACTTTGTTTGTTTACAATTGACGATACGAAATATTTTGTTTTGATAAAATTAATGTCGTCAAGGGAATTCCCTTATAACTTATTTATATAGGTTTTAATTTGGATAGGTTAGTCAGTAGACGTAGTAGTATCTCTACAAGTTTGTTGACACTTGAAACATTTCACACTCTTTTTGCATTGCTTTGCAAAATGACCAACTGCATTACACTTGAAGCATCGCATTTCACTTGTTTTCAATGCGACTGATTGATTTTGTTGATCACGTGATTTTTGCCTTTGTTCTTCGGTTAATAATCGCGATATTAATTTTTCTAATTTTTGATCATCAGCAGCGACCGATTCCCACGCACTCACAAATGATAAATTTCCGGAAGAGTTGAGATTATTTTTGAAATAGCCTTTTCATTCGATATAACCTCATTTAATGCGTTTAATTGATACATAATGTTTTCAATTTTACTAATGTGACTAGCTACATCACCAGATTTATCGAATTTCATTTCGAAGAATTCTTGCAATAATTTGCACTTTTGTTGTTCATTTTCTTTTTGATAAACTTTGCATAATTTATCATACATCCCTTTTGATGTATTACAATTCATTATATGAACCACATTTTTCTGATCAATTGACAACACTATTAACTTTTGAGCCTTCGCATCTTGCTTCTTCCATACTTTTTCATCAGCACCTTCGGCTTTCACTTCACTTACGATTTCATAACAGTCATTGGCTTTAAATAAAACATCTATTTGAAATTTCCACCTCGGAAAATTTTTGTGATCACTTAATTTTTCAATCTTGTCAAAATCGTCAGACGCCATTTTTAACAATTTCTTTTCTTCTGTTCTGATTACTTGATAATTTTATTTTTTACTGCTTTCTGAGTACTATTTTATTGATGAAATCATCAGTTTTTTTACTTTTATTTTTTTTTACTTTTACTTCTACTACCTTGGCCCCATTCAACCTCACACGACAATTTTGATTTTTCTTCACTAAACTTTTAGATTTTAATTTTACTTTATTGTTTTAATTGTCCTGGGTCCATAACCTGATAAAATATTGAAAGATTATGTTCAAATTATACAGATTATTTATTCACATCAATATAAGAACAGATTTTTACTACAAGTCAAAACGTGTAATCTAAGATGGATGACTTACTCGTACAGTATACTAACAACTAAAGGCGCTTTTACATGTTAATATTTGCTACGTTAAAATTATTTTCAACAGTTATAACCGTAACAATATATTTACATAAGTGATTAAAAATGTAATTTGTATAAAGGCTTGCTATTTGCACCCACTGCTTTAATATACATTGCTCTGCTTTACATACGTATTTATGTTACCCTGATCACTAAGCAATGCTGTTAATATAAATTTTGTTATAATTTCCGTGAAAAATCTTTTTCTCGGTGTTTAGTCCCTTGTTTTTAATCTTTGATGTTTTTGTTTTATTTGAAAGAGTTTGTCAAACTTCTTTCTAAAAACCCGGGTGATAGACTATGGTTATTTCATTCGGTTGAAACTCAAAAATTAATTCATAGTTTCAAATTTTAATACATATATTATACATATTTCCAATACGTTTCGGTGGTTTTTGCCACCTTCTTCAGTTGGTATATTCTAGAATCACATAAAACAAGTTGTTTACAAATTTTTGAAGGTTAAAAATAATGCACTTTGTTAATAAATAAATTAAAATTAAAAAATAATAAATAATAATAAAAAGGAAAAACTTACATTCGTTCTTTATACAGAAGACTTAATTTAAAACATTTATCTTAAAATTACAATTAAAAATTTATTAAAAGCCAAACAATTTAAAAAAATTAAAATTAGTTAAAATCAATAAAACTGATTTTGTCTCTGTTTTGTGAGATTAAATTATTTGGTTTTTGGTGCAATAATAATAAAAAAAATTTGATATAAATTAAGATTTAATTATGTCAAATCTTATCAATCTCTTAAAAATCTTTCAATTATATTATGTTACTCAGAATTAGTTTTATGTGTGTTTTATTTAGCAAAAGAGAGAGTTAGTTGATAGTTTCTGGTTTGTGTTTTGTTTTTCTATTTATTTTTCCTATAAGTTGTGCATATGTTTTGCTTAGGTTTTCCGTGTCAGTCCTGAAATTAATAGATGTTTTGTTCGCACTAATGTTGATTTTTTTCAAATTTTTCTGTCAATCAGCGTCGATACGTAGGGGGAGGGGAAGTGGTTTGAAAGTTGCACTTTTTTGACAATAACTCAAAAACTGTGCACCGCAAAATTCTAAAAGAAATTGCAATGTTTTCTAAATTAGGCGGTCTTTCAAATGACACCCCACTCATCTGGGTCAAAAAGGTTTTTTTAACCCTCTCAACCCCCGTCCCCTAAACACACAGAAATATAAATATTTGAGACCTCGCTATACACAGTTAAAAATAAGCTGAATATTTAATGCAAATTGCTACAAATATAGGTCCTACGGAAATCTCCATTATAAAACAATGTAAAGCTTGCTTTAAAGTTAAATTGAATGCTCTTTGCTTTAACAAGTTGTTTTCAAACTTCTAGCGTAGCAAGTTATTTTCAAACTTCTACCATTTCTATAAAAAATAAATTAGGATGTTAGAGTTGTACTAAAATTTGTGGTTTTGCATTAACATTAGTTTTAATGCAACATTTGCTTTGCAGTTTAATAATACCTTGCTCTACATACCCTATATAGCAAGGCCTGTATTAAAAATTGCAGTAACTTTTCAACTGTGTAATTTTCATTCAAAATTAACCAAACTTCCTGCATCTGTGAATTTTTTCAAATATTTCGTGTGGTGTAAAATTAGAAAATAAATTTTTAAGGAATACTGAAGTGGATCCCTTTCATAAGATACCCTACATGATCGTAGCCCTGTAAAACAAACGAAAACCACTTCATTTTTATGTATTTGTCATCTTGAGTTGGACAGGTTAGTTTTATACGCATCTCCAATTTCAGGATAATAGGATTTATGGTTTACGAGATAATAATGTAAAAAACACGATTTATTCCCACCACTGTGGTTCGTTATATAAAAGACGGAACCCTTAAAATCAACTAGTGATTTTTATCTACATTTACTCATACAAAAAAAGTTTTTTAATCGATACATTATCTTAAAGATAATTAATATTATTATCTACTAATAACAGCAGCTAACAATGTGTACTTCCTGCTTTTATTTTCTTTCTCCGATCTTGTTTCTTAATTTCTTTGCTCATGACTAATATTAACAACAATAAAAATATGCAAATCTATTATTATGTCCGTCAATCGTCACTTCACTTTTCTCTTTTTTATTAATACTATTATTATTATCGTTGGCATGCTTTTCTCGAAAACTCGTCTTGGAATTCTACATTGTATCGTCACAATAAAAGAAAAAAACCGAGGAAGCTGTGAAAAGAGAAAAGATTAAATAACCAGTTAGTTCTAATGTTTTAAGAAAGAAAGGTAAATTGTAATTATAAGTGCAGTTCATACGATTAAAAAAGTGAGTGAAGAATGTTGATTTAAATTCATTTATTATACCCTGAGGAACTGATTTTAGGCGAGGAAATTATGACACGTACAATAATCAATTTTTAAAAAGTAATTATGTTGTGTCTAGAAATATGAAGTTATGTTTTTGATTTTGAGAGCTGGAATTCCATCAAAGAGGGAAAGAAATATTATTTTAGTTTCCGGTGTTTTTAAAACAAGATTTCCAATACATTTTTGGTTTGTTCAAAACCAAACAAGATAATATAATTTTTTAAAAATAATGAATGAAAAAGCACCTTATTCTTGTTTACTGAGTCTTATTATTTTTTATTTTTTAACTATACTTATACGCATTTCGAAAGCTATGCTTTCATCATCTGTAGTATATGAAAACAGTCAGTTTCTATATACTACAGTTTTATATACTACAGATGATGAAAGCATAGCTTTCGAAATGCGTATATAGTTAAAAATAAAAATAATAAAACTCAGTAAACAAGAATAAGGTGCTTTTTAATTCATTATTTTAAAAAAATAATATTTCCAAGTAATAGTGTCAGTATTTTTAAAAATTTTACTATCGAATTTCTCAACCTGATTCGATCTGAAATTTCAGATCGGTCCTAAAAGTGGCTTGTCTGTAGCAAGAATATCAAAAAATTTGTTTATCCATTTTTGCAAATGGTAAATTGTCTAGAAAAGCTGAAAAATTTTTCATTTTGCAAACGGAACGCTGTATCGTGAAAAGAAAACAAACAGTTTTTAGTGCTATTGAATAGAATTATTTTGGGCATTGTTTTGGATGTTGTATTTATGCTGGAAATTTCTACAATCAACCGCAGTTTCTAACCACTCTTGAAGGAATATTCTAGTGTATTGTTAGGAGGGGGAGGGGGATTAAATACTGGTTTTACCCGGTCGAGATTGGTGTCATATACCAGGACATACTTTGTGAAATAGATCGCAATTTAAGTAGTAGTTTCCAGTTTTATGACATATTTACGAATATGTCCTTGACGTTCGTTATCATTTATAAGAATAAAAAAGATTTTCATAGAAATAAAAAAATTATGCAAATGTTATTAATAAGGAGGTGGACTCTTAGACCACTCGGTAATGAATTATACGCCCACTTTGCCGACTGTTTATATTTAAATCCCAAATTCTGAAAACAAAATTTTAGTCAAAGCCCAAGAACGTATCTATGAATTAAGAAAAACGCAAGTGTTTTAAAAATAAAAAAGTTTTCACAAACTAAAATTTTGCGACATCCTATTTTGAGACATGGACTGATCCAAAATGAGTGTGGACGATTGTCCATCTCTGAATAACACTGTTTCAATTTTTGCTGTTTATTCTTAACCCCGACTGTAATCAACCAAGAAACTGAGAAATTTTCTATTAATTATATGTCTTGAGGAGCTAGAAGTGAGGATAATTTAAATATGTTTTGACCCGGTCAAGTTGGGTTTCATATACCAGGGCATATTTTCTGACAAATTAGAGAAAATGTCGCGCTCGAGGGTCAAGTAGTTATCGTTTATAAGAATCAAAAAGTAATGCAAACAAAAAAGTTATGCAAATGTTATGGATGAGAAAGGGTACTGTTGAACAAACGCTCGGTAACGAGTTATACGGCCACCGCCTTCTTAAAATATTTAAATCGCAAATTTTGAAAACAAAATTTTAGTGAAAGCATAAATACATAGATACACAGTTAAAAAAAACTAGAATATGTAATATGTAATGCAAATTGCTACACATATAGATCTTACGGAAGTTTCCATTACAAAACAATGCAGAGCTTGCTATAAATAAAGATAAATTAATTAAAGTTAAGGAATAAAATATATTGCAGTTTTTATTAATATATAAAACTCGTTGTATTAAAAGTGTCTATTATTTGCATTAATTAATATCGCACGCAACATTATTTTTTGTATGGCATTTTAATGCAAAGTATATTATAATGTAGAGTTGCTTTGATTATTACGCACAGTGGCGTAGCTAGGGTGGGCCCCCGGGCGGATATTATGGTGTCACCCTAAGAATGAACACTGTCAATATTAATAAAAAGACAATAAAAGTAATTGATAATTTTATTTAATTAATACAAATGAGCATTATTATTAATAAGTTACATGTAATTAAAGTACTGTTTTATTATACATTCTTTCACATTGATGTATGAAAATGAAACTTTTATGATAGGGTATAGTAAAAGAAAAATGAGAGTAGAATTAATATATACTCTCGTTGTAGAACTATGTCCTTCCAGAACGATTATTTTAATAGAGTGGTCAAATTATGGAACTCAATACCCGGCTCCGTATTTTCCGATGAATATTCTCCTCAAATGTTTAAGGAAAATGTCCATCGATATTTAAAAGAATCAGTATTAAAAAAATCAGTATCTATGTGTTGTTGTGACACATTTTGTAATTCCTACTACACAACACTTCTTATTAAAAAAAAAAAAAAGTATAGTTATTCCTATATCCTCATTCCTTCCATTTTCCTCATCTCCTTCCTTTATAGTTGACATGGTATCTTCGGATATTCAAAGAGTCTAAATAATGAATATTTCATATTTAGTATGCTAAACATGTCTAACTAATTAATAAAAAAAAAAAACATACGCATATTATGTACACACATTTTAAATCTCTTCTTTCTAGCTTTAACAGCTGCAAACTTAGAAATCACATCTTCAAAATTTAAATTTTGTGTTGCCTCATGTTCTATTGTTAATATGTCAAGATTGTTAAGCCTCGTTTGGGTCAATGTTGCCAGCATGTAATTTTTAATTTAGTAAGAATAAAATATTTATATTTTTTTTTAATATTTAATTCAAGATGTGTTCTTTTAATACTACAACTACATCATACTTTGACAGTAGTTTGATTAGTTCTAAGAAATTGCCTTTATTTAAAGAACTTTGCCCTTCATCATATCCACGAAATGCTAGGTTTTCTTTAGATAAAAACAAAGTTATATCCAATAATCTGGATAAAAGATGTTTTCACATCTGTTTTTCATTATCTATTAATAGCAAGACCCTTTCGATTTATGAAATTTTAACCTCGTTTCCAAAGTTTTCCACTTTTTAAAATTGGGTTATTCTAAAAATTGCGAAACCGTTTTTCAATCAAATTTCAAATACATAAATGCAAAGTTCGTGAAAATTGGCATTATGCAATTTTAACTTACAAGTAAAACGAATTGAAAAAACTAAAGTCAGTCTTCATCCTCAATAATGATGCCCAAAAACCTAAAATTCGTTTCGAGATTTCGTTTTTTCTACTAATATACTCTTCTAATAATATAGTCAAGAACGTAAACGAAATATATATCATAAAACCTTCTATGTAAAATGTTCAAAATGTTACCATTTACAATCAGTAAGACGAATATAACGATAAAATCCAATTAGAATTCGAAATTATTGGATGTACGTTTTATTTAAATCCAGAAAACTGACAAAAATCCAATGATGCCCCGGTTTTGTACAATGTGTAAAATTCATCCTTAGGTTCGTTATATTGGACAGATGTCCAAGATCCGAAATCATAACCATCATATGATTGACTAAATGGAAATTAATCCCAGATTTTGTTCAATTAGTCTCATATCTTCTTATGTATCACAATTAAAAATGGATTTGATTAACATAAATTCAATTTTTTTTTATTTTGTCAAAGCAATACACTAATATATTTGACAAATGATTTCTTTATCGCAATATTGCAATGTTATTAAATATTTTTGTCTTATTAAATTTTATGATTAATATTATAAAACTGAAAACAAACAGGATGAGTATGTACCAATACAAATTTGCAAAACTATAGTAATTGCATAACTACCATTTTATTCCACAGTAATTATTTATGTGTTCATTCGAAAACGATCCATTCCAATTGTTATGAAGTGTAATTCAAACTTCGTAATTGAGGGTCGACCCACTTCCTCATACGCATTGAGTTTACATTAACAGAAACTTTCATAGTTGTTTTCGTTTTTCCTTTGAACGTAGTTTCTCGTACTCAATCCATAATCGTCATCTACAATAGTATCCGTTTAAAAATTGTCCTAGAACAGTTGTGTGCTATTTCCCAATGTAATTTCCTATATTAAATTGGCAATCGTTAATCGCTATCAAATTGTCATAAAACAGTTGTACAATACCATTGATTCGTAATCGCGCTATTTTCATATAGAATTCCTACAATCATTATTATTCAATAATTTTTTTATGTAGTTTCCTATTTTAATACCCGTTGGTTGTAAGAATTCTTTAGCGGGTACAATAAAGCGAAAAAAAACAAAATTTCCCTAAAATGAATTCGCTCTATTTCCCAAAAGATAAGAGGAATACTTATCGACTAATAATGTCAATTTATTTCTCAATAATTTAATATAAATGAAGCATAACAAAGTCGGATATAATAAAATAAAGTGATTAATGTTAATGTTACTATTATAATTAATATGATTCGTTGTTGTGTAAAACGGCGTGACTTTAACTATAAATACGTGGTTGAAGACATGAAGTTTCTCTTAGTTCGACTTTATGTCTAACAAGTTCACAGCTGTTGGTGTTTTGTTTTTGACGTCTACACGTCTCGTGTTTATGTGGTGTATTTTATTAATTAAAAATAAAGGAATTAACCCAGAAGATAATTAAAGAAAAGATTCCGGTACAAAGTTCAAGACCGATAGTTATGACCAAAGGTAAGCTTCATTGAATTATGTTTATGATAATGCGAGACCGGAAAACCAATTAAAACACACATCAGTTTTCCTATCAATTGTTGGTTTGGTTATAACTATTTGTACAAACAAACCCGCAGCTGATGACATAATTTTGTTCATAAAAAGAAAATTAGTTAAGTTAAATAAAATGTACTTTCTTGTGTTGTGATAAATTTAATAGTAAATAATAATAATATGAATGTTAAATTGCTGTGATAATACTTGTTTTTTGTTTGAACTGTGATAAATAGAACTATAAATAATAATTGCATTCTTATATAAAAATAAATGAGCATAATTCTGAGTTAGCATGAATTGCAGGTATATGTGAGGAAGGATAAGTTTAACAAAGAAACTGTTACATAAAAAAAAACATAAAACAATAATACAATTATAACCGGGTGCTGGCTGTACTAATACGTTTCCGGCACAACCATTTTGTTTTTGTGATTATACATCGTCATCATCATTCCTGCTGAATAGTACGATAAATTTCCGGTAATAAGAGAAACGGGTGAAAGTAATATTACTGAGCATCAACACGTTTGGATTGCAATAGTTTTTCCATCGTCGTCGTGATACTGAATGCTGGGCTCACTGACCGATGAACTATAGGAGGATGAGCGATTAATATTGAACTACTGGAGGGGATCTGGCCAAGCTATGGGGTGAGTCGTATTTCATTTTATTTTAAATTAGATGTATGAATGAGTGTGGTTACGTGTGAATATGAGCGTGAGTGTGTGGACGTGTACGTGAATGCATGGGGTGTGTATGGGTGGTATACTATAAAACAAACCAAAATGCTTATAAATTGTTTTTTTGAAATTATTGATTAATTTCTAATAATTATTATTCAAAATTTAATTAAAATTTTTTTACTATTCAAAATCATTAATTCTGTTGTAATTATAAACGATAAAACATAGCACTACTATTTCTCTATAATAATGTAATCTAGAATTTCTATATTAAACGAAAAAACAAAAAAAAAAAAAAATAAATAAAAAACCAGTGATATGATGTAATTTTATTTTTATTTTTGATATTTAAACTTTTATTTCATTCATACATAAATCATAATACAGATTAGTATCGAAAACAACTATAATAAAAATGCTTGTTAGAGTTATGAACGTTTTGAACAATGAACTTAATTTTTCGTTTATTTTTTTTTATCATTTAATATTGGAAATTGATTTCATTTTTTTTTTAAACATATAAAACAAAAAAAAATGTCAATTGTAATATATATTGTATCAAAAGATAAACAAACAAAGAATTATTCGTGAATTAAAGTGATCTATAGAAAATGATATATAAATCTGCGATACCTTTAAGTTGGATTAAACTTGATGCCTAATTTTTTTTGAATTCTTTTTATATTTAATTATGTCAATCTACTAAGCAAAAGAGAAAAAAAACAATATTGCATAGACCATTAACGGTTAATTATTGGATTTAATTCGGAAGGTATACAAAATAAAAAAAAAACATAATCAAGTGAAAAATTTCTATCGGTTTAAATAATAAAGGAAAAAACTGTTTAATTCTTTTCTGTTGCTAAACGTATAAAACAATTGCATTTAATATATATTTTACGTTTAAAGTGATATTATATTGTTTCTATTTCCGAAATCTATAACATTCTTTTTGTTAAAGAATGATAATGGATTATTTCCCGTGTGTGTGTGTGTGTGTGTGTGTGTGTGTGTGTGTGTGTGTGTGTGTGTGTGTCGGTGTGTGTGTGTGAGTGTATGAGACGTGAGAGATGTGAGGTCGTGGTTCGTTCGTACACGGGGGTCGCCAGAGTCTGTTTAGTTCACTTGTTTCTTTCTTACATCCGTTCTTATCTCATGTTACGCGTACTAAATCGGTATTTGTGCTGGAGCAGCAGGATTTCTTCCTCGTCCCCATGGACTGCAGCTAGTTTGGGGCTATTAATACAAACTCGCTAGGTACGCGGCCTGCTGTGCCACTTTGTTGATAGTCAACGAAGCGGCGCTTCATTACACAATTTACGAGATTCAAGATAAAGGAAAAAACATGTAATTTAAGATTATTTTCAAACACGGTGATTTGATTGTTTATTAGTTTCATTAGGTGTTTGCAATTAATTTGTTTGAAATCTAAAATATATTAGGTAGTAAAGTTAAGCTATTTTAGAAATAATTTTGGAATAGAGACATAATTTTGGAATAGAACAGAACTCAAGGGTGCCACCCTATCGACACAGAGTGCCACATTATCGATGGAGACCACTTTTTCTATACATTATTCAGCATATTTGTTTTCAGACCTGGTCGTTAAAGAATCATTCTTGCATACTAAATAATGTACCGTAAAAGAAAACGGTTAATATGGTATGTATAGGAATATTCAAAGCCATTGAGTAATTGTGGTGATGGTATTCAATGCTCAACATGTTGATTCGATTAAAAAAAAGAAATACACACATATTGTTAAAATTTTATTTTACGTAATAACTCAAAAATTTTAAAAAGTAGAATAGATCCTTTTTGAACCAATAGGACAGATTGATAGGACACATTTATAAGTTATCACAATTTATAAATTAAAATTATATGGATAACCTGGCTAAAATGGTTTCTAAGTGATATATCGTTGAAAACATTGTGATGGTTTGTTTAGGTTTTCTTACGGTCGGGTGTCACCCCAAAACGGGTGACACCCGGGGCGGGCCGCCCCCCGCTTCCCTAGCTACGCCTCTGATTACGCACCTGTATATTATTTGCAGCACAAATATTATTTGCTCCAATTAGCCTATTGAGATAAAAATAAAATAAAAATTTGAACATGTATTTTAAATTATTTAAATTTAATGAATATTGGAATTTAAATTATTAAATTCCAATATTCAATGAAATAATATATCTTATTTTATAACTTATACCTACAATTTACCTTAACTGTATAAAACAACTTACTAATAAGCTTAAATAAAATTTATATCACTCCACTTATATATTTTCATATAAATTAATAACATTAATAATGCTTAATTGGTATTGGAACAAAATCACTGCAACTGTTGTGTTCTGTATTTCTAAAAGGTAGCCAAATATCTCTTAATTTATTTAATATTATATTTTTTACACACAATTTAACCAATTATTTTAATTAACACTGAATCAACTCAGATGTAAACTTTGAAATTACAAAACTTAATCTAATTGCATTTCTAATTTCAATCCATGATACTTTTACTACAAAAACAACGAATTCAAACACTGACGCTTTGTCAACTAAAATATTTCAAATAAAAAGACATCATTTTACATTTTTCTTCATTTAAAAACAAATAAACAAAATATTATAGAAGATTGTATTACTAGTACGAATGCGTTTTCCAAACAAGAGTTAGCTCCCTGCGGTCGTGCGGCAAATAACTCGCGTTTGGAAAACGCATTCGCACTAGTAATACACACTATTTTTTGTAACAAATGCGTAAAATTTATAAATGTTTATTTAATTGTTCATTTAATCATTTATTTAACAAAGTTATAAGCAAATTTAAGCTTTTTAAATAATTAAAGTGCGCCATCTTCGTTGTAATAGTTGTAAATTATACTAGCTCGAAAATATAAACATAAGAAGCCAACTAAAACAACACATAGGAATCCAATAAGAGCTGTCAAAATTGTAAACTTTGAAAACCTAAATAAATTGTTTTTTCTTGCAATTCAAATGATGCAATGTGTTTAAGTTGTTTTTACTATATGGTAAGTTATTTCAATTATTATTTTGATATTTGAGTGCTATAAAAATATTATATATAGATAGATATATGCATAGATTTAACTACAAATCTCACATGCAGGCGGGGTAACGGTCCAGGCTTACAAAATATTTTGTGGTCATATGTGTGGAAAAAGTAGTTTTTTCTTTTATTCTATTCTAGTACAAAATTGAATATTTTTTACGCATGTGTTACAAAAAATCTATTACTTGATCAGTTGACATTTGTGCACCTAACGAAAAATACGATTATTTATTACTTCGGTCAGAAAGACCTAAGTATTACATTCATGAGCTCAAAGTGAAATTCTTACCCCCACTTTTTTTGACATTTCTCGACGTTTTAGGACTTCCTGATTCTAAAAAAGCAAAAAAAAAATGTATGTCTGTCTGCCGGCCGGCCGTCCGCCGTCATTACCTACGCTGCAGGGAATACCGCTGGAGGGATTTCAAAAATGTTTTTTTCTAAAAATAGGTATACTCAAGGGACAGGTCCAGGACGCTGTGTTCGATAACTGTACCGGAAGTGTGTCGAAAAAATCATTATGTGTGTCAAAAATTGCAAATTTTCATATTTTTGGCTTAAAAAACGTTCATTTTAAGTGATTACGAGTAGGAACATTAAGTTTGGAGATCAAAAACTAGATTATTGCATTATAAGTTTGTCAAAAAAATGTTGTCAAGTGTGTCAAAAGAAAGATTTTTATTTATTTTTTTACCTAATTTTTTGGAAAAAAATAAAATTAATTGTTTGTTTGAAATGAAATTTTAGCTGCGTTTTTTTCATTTGGGTCAGGGTCAAGGTCTAGATCAACTCTATTTTTTACATGTAAAAACAACAACAACATAACCCAAATATTTATCTGGGTCTAGATCAATGGTCTAAAATATTTTGGTTACATAAAATTGCAAGAGATGGCGAAACGTAGGTTTTGATTTTATAAGGTTGGTATGGTCTTTTTAAAACTAAAAAATGTCAAAGAAAATTTATTCAAAATAAAAAAACTGTCAAAGATACTTTGTTAAATTTTTTTGAAATCAATTTTAATATGATTTGTTTTCAACATGATTTCAATAAATTTGCTTAAAATTAATTTTAAAGCAATATCTACGATATAAAATCCATATTTTTTAAAGAATTGATGTTTACAATTTTTTTTTAATTATTAATTATTTTATTTCACACCATTTGCAATAATCAATGAACATTGCCATATGTAAAAAAATGGATTAGTGTTTCTGAATAAATTCTTTTGAATTTTTTTTATATGAAGTTTTATTTTTCAAGAGACGTTAAATATTTTTTGAATTTTTTTTACATTGAGTTTTAATTTCAAAATGGCGCTACAAGTTTACAATTTTTTTTCTTCTCAGCTCAGTGTTGCCAACAATTTAAAATATAATATTTGTTTTCTTTGCGTGATCCACATCGTTTTTTTCAAACCTTGACCCTGACCCAAATGAAAAAAACGCAGCTATTATTATTATTATTGAGAATTATGGCATTATAAGTTTGTCAAAAAATTGTTGTGAAGTGTGTCAAAAGAAAGATTTTTATTTATTTTTTACCCAATTTTTTGGAAAAAAAATGTAGCTGTTTTTATGATGTAAATGTAATTGAAAATGAAATTGAACATGGAAATTTTTGAATTTGTTATAGTTTTTGAAATATTTTTGGAATTTTGAAAAACCTAGTATTTTTGATTTTGTAATAATTTTTGCATTATTTTTAGAATTTCGGAAAAAGTTTTAATTTTTGATTTCGTAAGAATTTTTGGAATATTTTTAGAATTTTGAAAAATTTTTAATTTTTGATTTTATTATAGTTTTTGGAATTTTGAAAAATGATTTTGTAATAATTTTTGCAATGTTTTTAGAATTTTGGAAAAAGTTTGAATTTTTAAGAATTTTTGGATTATTACTGGAATTTAGAAAAAGTTTCAATATTTGATTTCATTCTAATTTTTGGAATATTTTTGGAATTTTGAAAATGGTTTCAATTTTTGATTTTGTTATAATTTTTGCAATATTTTTAGAATTTTGAAAAAAAATAGAATTTTTGAATTTTATATATATATATATTTAGAATTTTGAAAAAAGTTTAATTTTTTGATTTTGTAAGAATGTTTTTAGAATTTTGAAAAATTTTTAATTTTTGATTTTATTATAATTTTCGGAATTTTGAAAAAAGTTTTAATTTTTGATTTTGTAATAATTTTTGCAATAGTT
>OY856187.1:297329187-297364187 GCA_963693315.1 Diogma glabrata | reverse complement strand
CCGTTCGCTAACAGGTTGAATCGCCTGATCAAGGATTTGAAAATAAAATTCAACTTCAAATTTTTGTTCAGGATCTGATATAATTTCGTCTTTACATTCGTACGAAAAAGTTGAGGTTTTCGACTGGGGCGCCTTGGAGCATCCGGAAAATTTGGTGGAACATCTAATTTTAAAGCTATTTCTTTAGCTTGCAAGATAAACCCCTGAAATTTTTCCTCATTGCGTAAGTTCGTCAAAAACTCTTTTGTGCCCTCTAACAAATGTACTGCCGTCGTTAAACAAATAGCAGGACTTTGTAAATATTTGCTAAATATATTAATTTGTAACGCTATGGCCATTCATGTTTCACCTGAACAAGTAGTGTTGGTCATCTAAGGCTAGAGTGATCTTGTCTTAAACACTGCATTTAAGCCATTAGCGTTTCTCAGAATCTCCGATTGAATTCATTGGTAGGCAGCACATTTCCCGGCTAGATGACAGCCTCTGGGTCGGGGTCTTCCACCATCCAATGCAGAGCTAGAAAGTGCTGCTGAAAACTAGCTTTAAAAGCTACACTGTAAAACTTTAATTTAATTCGAAACCAAAAATGTTGATAAAATTTTATCAAATTTATTACACATACTATTAACCTGTAATAACCTGTAAACAAAACCCTGATGAAAAACACCACACTATTTATGTCATCCTATTGTTGATATTCAGTCATCCAGATGATCAGATGTTAAAGATCATCTAACTCAACCCACCCATAACCTAAATTGATTTCACTCTGCTTGAAGGAAATCCCATAATTTCTATGGAGCTGCAAGAGAACTAAATCACGTACATATGATGGCTTTTACCACATCTTTGATTTCACTTCCATTTTCTTTTAAAATGGATTAAAAGCAAGCTCATATCAAACAAAACATTCGAAGCACTATTATTTTTAACACGATTCTGAAAACAAATAACTATTAACACTTCACTTGTGGAAACCAATCGAATCAAATCAGAAATAAAATTGATTTCTAAGATACTTATATTATATATTTGTTTTTTTACTATATTTTTAATTTATTTTATTACACACAAAATATAACGGCATGCAAATGTATATACGTATTATAATTATAACGCTGATCAGCTATTTATCAACTTAAAAGTTAAATCGTTTTATAATAAAAAAAATCCCAGCGGCAGGTATATCCGCTAGAAATAGGTAGATTTCGGGGTCAGACGGTTTTGTGTCCAAATAAAATTAGATAAGTCAGATTAGTAAATAATAATAGTAATAATAATAATAAAAAATATAAGTAGAAACAGAATAATTCAAAAAAATTATCGAACCAAATTAAATACATTATCCGAACTAACTCAATCAATACAATTTCGGAACAGTTTTATTTAAGTTGGTTTAAACTACTTTTAATAACATATTAAATCCACCAAAGATCAAATGAACTACGTCACAACTACAATTATACCATCACACATAATTTATAACATTATCAAACAATCTTATTTCAAAATCATCTTTTGTTGTTGTGTTTTTTTGTTCTTATTTAATCTTTTTTCAAACGGTTACTTAGTAAAAAAAATAAAAACAAAAGAGATTTTGATAATTTTTCTATGGTATTAAATGGGTTGATATTTTTCTTGTAAGGGTTGCATTATAATGCTTATAAAAATGGAACCTTTTGGGTTAGAAAGCTGAAATTTTTCGAGGCTATAGTTGAAAAGTATGTTTAAAAGCTAAGATGAATTTAAATAACATAAACTGAAACATGATGAAAGCATTGCCTTTTGCGTTTGTTTTCATTTCAACAGCCGTAGGGTCTCAACCATTAGACTTAAACTATTATTTTTGAAAATTTTGGAAAGATTTATATTTTAAGTACGTGAAAAAAAGTTTTCAAATATGAGCTTGGCCATTTCAGCTAGATCAAGGGCAGCAAAGTTTAGTAAATTTTTAAAACAGCTGATTTTTGAAAAACCTGAAACGCCAAAGTAGTCATCTGGATAAAAATGATAGAAATATGTTCAAATATTCAATATTTATAAATTTTATTAAAATATTATGATTCAAACGGAAGTTATAGCGCCCTAGATTATTCGACATTTTAGGCTTTAGCCGCTTAACTGGTACCCGGATATGGCCAGTTCACGAACTTGTCCAAGACATTATTTGCCGAAACACACACAAAAAATTATTTTGGTGTAGGTCGAAAAATGCGACCGTGAGAGTGCCGCCAAATTCCGTTATATCTCATATCGTTATATATATATATATATATATATATATATATATATATATATATATATATATATATATATATATATATATATATATATATATATATATATATATATATATATATATATATATATATATATATATATATATATATATATAAATTTTTTTTTCATTTTGATTTTCCGTCTCCGCTTATCATATATAGTCGTTTGGCACCAAAATTTTTCCGAAATTCCGAGATGAAGCACATACCAATAGGTAGATTTTTATATGAAATCTACCTAAAAAACAATTAAATATCTCAATAAATAATATAAATGACGAATATATAAAGTAATAAATTAATATCTAACCTAATTACAGTAACTTATAAAGAAATTTATGAACATCTAATTTATTTCCTGACTTGAATTTGTTTTAAGTTTATATTTGTTATTTATATTTCTTCTAATTTTTCATGGTATTCTTCTCAATTACTTTTCTTTCGTAGGTCTATTGACCAAAATATAGTGTGACGGGACACACAAATAATAATAATTTACAAAAAAAACTCACCAAGAAGCACTCGGTTTTTTAATGGCTTTTAGGTAGATTTCATATAAAAATCTACCTATTGCAATGACCGTCATCTCGGAATTTCGGAAAAATTTTGATGCCAAACGACTATATATGTAAAGCGGAGACGAAAAAAAACAAAAAAAAAAAATTATATATATATATATATATATATATATATATATATATATATATATATATATATATATATATATATATATATATATATATATATATATATATATATATATATATATATATATATATATATATATATATATATATATATATATATATATATATATATATATATATATATATATAACGATATGAGGTATAACGGAATTTAGCGGCACTCTCACGGTCGCATTTTTCGACCAAGACCAAAAATTTTTTCTGAGCGTGTTGCGGCAAACAATCTCTTGGATAAGTTCGACAACTGGCCATATCTGGGTACAGGTTAAGAGTCTAGAGCCTTAAAACTGTAAAAAACAAAGCGTTATAACGGCCGTTTGGGGCAACATATGTAAAAAAAATTTATAAATATTAATTATTTGAACATATTTCTATCATTTTTTAAAAAATCAGACATCTGCAATAAAAGGTTCTTTGGCTATCTGCAATAAGCTGCGTGTAGTACAACGGCATTTAGCGGCACTCTCACGGTTGCATTTTTTCACTTATGCTAAAAATATTTTCTGGGTATGTTGCGGCAAACAGTTTTCTAAATATGTTTGACAATTGGCCATATCAGGGTACAGGTTAAGTGCCTAGAGCTCAAAAACTGTATAAAATAATGTTTATTTTTAAAGTTTGTTTAATACTTCTGTTTTTAATTAGTGTTTTTTATGAAGTAATCTAACATATCCGATTCTAATTGCACACATAGCTATCTGATCCCGAAATCTACCTATTTCTAGCGGATATACCTGCCGCTCGGACTTTTTGATTTGTTGTATTAGCTTGCATAGCTTGTTTGATTTGGATATATGTACAAGAATCAATTTTACCACTTACAAATTATTGTTCTTATTTAGTGGGATTTCCTATCCTTCAGATGGATGCAAACCGCGTGTGCTTCTAAAGCAACAAAATTAGCGTGTGCTTCTAAAGCACAAGAGATAGGCACCAGTTCTAAATATCTATATTGATTACATACCTTGGCCGAAATTGATGTTCAGGTTAATAAAAACACAACAAAACTTTGTGAACGGTGCGGTATCAATTATATTTTATTTTAAATTTATTAAATCACTTTTAAATGCACCGATCTCTATTAACTACACAAGTGGTAATGGACAATTAAAATCATCCGCCTAATTGCAAATATCTACAGGATTTTCGAATTACAAAAAAAAATTCGAATTTATGATACCAATCCAAAATAAAATATTCTGTTTTGTGTTTTCTTTAACTTTTTCATTTTTACAATAGATGGATCATTAAAAGCTTAACATACAGATGTAAAACATGATTAATTAAATCAAAAGAAAAAAATTATAATAATGCAGTGTTTTAGATAAAAATAAATTCTGTAGTAATGCCAATGCTACAAATTTTATCAAGAATATTATACCAAACAATTAATGAACAAAGAAATTCAAACTGAATAATTTTTAGAGATAAACTATTCGCGTTATTTCTTGTTATTCCGTCCTTATCCTAACTAAAGCGTCATAAATATTACCTAAACTACACATTAAGGGTTTTTAAGCTTCTATGCGGCTTTCCCATCTTGTCGTACAGAGTGGCTTGAGAGTTAATGTTTTCACATTCTGTTTCAAAATGTCCCATCTTGAAACAGAACTAGAAAAAAAAACATATAAACATTGGACAGTATCAAAAAAATTTACAGCTTGAAGCAAACATTGAACTGAATCTAGAAGGACTAGATTAGCTGAATGTGATGCGCATGGCACAAAAAATGCTCGGGGTTCTATTTGTTTAATTTGAGCTTGCATTCCAATGTTTTTTCCCTTCATATTTGAGCCATTATCATAGCCTTGCCCCCTGCAATCACTAATTTAATTTTAGAGAAGTTAGTCGGTCGTAATTTTAATTTTAGAGAAGTTAGTCGGTCTAAAAGTAAATTCGTTAAGCCATTACCCGTCGTATCTGTAGCTTTTAAAAAACCCATGAAAAGCTCCTTAATTCCATGTTTGTTTTGATTTCTATGACCAACTCTAACAATAAGTGATAATTGTTCATTGCGGCTCTGATCTGGAGTGCAATCAACAATTATCGAAAAATATTTTGCACATTTTATCATATCATCGATTTTATTTTGAATAACTTTAGACACGATTGAAATTAGTTCATTCTGAATGCTTTTGTGCAAATATTTGTTTTGCGTCTCATTATTAGTTATCCGTCGTAGGTGTTCTGAAAGAACATTGTCAAATTCAGCAATTGCTTCTACTAATTTGAGAAAATTACCATTATTTTTGTCGTATAATCTGTCTGACCCACCCCTGAATGCCAAAGATTGCATTGAAAGAAATTTAAAAAAAAAAATTTAAGAATTTTTACATAGTGAAAAAAATATTTTTGGTAATAAATTTCGGTAATTAAAATATTTATTTTATTATTTTAAATTTATTTTTATTAATTGGGTTTTGGTGCCCTCCAATTTTAGCGCTCCGTCAAACTGTTCGTACTGTTCCATGGAAGCGCCGGCCCTGCAGATATAAAAATACTTGTACTTTAACAAAGAGCTATGTTTGATATACATCGCTGCCCAAAACTAAAAACCATGTCCTCGTGAAAGTTTTTTGCCGAAAACTATATCAAAATCCTTTACCCAGACCGAAGTCTTGATATCTCAGAGCTGTGAGATTTCAGCCCCTCCATATTTTATTATTGTAATTTGCATTCAAACTTCTAGCAGTTCTAAAAAAATAAATTATGATGTGAGAGTTGTATTAAAGTTTGGTGATATGCATTAGAATTAATTTTAAACTAACATTTGCTTTGCAATTTAATAATAACTTGCTTTACATAACTCATATAGCAAGGCTTGCTTTAAAAGTTGCAGTTACTTTTTCAACTGTATACGTTTGATGCGTCAGAATGAAGAAACAAAAGGCCAGCGTTTTTTCAGCAAGTTTCTGATAAAAATAAGAAATTTGTAGCTATCTAAAACTAAGCGATATCCTATTTTGAGATATGGAGTGATCCCAAAATATGACATTAGTGTAGGGTATCCAAATTACTCAACTTTGCAAGTACTCAGGTAGTCGAGTATTTAATTTCTGAAGTACTCGGGTTACGGGTATCCGGGTATTTGAAAAAGTAATAAAATAAATCTAGAAAAGTTAGAGTATGGTGGGGAAACCGTCGTGTAGGGTTTATATACAGTAATACCCCGTTTAACGTCAAGGATGCGTTCCAAAATTCCTTAACGTTATTCAAATCAACGTTAAACAGGGTATGGGTGTCGTGCAAAACGATGAGATAGGTGCTTAATTGTTAATTTTACGTAAATTTTTCCTTCTTTTCCATAATTATCAACTGATTAAAATGAATATATCGTTCATTTTGATCTTAAATTTCTTATCTTAAGCAGATTTTCGATTTTAAGATACTGTAGAGTTGCCGTAGAGTTTGAATTAGGTGAAAACATTTTGTGTCAGTTTTACGTCTTTGGGGTGAAATTCGTACGCAATGAGCTTGTTGATCCGGTTGGCATGCCACATTCGATAAAATGCTTTTTAGATGTCTAATGCGATTACGTATGGAAATGTGGTGGGTCCCAACAGCTTGCATTTGAATTCAAATGATAATGGCGAGAGAATGACTGAGTTTGCACTATCAAATAATTTGAGAATTGCCAGTACGTTCTTTCCGCATCGATCGATTCATAAATAG
Organism: Diogma glabrata; assembly: GCA_963693315.1. Classification (NCBI taxonomy): domain Eukaryota; kingdom Metazoa; phylum Arthropoda; class Insecta; order Diptera; family Cylindrotomidae; genus Diogma; species Diogma glabrata. The sequence goes on along the minus strand of OY856187.1, from coordinate 297,357,529 downwards.
ACTTGGGTCTCACCGAATGGAAACACTCGAAATCAAATTGATCACGTTCTAGTAACAGCACGTTTCTTTTCGAGCGTTCTGGATGTGCGATCCTTTAGAGGTGCATACATTGAAAGTGACCACTTCCTTGTATGTGCAACGATAAGGTTCCACTTCCCAAATCCAGGCCTTCCAAAATTCAATCAACGAAAACGTTTTAACATCGCATCATTAAAGAATGCTGAAACAGAAGAGAGATATCAAAACCATATTGACGAAACATTAGATAAATCAGAAACCATTAATTGAGACGTCGATAAGTCATGGTATTTGCTCAAAGATGCTGTTTTAAGCGCTGCTGAGGAAACACTTGGACGACCACAGAACCACTCCCAGAAACCATGGATGGATCAAGCATGCCTTGTCGCTATTCAATACAAAAGAGATTGCTATCTGAAGTGTCTACAAGGACGCAACACCAGGTCCACGAAGGAGAACTATAAACTGGCAAGACAAGCCGTTACAAGGCTATGTAGACGAACGAAGTGAGAATATTGGAAGAGACAGTGTGAGGAGATTGAAAGCTTCAATAAGGAGAACATCAATCGCGTAACTTCTTTGAACAGGTTAAAGCCTTAAAGAAGGACCCTCAATGAAGGGCCCTCAAACTAGATCGACTGCTATTCAAAACGAAGATGGGGAGAGACAAGTAGACCTTAAAAATATTTTAGATACTTGGGCTGCTTATGTAGAGAATCTTCTCAACTTAAGTGACCAGCAACAAGTCGGTCGACGAGCAAAGCTTATTCGTCCGTCAAAGGTACATGCAGACGAACCAACCAAAGAGGAATTCAAAGCGGCGCTGTCAAAATTAAAACGCAATAAAGCACCTGGTATCGACGATATAACATCCGAAATGATTGTACATGGTGGCGAAACTCTATCCTTAAGATTGTTTGAACTTGTTCAAATGATGTGGAAGACTGAAACCATGCCACAGGACTGGAACACAGCTATGCTGATACCAATCCATAAGAAAGGTAATCGCCTACAATGTGCAAACTACAGAGGAATCGCTCTTCTTTGCACAGCATACAAGATCTTTACCTACATTTTGCTATCCAAAATCAATCCTTTTGCTGAGCAACTGTTTGGAGAATATCAATGTGGTTTCCGGCGGGGCCGAGGTACTACCGATGCACTTTTCTCGATAAGGATGATTTTGGAAAAGTGTCGAGAGTTCAACATACCTGTGCACCAACTTTTCATTGATTTCAGGCAGGCCTACGACTCTCTCGAACGAGAGACTCTATGATCTGCTCTGGTGTCAATGGGAATTCCTGGTAAACTGGTATCACTATGCAAAATGACAGTACAGAACTCTCAATGCTTTGTACGAGTAGAGAACAAAATATCAAAGTTTTTTAAAGTCGACTCCGGTTTAAGACAAGGTGATGCTATCTCTCCTTTACTTTTTAATTTAGCCGTGGAATAAGTGTGCTGTCAAAAGAAACTACCGACTAATAACAATATCTTGTCAATAAACCCAGTACAGATGATTGCTAACGCTGATGATGTTGTCATCCTCGGCCGAAGTGAAGCTGCTAAGAGTGAGACTTTTAAGTCGCTTGAGAGTGGTGCTAGGAAAATTGGTCTGCAAATTAACTACAATAAAACCAAACATATGAATGTTTCAAGAGAGGCTGAGAAGAAAGATTTGATGTGCTGCGATGAACGAATTGAGGGAGTTTAATCTTTTAAATATTTGGGATCAATGCTTGACTCAAACAACAGCCTACTTACAAATATAAAAGCTCAAATCGCTACAGGTAATCGAACTTTCTTCTCAATTAAACCTCTCCTTGGATCACCCTATGTATCAACTAACACCAAGCTCAAGTTATACAAGACATTGATTAGACCAGTTGTGATGTATGGGTCACAAACGTGGACTCTTACACAAAATGACGAATCGCATTTATCTGTATTTGAGCGTAAGGTCCTACGCTATATTTTTGGTCCACTTAAGACAGACGATGGAGAGTATAGAACCCGGGATAACTTTGAGATCAGAGACCTTCTTGAGGGTCCTGATATAATAGGTTGTATCCGTTCTAATATGATTGCTTGGTTTGGGCATGTTTTACGAGCCGATTCACAGCCTGGAATGATTAGAAAAATGTACGTTAGTACCCCAGGGAGTGGGCGACCGCGAGGTAGACCACGACTACAATGGGAGACTCACGTAATAAACGACCTTAAAAAATCGACTGCCATGGTAATTATGTCGCTGTTGAAAATGACCGTGGTGAATATTCAAAGCTGATTAGCCTGGCAACGCTCCTACATGGAGCAAGAACGCCTTAAAAAAAAATGCGATTACATACGTTTCACCACCTTTTCAAAGTATGCTGTACCAACGATGAGCTACATATTTTATTAGATCGGTTGTTGATCCTTGGTTTCTAAAACCGTATTGGCTGTCAGATATCAAATTGTTGTCTTTCAAAAATGTTTATATGTGAGTAATAATGTAAGTAATGCACGTATATTTTAGATAGGACTGAGAGAAATGCTATTGGTCTATAATTAGATATATCACATTTTGTTCCTTTTTTAGGGACGGGTTAGAAATTGTCCAACTTCCAGCACGAAGGAAAAATACCATATTTATAGGATTTGTAGAAAGTTTTGGTAAGAGTAGGTGCAAGTTCTTTTGAAATTGTTTTTAGAATAATAGGAGGAATATTGTCCAGACCGGATGCTTTGTTGATATTTAACCCATTTTAAGAGTTTTTCAACCATTTTGGGTTTAAAATGAAGATCTTTCATATTAACTCCTGAAGTCTGGATCTGGGGTATTTCTTCAGGAGTTTCTAGAACGGTCGAGATCGAAGCAATGTGAACTTTCTTGCGGGGTCAGTGACGATCAAATCAACGTCAATAATAGGATGAATAGAAGATTTGGTACCAGATTTTAAAGAATCAATGGCACTGTAAAAACTTTTATCAGATATGGACAGAGTTGAAAGTTTTTCCGCTTCACGCTGTCAATCTCTGCTTTTTCCGTTTCGATTATCTGGTTTGCTATTTTATTGGCCTTTAGATATTGGGAACGATTTAAGGGATTTTTGTTATAGATCCAAATATTAAATAATCTACGTTTTTTCTAAGGACCTATTTGGCTGCCTTAGGAAATAAATATTTTTGTTGGGATTTCATTATTGAGAAGATGTAACGTTCGCTTTTTTCTTTAGACTAGTATATGAGCAATTTCACGAAGATTCAACAACGCTTTGACTTGACCCCTTTTAATTTTGATTATTTTTTGTTTATAGATAGTCTTTGATAAATAAAAACTACAAGTTCTCTTAGAATTTTTTTTTTCGACCAGGGGTCTTCACAGGGTGCCCCTCAATTTTTGTTATTTTGTGATGTGAGTGCATTTTGACGAGCGATTGTAGAAAAACTACTCAATCGATTTTCATAAATGATATGTCGTTGAATAGGTATTAGAACAGAGTTTTTAAAAATGTACACTGTTAATTTTTTGAAATAATTTTTAACGGTGTAACATAAGAAAAAAACGGTGTAACTGAAAAAAAGATGGCATAGCCTTTTTTTTTTTTTTTAAACTAAATTGAAGCTTATTTTATATCTAACAACTTGTGAAAGTTTGGGACTAGCGTCATTTTTTGTTTTAGAGATAAAATTCGTTGTGCATATGATCAAATATCAAATATTTTATTATTAAATGAACTTTTTAAAAGGCAATTTCAGTCAAGTTCAGCAAAATTTTGCGACATTTTGACTCGACCCTTTTTAATTTGGTTTATTTTTAGTTTACAGATAGCCTTTGATAAATGAAAAATACGGCTTCAAGTAGAATTTTTTTAAATATAGACCAAAATAAACCAAATTAAAAAGGGTCGAGTCAAAATGTCGCAAAATTTTGCTGAACTTGACTGAAATTGCTTTTTAAAAAGTTCATTTAATAATAAAATATTTGATATTTAACATAAAAAAAAAATCTGAATCTAAAAATCGCCATTTTTATAATTTTCCTTCAGAACAAAAAAACTGATTCCCGACAGTCATATGCACAACGAATTTTATCTCTAAAACAAAAAATGACGCTAGTCCCAAACTTTCACAAGTTGTTAGATATAAAATAAGTTTCAATTTAGTTAAAAAAAAAAAAAAAAAAAAGGCTATGCCATCTTTTTTTCAATTACACCGTTTTTTTCTTATGTTACACCGTTAAAAATTATTTCAAAAAATTAACAGTGTACATTTTTAAAAACTTTGTTCTAATACCTATTCAACGCCATATCATTTATGAAAATCGATTGAGTAGTTTTTCTACAATCGCTCGTCAAAATGCACTCACATCACAAAATAACAAAAATTGAGGGGCACCCTGTGAAGACCCCTGGTCGAAAAAAAAAATTCTAAGAGAACTTGTATTTTTTATTTATCAAAGACTATCTATAAACAAAAAATAATCAAAATTAAAAGGGGTCAAGTCAAAGCGTTGTTGAATCTTCGTGAAATTGCTCATATTCACTAATGGTTACACTATTTCTTAATGGGAAAAGGAAAAGGGGGAAAAACGAATAGTCCACTAGGTTCATTCTCAAAACAAAAGTAAAACATATATATAATGATCAATAATGGGACTTAATCCAGATTAATTTTGAACCTAAGCTGCATGTTTAGTCTGGCATCGGTTCTGACGATTGCATTTTTCCGTTTGGCAGTGAATCTGGTGAGAACTTAACTGGAAATAAAGGAAGTTCATTATCATAAGTATGGTATATAAATACGAATATCGTCGGTACACTATTACATTGCTCAATGTTGGTTGGATTGCTTAACGAATGTTATCGCCTAGATTATGCTCGCTATGTTTTGTTTTTTTTGGTCTCCTCATCAATCCCCAAACCTAAAATATATTTTTTTTTTGAAGCAAACTAAACAAAAAATCATCTTCAACCAAATCATCTAATAACGAATGTTATTGGTTAAGTAATTCTTACCCGGGTGGTCGTCTCCAGAATTATGGCCGAAGATATGATTATGTATTTTTGTTTCACACAATACCATAGGATTTGGTTATCGTGTGATCTTTAAAAATTTGAAGTTGTAAACAAAAACTTCAGTACTGCCAATTACTACACTACGTCATTCAATTTAACAATAATTTATTTAAATTGTTGATTTAATTTAACCGTCAAAATATTGGTTTGCTGATAAATAAGAAAGAAGACATATTTCGTTCAGTGGATGATTCTGGACACGATCCGATGGTGAATATAAATTGATTGTTTCGCTCAACCAACTGAAGAGGCAGGTCAGTTCGTTGTGAGAATTTTTTTTTTGGAAAAGAAGAAAGGTGTGGAGGAAAATGTGAGAGACGGACACTTTCTCTTACTTTTGATTCGTCGTGGCGAATGGTCGTCTTTTCGTTTTTTTTTGTGTTAAACATTTATTTTGTTCATTTGTATTGATTTATATTAATTTAAATTGTATTAGTTTATTGCATTATTTTACTGTAAAAATTTATTTTGTGATTAAGTTTATTCGGTTTGAAAAATTTTTATTTAATGATTGATATATTGTTGGTTTGTTTATACTTCTAATTTTGTTTTTTTCCTTTCGGTACAACCACGTGGAAAAAAACTGCTTGGAGCCTGGGTGTTTTTTTTTCCCATTTGAGCTCGAGACAAAAATAGCCAGCATATAAGGTGACGTAAATAAGCATGTTGTAAATCGTGTTGTTAAGATTATATTAAGCTGGCAATGTGGATTAATTTGTAACAAAGATTATTAAGTTGTAAGCATTGAATAGGTATATTGTAATTTCTATTTGAGTAAACAAGAAGGGAAGAAAAACGGGGAAAAGAATCGAAAGGAAAAGAAAGATGTAAAATTTAATGCTGCAAAGTTGTAATTATTGTATATCGTCAGTTATGCTGTCAAATTGAAATTAATGTTTGTCATCAGTTTATGCTTTAATGCTGTAAAATTTAATGCTGTAGAAATTGAAGTTATTGTATATTGTAACGACTCTTCGTTGGTTCTTTTGGATTATTGAGCAAATACGACAGTAAAAAGACAGATCTTTAGTTAACAAAATCCCAAACTTTATTTATCAACCAAATTACAGCAGCTTCCGTTTTTCCTTACAATAAATTCCAGGGTCTCCAATTTATGTACAATAAACTTCACCGCTTTTCCACAATTAGAATCAATAATATTCGGAATCGTAAAATCTGTATTTACTATTCCACTAAGTTCAGATTCTTTCACTATTAGTACCCAGGCTCAAGTACCACCGATTATTCCTTAAACTTGCGAATATTTATAAACACTTTTAATTGCAAAAGTAAAACTGACTATCTGATATTTTTGTTTGCTTATTTATATCGAAAAATAAATAAATCGAAACTTCTATAATCCACTAGAAATCAATACTACGTAGTCCGTACATCTGAAATAGGCCACACCTGTTTTCATTCATACTTGCATTTGTATTAGCGAACTCAAATTTAATTTATGCAAAATGTATTAGGTAACTCCTTTTAATTCATTAATGTAAACATTTGTATAACAAATTTAATTTACATTAATTTATGCAATACAAGTAAAAGATTGAAAAAGGAGTTAATTTTAATTAATGAATGAGTAAATAAAATTAACCCATTCTGGACGAAGTTTATTACATTGCCCTCCATTTAGTTTTGTTCGTCCCGAACAATATCAGAGATCGCATTGGTGCTGTTACCTTGGTACGGTGCCAACCTTTGCAGATGTATCACTTTCATCTTGGTACGGGGTCCCTTTTGTATGCGGTAGATGACATCATTAATTCGTTTGATTATTTTATGTGGGCCTTCCCAATCTGGCTGCAGCTTGGGTGATCTTCCCTTAGTTCTTCTGGGGTTGTATAGCCATACCAATTCTCCTTCTTGAAAACCGTCACTGTTTGCATTTATGTCGTACCTGGTTTTAATTTGTCACTGGCAATCTTAATGTGGTCTCGAACCTGCTGATGGATTTTATTCATCTTCTCCCTTAGTTGTCCCACATAATCTGTTTTCGTGGATACCAGACCTCCAGGGATGCCAAACTCGATGTCACTAGGAAGATGAAGTTCTCTTCCGAACATGATATTCGCTGGCGTTTCACTTGTCGTATCGTGCACTGCGCTACGATAGGCCATCAAGAATAACGGAAGATCCTTGTCCCAATTTCTTTGGTTGGCTTCTACTACCTTTGACAAATGTTCTTCCATGGTTCGGTTGAATCGTTCTACCATGCCATCCGATTGTGGGTTCATAGGTGTAGTTCGTGTTTTTCTAATGCCGAGTGTTCTGCACAGCTCTTCCATCAGTTGAGATTCAAAATTCCTTCCCTGGTCGGTATGCAACTCGAGCGGTGTTCCATATCTGCAAACCCATTCATTGACTAATGTTTCCGCGACCGTAACTGCTTCCTGGTTCGGTATTGCATAAGCTTCCGGCCATTTTGTAAAGTAATCAATGACCACCATGATGTATTTGTTACCTTTTGTAGTTTCCGGAAATGGCCCCGCGATGTCTATAGCAATTCTCTCCATTGGGGCTCCCACATTGTACTGTTGCATCTCTCCTCGAGTTCTAGTCTTTGGTCCTTTGCTCGCTGCACAAGTATCGCATCGCCGACACCATTGCTCCACGTCTGTTCGATACCTTACCCAGTAAAACCTCTCCCTTACTTTGGCTAGGGTTTTATTGACTCCCAGGTGTCCTCCAGAAATACTTCCATGCAGTTTTCCCAGTACCTCTTCCACTCGACTTGATGGCAACACCAGTTGTTCTAACACTTTCTTTCCATTAGCGGACTCCCATTTTCTTTTAAGTATCCTGATGTCCATAAATAGTGAGTCCCATTGCGCCCAGTAGCATTTCACCTCCGTACTTAAAGGTGCGACCTCTTTCCACTCCGGTCGCCTTCCCTCAGTTTTCCATTTCAATATTGGAGCCATAGCTGGATCTTCTAGCTGCTCTCTTTTAATTGCCTCGGTACACCAATCTTCAGGAGTTTGGAACTTGATTTGGTTCACTTTCATTGCCTCATTTCCCTCAGTTCTGCTACATGACTTGCACTCCTCTATACAGGGTCTTCTAGACAAGGCATCAGCGTTACCATGGATCCTTCCCTTGCGGTGTTCAACTTTGAAGTCGTAGTTCTGCAGGATCTCTACCCATCTTGCTGCTTGTCCTTCAGGAAATTTGAATTGTAATAACCATTTTAGAGCAGCATGGTCCGTGCGAATCAGGAATGGTTGTCCACACAAATACTTGTGGAAATGTTTCACAGCCTTGATGATAGCTAGCAACTCCTTCCTCGTGACACAGTAATTCCGCTCCGGCTTTGACAGAACTTTACTGAAGTACGCCACCACTTTCTCATCGTCTCCAACTTTCTGTGACAAAACAGCTCCGGTTCCTACATTGCTTGCGTCTGTGTCCAGAATGAACATCTTTCCGGATTCTGGATAGGCTACTATAGGGGTGTTGCATAGTTTTTCTTTTAAACTGCAGAAGGCCTCATTACATTCGGTTGTCCACAGAAACTTGGTATTTGCTTCTGTCAATTTATGTAGACTCTTGGCGATATTTGCAAAATTCTCCACGAATCTTCGATAATAGGTGCATAAGCCAAGGAAACTGCGTAGCTCATGAACATTCTTCGGTACTGACCAATTTTTCACAGCATCAATCTTCTCGGGATCGGTTCTGACTCCATGTTCTGTAATGATGTGTCCAAGGTACTTCACTTCTTTGTGGAAGAGATTGCACTTTACCGGATTCAACTTCATGTTGGCATTACTTATTCTTCTGAGTACTTCTTCGAGGTTCATTAGATGCTCTTCGAAGTTTCGACCCATTATAATGATGTCATCAAGATAAACTAGGCAGGCCTTCCAGGTTAAACCATGCAACACGCATTCCATTAGACGTTCAAATGTTGCTGGGGCATTGCATAAACCAAACGGCATCACATTGAACTCCCACAACCCATTGCCAGTAGAAAATGCTGCCTTTCGTCGATCTTCTGGATGCATTTCAACTTGCCAGTAGCCACTCTTCAGATCTAATGTGCTGTACCATTTGGCCCCTGATAGTGTATCCAGTGTGTCATCAATTCGTGGCAGTGGATAGCTGTCCTTAATGGTTACCTCATTGAGCCTTCGATAGTCTACACAAAAACGAGCTGACCCATCTTTTTTTTTAACTAGCACCACTGGTGAGCTCCATGGACTCTTAGATGGCCTGATGACTCCATCACTTTTCATTTTGCCCAGCATTCCTTGCACTTCCTCGTGTTTGGCTAGTGGTAGTCTCCTAGGAGGCTGCCTGATAGGATGAGCGTTTCCAGTGTTGATTCTATGTCGCACGATGTTTGTTCTTCCAACATCTTCATCTCCAGTAGAGAAAACGCTGCTCATCTTCGTTAATACCCTCTTGATTTCTTTGAATTCGGCCGGGTTCATTCTTTTACTAAGATCTTGAAGTATTGCTACTAATGCGGGATTGTTTCTCTGCATGAAGACCTTTTGCTCTTCTTCACAGCTGATTATCTCTTTTATGGTGCTGCATTTGGCGATTTCTTCTCCATGATTGATGACCACTCGTTTATTTGAGAAGTTAATCAGTTGCACTGGAACTACTCCCTCTTTTGCTGCAACTAGCGTTCGGCCAATCATAATGTTTCCCCCAAAGTCGTTGCTAGCTGGCTCAATCATCACAGGTGAATTTTGGTCACTTTTATCTAGTAGCTTAGTCCATATGATTTTCTCAGATTTTGCCGGGATCTCTGTTGGTCCATCACTAATAACACGGACCTCAGCATTGTCGTTGGTGGCGTTTAGCACTATTTCGGTGTTTCAATATCTCAGTACGTGGCTTCCCAGATCTAATATAAAATTGTATTCTTTCATGAAGTCAAGCCCAATTATGCAGTCATCTTCTATATCTGCTACAATAAATCGGTGCCTAAATGAATTTCCTCCAAGGTGAACCTCTTGATCGCTTTCTCCATGAACTAGAACTGTTTCACCCGTAGCTGTTTTTAGGGTGAATCGTCTTGCTGTATCGATCTGACTATCACAAACCACATCTGGACGCACTATCGCTCTCGAAGCACCTGTGTCCAAAGTCAACATGCACGATTTGCTTCCAACGGTTGCCTCTAAGACTAGACTACTATTTTCTCTTTTTACTTGTGATACCACCAATGTAGGGCATTGTAATTGAGCCAGCTTTCGCCCTTTAAAACTGGCACAATCTAGTTTCCCGAATCCGGAACGCGGCCTCTGTCTTCCGGGTGTGGCTCCCATTTACATTCTCTTCGGATGTGCCCTAACTTCCCACAGTTCCAGCATCTTACTCTGCTAGATCTACCTCGTTGATTTCGTTCAGGTTTATCTTCCAAACTTTTGACACGCATGATCACTTCATCAAGCGCTGCTTTCAGTGGTTCCTCAGCAACTTCCATCTGACGTACTCTATCTGAGCCATACGCTCTTTTTCCGGCTTCCATTTGCAGGGCCAATGCTAAGACTTCCGCAGGTAATTTCTTCCCGCTTAGATACAGCTGATTTCTCATTTGTATATCTCGAAGAGCATTGATAAATGTATCAGCTGCCAGCTCATCTCGATGTTCAGCGTTATAGTTCGGGTATGACAGATTAACCAGTCTGACAATGTCAGCCTCTAATTCTTGCAAAGTTTCACTGACTCCCTGTTTTCGTGTCTTGAGCTGCATGCGATGGAGAGCTTGCATATGACTTTCCCCATATCTTACTTCTAAGGCCTCCATTAGCTTGCTGTAATCACGCTCTGTCGCTGATAGTGTCTGCAAAATTTCAGCAGCAGGTCCCTTCAATGCCAATATAAGAGCGTTTGCTTTTTGCTGGTCATCAAACCCAGTTGTTGCTATCTCAAATTGCATCTTAAATATCTGATACGATGTAGATCCATCAAATGCGGGTGTTTTTACTCTAGCTGGGGCTGAAGTAGTTGATGGATTGATCATGTTACCCGACTTCACTTGAGCTATTTCTTGGCGGAATTCACTTGAAAGTTTGCGTAATTTCTCTTGTTCTTCGGTAACTGTCCGCAGCTCCCTTTCCATGTTGTTGATTTTCACCTCTGCACTGGATATACGTGACTCGATTACTTCACGTAGACTTTCTTGCTTCGCCATCATATCAGCAAATTGTTGTCGTTGCTCTACTTTTTGTTCTGCTGCCTGTTTTTCTTGTCGGGCCATCAGATTGTTTCCTTGTTTGGCGATCATATCAGCAAATTGTTGTTGTTGGTTGTTTCCTTGTTTGGCCATCATATCAGCAAGTTGTTGTTGCTGCTGTGCCATCATTTCTTTCATCAACGCCATCATCGGATCAATTGCTGGGGCATTCTGGACCGTAACTTCTTCCTGCTCTATTTCTATGACGTCTGTGTTTTCACCTGCTTCTTCTTCGTTCCATGGATTGGAGCATTCCTCTTCCTCAACTCGTCCTTCAGCTGGGTCTGGCTGAGATCACTAATATTTACTGTCTTGACCATTGTTTCAATAATCCCACTTCTGACACCACTGTAACGACTCTTCGTTGGTTCTTTTGGATTATTGAGCAAATACGACAGTAAAAAGACAGATCTTTAGTTAACAAAATCCCAAACTTTATTTATCAACCAAATTACAGCAGCTTCCGTTTTTCCTTACAATAAATTCCAGGGTCTCCAATTTATGTACAATAAACTTCACCGCTTTTCCATAATTGGAATCAATAATATTCGGAATCGTAAAATCTGTATTTACTATTCCACTAAGTTTAGATTCTTTCACTATTAGTACCCAGGCTCAAGTACCACCGATTATTCCTTAAACTTGCGAATATTTATAAACACTTTTAATTGCAAAAGTAAAACTGACTATCTGATATTTTTGTTTGCTTATTTATATCGAAAAATAAATAAATCGAAACTTCTATAATCCACTAGAAATCAATACTACGTAGTCCGTACATCTGAAATAGGCCACACCTGTTTTCATTCATACTTGCATTTGTATTAGCGAACTCAAATTTAATTTATGCAAAATGTATTAGGTAACTCCTTTTAATTCATTAATGTAAACATTTGTATAACAAATTTAATTTACATTAATTTATGCAATACAAGTAAAAGATTGAAAAAGGAGTTAACTTTTAATTAATGAATGAGTAAATAAAATTAACCCATTCTGGACGAAGTTTATTACAATATCATCAGTTATGCTGGCAAGTTTATCATCAGTTAAGTTGGCAAGTTGTAAATATTGTATATCGTCAGTTATGCTGTCAAATTGAAATTATTGTTTATCATCAGTTTATGCTTTAATGCTATAAATTTAATGCTGTATAAATTGAAGTTATTGATTATCATCAGTTATGCTGTAGAATTGTAATTATTGTTTATCATCAGTTCTGCTGTCAAATTTTAATGCTGTCAAGTTTTAATGCTTTAATACTGTGAAATTTAATGCTGTAAAATTAAAGTTATTGTATATCGTCAGTTTATGCTGTCAAATTGAAATTATTGTATGTCATCAGTTTATGCTGTCAAGTTGTAATTGTTGTTTATCATCAGCTATCCTGTCAAATTGTAAATTATTGTTTATCATCAGTTAATGCTTTAATGCTGTAAAATTTAATGTTGTAAAATTGAAGTTATTGTATATCGTCAGTTTATGCTGTCAAACTGAAATTATTGTATCTCATCAGTTTATGCTGTCAAATTGAAATTATTGTATGTCATCAGTTTATGCTGTCAAATTGAAATTATTGATTATCATCAGTTAACGCTGTCAAGTTTTAATGCTTTAATGCTGTAAAATTTAATGTTGTAAAATTGAAGTTATTGTATATCGTCAGTTTATGCTGTCAAATTGAAATTATTGTTTATCATCAGTTTATGCTTTAATGCTGTAAAATTTAATGCTTTAATGCTGTAAAATTTAATGTTGTAAAATTGAAGTTATTGTATATCATCAGTTATGCTGGCATGTTGTAAATATTGTATATCGTCAGTTATGCTGTCAAATTGAAATTATTGTATGTCGTCAGCTTATGCTGTCAAATTGAAATTATTGTTTATCATCAGTTATGCTGGCAAGTTGTAATTATTGTAAATCATCAGTTATTGTTTTAATGCTGTAAAATTTAATGCTGTAAATTTGAAGTTATTGTATATCATCAGTTTTATGCTGTCAAAATTGAAATTATTGTATATCATCAGTTTGATGCTGTCAAAATTGAAATTATTGTATATCGTCAGTTAATGCTGTCAAGTTGTAATTGTAGTATATCATCAGTTAATGTTTTAATGCTGTAAAAGTTAAAGCTTTATGCTGTCAAAATTGAAATTATTGTATATCATCAGTTAATTCTGTCAAATTGTAAATTATTGTTTATCATCCTTATGCTGTCAAAATTGAAGTTACTGAATATCATCAGTTAATGCTGTCAAGTTTTGCTGTCAAATTTTATATATATATATACACCAGACTCATCAATCAAATAAAACGTCAGGTACTCATTTAGAAAATTTGTTTTTGTATTATCATTGTTTTAGTAATATTGTATCAGTAGTTTTTGGCAATATTCTTTGTTATTACCGTGGCTGATTGTCAACGGAAGGTGAGCCCGCGTCATAGTGACGACTATCTCGATTGTCACCACTGTGATGTCTGGCTAGAGTAGACGGCGTGGGTTGGAACAGCGGGAGATGTTTCCCACGCAGATATTATAACCGGCGACCCGAAATATTTGATAGATCGCGCGTTGAAATCTGTTGGTAGCTGTTTTTTTATTATTTGGCTTAATTTCTTTTTTCTAATTTTTTTTGTTTTTGGTTGTCTGTCCCTAAAATCATCTGAGCTGGAACTCGGCAGCCGACTCGAGTATACCCGATATACGCTCAGAAGTAAAATCGAGAGATTTTTACTACAAAGAGAACGAATTTATTGATACCGAGTTGAATGGTTTCAATAAAGTTTTGGGCAGAAAAATTTACATCGTCAGTATATAAACAATGACGATTATTTAATTTTGTTTTAAATAGTAGACGAAACTATTACACAAGTAGAGAAACTTATAAAAATATAAAACTATTAATTTTTCTTGTTTTGTAAAACTAATCAAATTCACTGATTAACTTAGTTAATTAAAATTAAAAACGTTGATTAAATTCGCAAGAATAAATAATTTAAGAGAATATTTTGTTTGTTTCTCGACAATTCGAAAAAAAAATTTGTTTTCATATTTTTTGATTTTCAAAAAAAATTTATAAATTTGGAATAACGTTAAAGTGAATCAAGGTTTAACGCGGTAACGTTATACGAGGTCTGACTGTATTTAAGTTTCTTTTGTTAATTAGCTCCTACGAAGCCACTTAAAATAAATTGAAGCTTGTTTAATACAAAAATTTGGGTGTTAAATTTGTTTAATAGATAATTGAACATCGGTCAGGACAGAGACTAAAGCACTCAATACCAATGTTTTTCACACGATTTTTTTTGTTGCGATTGTTAAAAAACAGTATTCAATGTCCTCAATTGTTTATAACTAATTATTTATAAGATGTTACTTAATTGTTTATAAGATGTGACGATATTATAATATGTGACGACTACCTAAATAGCAGCTATTTTTGCACTGCTACTCAAAAGTAGCAATCACTGCCTGTTACTAAATATTAAAAGTAACAGTTCCTATTATTTTGTTCGCTGTCAACTTTTATAAATAAAATTCACACTACTACTTTATGCTACTTTAGTATTTTTCCTTTTCAAATAAAAATACGAACAAGAGGAACAGGAAAATAAAAAAATCACTGTGATTTCTATGATATCACTAAAAAGTAAAAACATTGATATTTAAGTAGCAGTGATTTTTTGTTTCTTGTTCGTATTTTTAGGGTTTCGTTTTTTATAACGAACCCTAGTGGTGAGAGTACAACGTGTTTTTCGCATTATTTCGACTAACTCGTAAACCATTGTTGTAACCACAAGAATTTCTCAAGAGGGAAAGTTTCACTATTTTAATTAAAAACACAAATCACTGTTCATAAACACAAATCTAGTAATTTCTTTTTATTTTAAATGTACCAAAACTTTTATAAATTTTATACTAATGATTACTAAACGATTTTGATTATAATAACTAACTGTTATTTTGTTTTCTTAAAATTATAACCAACCGATTTTCAATATAATAACTAACTGCTTTATTTGTTTTGTTAAAATTATAACCAACCGATTTTCAGTATATTAACTAACTGTTTTATTTGTTTTCTTAATATTATAACCAACCGATTTTCAGTATATTAACTAACTGTCTTGTTTGTTTTCTTAAAATTGTAACCAACCGATTTTCAATATAATAACTAACTGTTTTCTTTGTTTTCTTAAAATTATAACCAACCGATTTTCAGTATATTAACTGACTGTTTTATTTGTTTTCTTAAAATTATAACCAACCGATTTTCAATATAATAACTAACTGCTTTATTTGTTTTGTTAAAATTATAACCAACCGATTTTCAGTATATTAATTAACTGTTTTATTTGTTTTCTTAATATTATAACCAACCGATTTTCAGTATATTAACTAACTGTCTTATTTGTTTTCTTAAAATTGTAACCAACCGATTTTCAATATAATAACTAACTGTTTTCTTTGTTTTCTTAAAATTATAACCAACCGATTTTCAGTATATTAACTGACTGTTTTATTTGTTTTCTTAAAATTATAACCAACCGATTTTCAATATAATAACTAACGGTACTCAAAACAAAGTTTTCAACTAATATATACTTTTCAGTTTTTACTTAAAATCCAAACATTTATTACAATAAGTAAATAAATAAGTTGTAGCCAACCATAACTAATATTTACCGTGACTGCTCTTATATGTCAAATCGTTTTTATGTTTGTTTGTTTTCCTTTATTTCTCTCAGAGAGAAACAGGTTTGTCTTCCCATAGACGTGCGTAAATTTTTCATTTGATTCAAAATTGCACAATTATTGTGAGTTTCTTTTAAATCTATAAGAAAAAAATCTACCACAAAAAATAATAGTTTCTCCCTCCCTGCGACTATATAAAACGAAATGAAAAAAATGACGGATTTGGATTTCATTCTAACCAAACATATAATTTTTGATCTTTTATCTATTAAAAATAAATTAGCCCATAATGAAAATTTGATCGCCAGCAAGTTTTCATAACATACTTTGAAAATATTTACATAATTTAAATATTTATTCGTGGTGTTAGAAAATATTGCTTGGGCATTATAAAATATTCACTATTATAAAATCACTGTAAATAACACAATAAATGTAAATTACTCTCGTAATTATTTTCATTCATTTGATAAAAATTAGCACAACTAAACAGAATACATTTTACTTTTGGTTTCGTGTTAAATTATTTAATTGTTTTTAATTTATAATTAAATAAAATAGTTTGTTGTTGTAAATAAACAGAAATGCAAATGGCGTAAAGAGAAATTGAATATGACATATGATTGATCACGATTTGTTATGTCTCTCTTCATACAATTTTAAAGTTATGTTCTCTCTATATTTATATATACTCTAAAGTTATAGCAAAGATTTCCGCCAGCATCAACTTCCTATTTATTTACGAAAAACATATTTAAAATTTATTTACAAAAATAAAACTCAAATTAAACTATTTTTGTTGTGACTCAGCAAGGTAAAATTATAAATTTTACCTTATAAGTCAGCAAGAAAACAATTCAATCTAGCATTACTTGTAAATAAATTAAATATGCCGAATAAGTTGATGATGGATAATCTGTGCTACAACACCATTAATCCGATGATCCTAAAATTTGAAGTGCTTATAAAACTAACCTATCCACACAAGATGGGGGGTTAAAAAATAAATGAAGTTGTGTTCGTTTGTTTTACAGAGGTACGATGTAAAGCCTTTGAGAACATACATTTTTTTATCGAGACGAGTAGGATATCATATGAAACGGCTTTATTTCAGTATTCCATAAAAATGTATTTTGGAATTTTACACCCCACCATATTTTGTATAATTTTGAAAAAAAAAAAAGTTTTCTCTATGTTTTATTGCCTCGATTAACTCCGACCCTACTTCATCGAGAATCTTAAAATATATTTGGAATGATGGAAAAATCAGTAGGTTTTTAATGAAAAATATAGAAAAGTGGCAGATACTCATAACTGTATTTATTAAAGGGATGGGAATGTGGAGGGGTAAAAACATCATTTAACACCAGGTCAAGTGGGGTGTCATTTGAAAGAGCACTTGATTTTAGAAACATTGTTATTTTTTTTAGAATTTTGCAATGCATAGTTTTTGAATTATTGTCAAAAAAGTGACTCAAAACGTTGGTTCCCCCCTTGAATTTCGAGCTCAATTGGCTCAGAGTGTTGCATATTACAAGATGGTTATCCAATAAGCTATCGTCGGCTACAAAGCATTTACGTGTAACTACATTTTAGAAAAAATGGAAGGAAGCTCAGAAAATGATTTATTGCGATTCTAAACAAGCTTTAAAAAAAAATTGCTATCAATAAAAAGAAATAGTTTTTTTTTATTTATTGATAAAAACTTTTTATTTTCAAGCCAGTTTAAAATCACAATAAATCGTTTTTGACACTTAATGTCTACTTTTCCAAAATGTAGTTACACGTAAATGCTTTGGAGCCGACGCTATGCTTCTCGCAGTTTATCGGAGACGGAAACTAGATATGCCCAGATTAAAAAGTAGTTTTTGTCGGTCGCCTATGCATGCAAAAAGTTTCATTATTACATATACGGTCGAAGCGTTGTTATAAAAAGTGATCATAAGCCTCTGATTTCTATTATGACGAAAGATTAACATAAAATTTCGTCTTCCAAACTACAAAGGATTCGTATAAAACTCTTAAACTATGATATTCAATTACAATTTACCCCGGGGAAATACTTGAATATAGCTGATTATTTATCTAGGCATTTTTTAAAAACAGGTGAAGAAGATACTCTTTTGATAGAAACGGTTTTATCGATAAACGTCACGCCAGAAAGGCTAGAATTGTTAAAAAAAGAAACTATATCCGATCCAATATTAGCTCAAATAATCATATATTATGAAAAGGGCTGGCCTGTACATAAAAGAAAGATATCTGATAATGTTAAATATTATTACAAAATTAGAGACTCCATTTTTGTAGAAGAGAATCTAGTAGTTTTTGAATCACGTTTAATTGTTCCACAATCTTTAAGAAATATGGCTTTATCTTTACTCCATGAGTCGCATCTAGGAATTTTTAAAACAAAAGTACGAGCAAAAGAATTAATTTACTGGCCGGGAATTAACAATGATATTGAAGACATGGTTTCTAGATGTGAAAAATGTCAAAAGTTCAGATCGGCTAATAATAATGACCCCCTTCAACGACATGATATTCCAATGTTGCCGTTCAACAAAATTGCATGCGATATATTTGAGTTCTCTAAGGATAGTTATTTGTTGGTAGCAGATTATTTTTCAAATGGATAGAAATCAAAAAGCTAAAAAACAAAACCTCAAGTGAGGTTATAGGATGTTGGATGGAAACATTTTCTAATTTTGGAATTCCAAGAATAGTCATAGCAGACAACGTTCCGTTTAACTCTTACGAATGCAATGAATTTGCCAAACGTTTAGATTTTCAGATAGTTACTACAAGCCTTTTATATCCTAAGTCCAATGGTTTAGCGGAACGTGCAATACAAATAGCAAAAAATATTATTAGAAAAGCTAGTTCGTAGGAAGAAATTATGATTGGTCTTTTAGAATATAAAAGTACTCCAACAAAAGGTTTGGAATACTCACCCTCACAATTATTACAAAATAGGCGATTAAAAACAAAATTACCAATTACTGACAGTTTATTAAAACCAAAGCTCAATGAGGATGTAATGACACAGTTACAGAAGAGAGAAAAAAATTTACGAAGATACTATAGGGATGGTAGGAGAAAAAATGTTATAAAAAAGATGAATAATGATTTTCCACAAGGTTCTGAGATAAGAATTAGAGATTTGAAAAAAAAATAATGGTTAAGAGGAAAGGTTTGAAACAAATGGCACACACCTAGATCGTACATTGTACAAGATGAGCATGGTAAAATTTTGCGTCGAAATAGTTCGTTTTTAAAACATGCACGGTGATCTTGAATGCAGTTTTTATTTCATTTTTGTATTTTGTCCTTAATTGAATTTTATTCGATTCAATTGGGTAAATTTATTTAATATTTGATTGTTATTTGTAAAATTATCGTTTTGAAAAATAAGAATAATGTAAAGTTGTATTGAAATAATAATAATTAAATACAATTAGATACAAAACAAGTTCTTTTGTCATTTCAATTTTATATTATGTATTTTTGTAATTAAGTCAATTATTTTGGAATATAAGAGATTATGTATTTTGGTGTTCTTAATGAGTTCGTTGTTCACTTTAGCCGTAAATAAAATATTGTTTATATTTAAATTAAATGATTCTTTTAATTAATATAATTCAAATGCAACAACCACCACCTAAATTTCGACTATTTTCGAAAAAATATTCCCAATTTAAACCATTTAAAAGCTGGTTAAATCTTTCTTTAGTTAACATAAACGCCTATGGATAAGATTTAACCTCAAGTAACATTTGTGTCATTTTTGATCAATGTAGACGTGATTGACATTTCCCTAGTAAAAATTGTTCACCAGTTTACTAATACAATTTTAAAAAAAAATATTAAACAACTACAGATAAGCAAATCATATTGAAGTATTGATGATATTTTCATTGTATTTCTTAAAAGAAATAAATAAGTGATCCTGCGATGAATATTTTGATGAAGTTCTTAATTACTTTCATGATAATTATCAGCAACTAACATTTTTCACTTCCTCTCTTTATTCTCTTTGCATTTTATGATTCTTTTTGATATATCTTGTAAACATAGTCAACAAATTTTTTCTAGTTTTGTTTTTACGTTTAAAGGTGCAACTTTGTGATTTTTGTCAGTTTTTGGTTAAAAGTGAAATATTGTGTTGAAAAACAATATACAAATCAGTGATCAACGGTACAGAAAATCGAAGAAGCTGCAGAACAATAATTTTTTGTTATAATAGTTTTTAATTTCAGGAAAAAACTGACGTGACTAAATCATAGAGGAAGAAGGAAGAACCATCTCCTTAAAAAATATTAATGCTTTATTAAATTAATTTTAATGCCTCAAAAAATTTATAATTAATAAAATTCTAGTTTAAAACATGAAAATAGCATTTAAAACACCACAATTTTCATTTGTTCTATATTTTATTTTATTCTGTGTTCTATACTATTTTTATTCTAAATATTCTGTACGGGTTTTACGCTCTATGTTCACATTGATTTCACTTACTCCATAATTGATTTCGATTATAATAAATAAGTAATCAATGAGTTCGACTATTCTATAGTAGTGAAGTGCTTGCTGAAATTTGCAAATAAACTCTATCATTTCATCAGTGATGAATCTTTTATGAAAATTCACTAATTATTTCGTCAGTTTGTTGGTAGTGAAATCCCTGATGAAGTTCATTGATCATTCATGAGCTCACTGTTTTATCATTCATGAGTTTCCGATAGATATTCATCAATAACTTCATGCGTTCCCTAATACTGATATTCATCAATAACTTCATGCGTTCCATAATACTGATATTCATCAATAACTTCATGAGTTCCATAATACTAATATTCATCAATAACTTCATGAGTTCCATAATACTGATATTCATAATGAAGTTAAGCATGGTTTTCATTGAAACATTCATTAGAAGAGAAGAGCATATACAAAAGTAAATAAGTGAATTCACATCACAAGCTCATATACGTTTCATTGAATAGGTAATGATGATTTTCATGATGAACTATTGTATGAATTCACTAATTCTCTGTTACTAGGGTTACTATTGACGTCTACCATTAAACATTTATTCTGTTATGCGTCCATACACTGAAAAAATAATTCATTAGGGATCAATTAACACTGTTTATTAAATTTTATAACCAAATTATTTATGAAATCTATAAATTTTTTCATAAATAATACGAAATATTTATAACATCTGTTTATCGTTTGATAACTCGTTAATTACTATAAATATATATATATATATATATATATATATATATATATATATATATATATATATATATATATATATATATATATATATATATATATATATATATATATATATATATACTGTAAAATACATATATATATATATATACTATAAAACAGCATCTATAAAAGAATAATCGTATATTTTTTGTACGCGTATGTATTTTATTAAATTATTTCTGAAAGTATGAACAGGATTATAAAATTTTCAAACAAAATTTATAAATCAATTCGTGAATATTATAAATATATAGTTATCAATTGATACCTTTGTTTATCACTTTATAAACTCCTATTTAAAAGATTAATAAATGGCGTTTATTAGCGCCAGGTCATTAATAAATTCGTAGATTTAATTAAATTTTTAATACATATCATAACTTTTTTTTTCAGTCTAGTCTGGCGATATAAAGACTTTACAATACAACTTTATGTCATTTATTTTTGATATTGTGTTCTTTTACATTCACGGAACCCTTGGCGAGCGAATTTTATTCGTACTTGTCTGGGGCCCTATTCCCGAACACATAAATGTCATCACAATATTGTAAATTCACACAATATTGTGAATTTCATAGTATGTAACACCAATTTGGTGAAAATGCAACACAATATTGTGAATCTGACAAGAACAATATAGTTACTGTCAAAATCACAATTTTGCTTTCTGTTTTGTGTGTTGATTTTTTTATTCAAATTTCATCGATTGGCGTAAAAATTAATTTATAACGCAAAAATAAGTCTTTAATAATATTAAATAATCATATTTTTATATAAATATCATTAAAACATATTTATTTATTACATACATTTTTATTTTATTTATGTTTTAAGATTAAAAAAGTTAGTTGTCAAAAGTATGAATTAGTACCAAAAATCTTATAATTTTGTAAACATTTGTTATAATTTTGTAGTTAAGGTTTGTGTCTATCGATACACAAATTTGAGTTACAAAATACCATTTTTGTACAAAGTTGTTAAGCATTTTGGTGAAGTTGTCAATATTGTCGATTGACAAATATGTATTTGGGAATAGGGCCCCTGACTTTTTTTATTTGAGAAGAAAAAAATACTAAAGTAGCAGTGTGCATTTTATTTTTAAAAATTTACAGCGAACAAAATAATAGCAACTGTTACTTTTAATATTTAGTAACAGGCAGTGATATTATAACAGACAATAGTATTGTATTCGAATTCGTTTAAAGGATTTTGCTAGTTACTTATTATTATTAACTAGGATCGTTTTTTCTTGTGATGTGATTTATATTATTTACACAAACAAATTCGCTAGTATTGTAATTTGAATTAGTATACAAAAGGGCTATCTAAAGTCTAAGTCTAAGTATTTTACTTTATTATTTTTGTCGAAAAAATGTAATAGTTGTGATTGTTATACTTGTTTTGTATTTGTTTTGTAGGATTTGTCAATTAAAATTAATAGAATAATCAAATTAAAAATACATTGAATGTGTATGATGAACTTTATTTTATTTAAAGATATTTAAATACATACAAAAACGGTATTTGATAATATTACATACTTGACTTTGACCTTTTTCTTTATTTTTTAAAAATCACACCTGTTACTAAAGTCGCTGTTATTTTTCACAGTGATTTGAAAGTAGCAGTAACAGCTTGTAACAGTGACTGGAAAGTAGCAGTTTTGCCCATCTCTATTTATAACACAACCAAAAGAAAATGCTATAACTTCTTTTTAAAATATGTTTTTGTTCTATGTAAAGAAGCTATTAAAAAATTGCACCAAAGACCAATCATCAATAGCAATAATTTCAATTTCTTAAGATCGATAAATTAAAGAAATTTCATCATCGGTAATACTATTTTTCATACATTTTAAGCTACCGTTAGCAGGTATAATTCCACACAGTTTTGTCTATCAGCATCTTCTTCATGGTTTTAATCATTCTGTTCAATATCCTAAACAACAGATTATGTATTTCCTTACAATATCAGACACAGAGGTGCAAGATTTTGGTTTAAAAGAATAAAATTTAGCTTTTTTCCCTATTAACGATGTTCACTCGGCATGAATTGCATGAAGTGGCTTTTGATTGATTTTTACAATACAACTTACAATATGAGTCACAACAACACATAGAGCCATCTTATGACATAGGTTAAACTAAATTTTAAAAGGTTCTATGTTGTACGTAAATTCAAGCTTAGGGATCTTTTAATTGCTTGTTGAAAATTAACATTTTATAGTCGATCAAATTACCCGGGTAGTTAATGGAAATACCCGGGTAGTCGAGTATGTCGAAAAAGCCAAAAATACCCGGGTACCCGGATACTCGATAATCGACATTGAATACCCTACATTAGTGTGAGCGATTGGTGATATAATATCTGATTTTAATTTTTAAGAAATTTGGATCAAATAACGCAAAACCAATTCTAAGAGATGGTCGATCAAGGTTCTGGTAATTTGCTAAATAAATAGAAAGTATCTTTACATGCATATTTCTAGTGTTTTATTTTTGGGTACATATTAAGTGGGTTATTTACTTGTATTGTGTTTTAATTTTTTACTAATTCTGTTTTAATTTTACTTAACTTTACTCCACCTCAAATCACTTTCAGCTTTTAATATAAGTGTTAAAATTAAATGAAATACAATGTCAAAGTTTAAGCTGAACAAATGAACCTAGTTGTAATATTAAACATATTTTTTTTTCGTCTAAAGGCCCGTATGAGACTAAAGTATTCGGTTATTTTACTATGAAATAACTTTTATGATATGAAAATAACTTTTTTGGAACACTTACAATTTAGTGATCGAGTTCAAAAGTTTTTCAACTTTCCGATTTAAGCTAACAAAATTGAAAAAGAGGAGATATTTTAAAATCGATCCAGTAGTTTTCGAGTTTCAGTTAGCAGGACTTATGAATCGAAGTAGGGTTAGATGCTCATTTGGTGGCGCCTCCACAATTTCTGGCATATAGTTAATAAACAATGTCGTTGACGTTTATATAAAGTGTAAGCTCAATTGCATGAAATCTAGAGGGTTTTAATAAATTTCGTATGAAGAAATACTGATTATGATGGAGCAGGTGGTTGCTTTTCCTTGTGTTTAGCTATACATTTGAAGTTACAATTCATTGCCACTGAAACTAAACGATTTATAATCAAAAATACAAGAAAACTAATTTACTGGCAGATGTATAATTCAGTCATCGCGACCAAAAGTTTCACGCAATCCCTAAGATATAAAAAATGAGATCGACACAGTAGTTTTGTAGTCACAGTATTCTTGTTTCGGTCGGCAGACATTCAGATATCCATTTTTGCCTATTTACACTCCTTAGTTTTTATGACCCACAACGTTGAAAATGCCAAAAAGACGGAGTAAATCTTTGAAATACATTGAGATTTTAAGATTCATGAGATTCGTTGAAATTAATTTTCACATGAGCCTATAAATAAGTAGGACTGTTAAACAGAAATTAGAAAAGATATATATAATTACTAATTGTATTAACATTTAACAAACATCTGACAAAATAATCCTATCAAGCATCTAAAATTGCTTGTTTAATCGTTTTCATAAAATTAACAATAAGTGTTTTTGTTTTGTTCTAAAGACTGGCCTACTTTCAACTTATGAAATCAAAGTGTTAAAAGCAAAGAAAAAAAAAATAAACATAATTTTCATAATTTTTACCAAAGAAATACAATTTTCAACATGTAATCATAGATGAAAAATTCAACTTAAGTAAATATGAAAAATGATGAAGTTTCAATTTAGAAATTATCTGAACATCAAAATTAAAATATGTTTCGTCATCGCCGCTTTGGCTAAGTTGTGTAAGACACACGGGATTTGAACAATGTGTCTCTGATGAATGTAGTTCAAATCCTGACACGAAACACAACAAAATTTTTTCTAAGGGAATTTTAGAGAAAATGAAAAGTTATTTCGAATTGCAAAATTCAAGTGATTTCCAATATGTACTTAAGCTTAATTGTTCGCAAAAACCAATCCGAAATTAAAAATTCCTCTAATGTTGTCTATATTTCCTAACCAAAAATATAACAACATATTGACTTTACGTCAGATATTAAGTTTCGCATTGATTGGCAACAATCAATAATGACTTTACACTCGTGACTTAGGATGTTGATTAGAATGTTGACTTAGATGTTGACGAAATATTCTCTCATCCTATGAATACACACATCGTAATATCTAGAAATTTAATACAAAAAATACCAAAGAAATATAATTTCT
Source organism: Diogma glabrata (assembly GCA_963693315.1). Classification (NCBI taxonomy): domain Eukaryota; kingdom Metazoa; phylum Arthropoda; class Insecta; order Diptera; family Cylindrotomidae; genus Diogma; species Diogma glabrata. The sequence continues at coordinate 297,332,018 of OY856187.1, read as the reverse complement.
TAAAGTTCATTCATTCCTGCAAATTGCAATATATAATTTTTAAATTTGTATTAAAATGTTATAACACTAACAACCTTATTTATTTATTGTTAAGTAAAAGAAACCTAACAATTTAAATAGCCATATGAGCAAAAATGCTATTGCATGGCATACTTATAACAAATTACAGAAAAACAATAAAAATTTACAATTAACAATTCGTCGCCTTAATAATGAAATAACGTATGCCGTATATACGTTGTTATTATATAATGGGTGCGTTGCATTCCCCATAAGGATGTCTATAGAGTGGCATTTTAACATTTTCCAATTATTTTATAACTGGGGGTGAAAATTAATATATTGATAATGAACGTACATGCAAATTTGAATTTGGTTAAATATTGAAACAGCGTAAATGCATGTACGATATTTCAATTCCTACACCATAATAACTTGGGTAAAATCATTGTCGTATATGTTACATACATTACGATCGCCACACGAAATGGTAAATATAAAATATTGTATAAGCATCATTCATGACTACATGATAGACCGGTTCATATAAATAAAAAATTGTAAGAATATCATGCTTTAGTTCAATTATAATTTATTTTAGGCTTAATCGTACTTCCATGCAAAATGAAATAACGTATATGAAATATGAAATAACGTATAAGGTACCTGAATGACTTTTCACCTCTTTTTAGGTAGAAAAGCCAGCAGGTACCAATGTGAAATTTTAATATGTTGTGGGGAAATTAGTCAAGATTAATTGGTAGAAATTTTTTTTCCAATATCTTTATTCATTCAATAGTGCTGCCGAGTTTACGAAAATCAGAAAATCGAAAAATCTTTAAACTCAATTATCTCGAAACTATACTTTTGCGAATACGTTGTTTCATTATTAAGGCGACGATTATTATAACAATTACAACAAGTACAAAAAGAACAAAAATATCAACAAAATAGTAACAGAAATAATCTCAAAAAGAAAAAAAAAAGAGAAAAAGAGAAAAAAACAAAAAATAATAGAAAACGAGTTTATCAATTATCAAGAAAAATTCCACGTAAGTGAACAACTATATTAATTTTAAATTTATTAAAGTTAGTTTCGTTCTTTATTAAAGTTGGGAGTTGATTAAATTTAGGCAGCCCTCTATATAAAATATTATTATTAGACGCACAAGACAAAAAGAACTTCGGAAGGAAAAACGAACGCCTCCTAGTATAATGACTATGAATCTCACAAGCACGAGTTATGGAAAAACTATGTTTTATACGGGAGTTTATTATATTGTAAATAACGATGAGAAGTTCTTTTTCAATTAAGATATTCAAAGGAAGAAACTCATCAAATAACAGAGCCGTAGGATAGCGAATAGGTAGGTTCCGTACGTATTTGATAGCCCTTTTTTGAAGTATGAATAGATCATGTAATAAAAACTCTGAGGCACCACTCCAAACAGGATTCAAGTAAACTAAATGAGACAAAATGTAAGCATTATAAATTGATTTTAAGCATTCCAAAGGAACAATATTCCTAATCTTCTTAAGTGCAAAAATATAAGGAACAATTTTACCTTTAATGTGACAAATATGATCATTCCACTTGAAATTAGCATTTAATTGGAGGCCCAGATAGTTAAAACTATTAACCTTAGCAATAGTACTATCACAATAAGAGATAAAATAGTTGTCATGCTACGAACTATCAACATTACGTTTTTCAAAAACCATAAATTTTGTTTTAGAAGTATTAAGTGATAATTTATTTTGGGTAAACCATACAAAAAGAATATTTAGATCATTTTGCATATCTACATGGAGCTGTTGTTTTGTTTTACAAGAATAGACTAGCGCAGCATCGTCAGCATATAAATGTATTCTACCTTTTAATGGCAGAGAACATATATCATTTATATATATATTGAACAGCAAAGGACCCAAAATAGAGCCCTGTGGAACACCTTTTTGCAACTGATTATTTTTGCTATTACACAGACCAACAGAGACAAACCTTGACCACACTAGATTGATTGATTGATTGATTGGACTGTAGGACCAAGCACTAGGCGAGACTCCCGGATTACGGCCGGGCCACTTCCTACAGTCGTTTTACATATAACAATAGGTAAGGATAGGTAGGTAATTGTTAGTTAGGAGTGAACGACCCGGTTACAGACACCTGGCAAATCGTATCTAGCTACTACTGTTAGGAGACAATCACAAGGACAATCACTTATACATATAATCTGCAATCGCCAATCAGCAATCCCGTATCTAGAATTTCTCGCCTGCAATCTCCAGTCGGAAACCTGTTATTCATGTAATTTATTAGTATAATAGGATGATGACTAAATTGTAGTCCTCTGCACTCTCCAATCTGAATTCATGTTATTATATTTATGGTTAAAATTATTTATGATTATTTATGGTTAAAAACATTTATATTATGTACATATATATAAAAAACAAAAAACCCCTTTGAAAATTGAGTGAATTTCATATAAAAAAGTATTGGGATTGAATTGGATAAAAATATTATCTTTCACTTGATGTTTTTATTTGAAATGTATTTATTTAAATTTTATAAAACATTATTTTATATAATATAATTAACGCAAGAATGTTTTGAATTTTTCTTGAAACACAAGAATTAATTTAACAAAAACAATTAACCCTGCTCGTTGATATCGTTCAAAAATCTTATTGGATTTTATGGATAATGTTTGGATAAATAGAAAGAGATAAATCTATCACATAAAATTATGTCAACAAATGAAATTTTAAACTGAATTTGAAATAATAACTAAATTTCGCTAGTTAAAGCTCTAAGTAGGTTTAAA
>OY856187.1:297306105-297321105 GCA_963693315.1 Diogma glabrata | reverse complement strand
TTTTCAGCCTCTGTTGGTGTTTTTAAAAAACAATTAAAACATAGTTTGTATAATATAATAGCTTAGTGTAAGAGTAATTTTATTGAGTAAATTTTTTGTTGAATTAAACCGAAATTTATATTAATATCTAAAATCATTTAGTTATAGGTTGAAATGAGGTTTATATAAATAATTTCTTTAATCTATTTTTTTGTGAATGAAATTCGAAATCAACATTGTAAATTGTAGGAGCATATTATTGGGTTTTTACCTGTTTGCTACTCCAGTTTCGAATAAAATAAAATAAAAAATTAAATAAGTTAAAGCAAAATAAACAAAACAAAAATAAAATAAAATTGTAAAAAGTGTGCCATCATCAAGGAATATTTCATAACTAAAAGTGAGGGTGATTTCGTTAATTGAATACAGTTCATCCGTTAGCATTGCGAGATATCATCTTTGCCAGCAACATTTCACTGTTATTGCCAGTGGTATGTGATATCTCACGTAAACTCGTATGTCAATAGCAAAGACTAGAGTACGCTGGGTTGTCTGTCACACCCGTAAATATAAAATAAGAGTCTATTTCCTATGAGTTGCATTTTGAATTCTCTATAATATTCATGATTTCTTTATTTATTTAATTCATGTACTTATTGGACGAAAATTATTAAACATAGTTTGAAAAACCATTAAAATACTCATGAAATTACCGGTTGCTAAATTTTTTTTCGTTTAATAATGTTATAATTAAAAAAAAATTACAAATTTCTTTTTATTGTTAAATTATTGATTGCAACAATAATTGGAAAGTTTAATTTTTTTTGTTTTCCTTATTCAGTTTTATTTACATATTTTGTATATTTTAAAAATCTTTTGTTTTTATAATTAATTGAAATATAAGAAATCAAAGAGTTTTGCAATGTTCAACATTAGTTTATAGTTTATTGTACAGCAAGCAGAGAAAGATCATAATATCCTCACGAGTATGAACGTTGCTTTAAGCCCATATGTGAGGATATTAGTATTCAGTGTCAGTTATTATAAACCGTACTTTTTCTACAATTCTCTTCATATATTATTTTTAGTTAACATGGTGTTCGCCGGAAAGGTTTACTCTACTCAGTTTTTGTGAAACTTTATAGAAAATGAAAACTAAAGATTCTAATATCAAAAATTTTTTGATTGCTTTATTAATTTCGTCCCGAATATTTTGCTTAAGGTGCTTAAAAAACTTTTGGTTAGTTGGATAATCTGAGCAGTTATTCCATAAAAATGATATGTTGTAACGAATAGCACTGGTGCACGTTTCCTATAGTTAGTCTGTTTGTTTCTTCATCATATGCAAAGCTTGTATGACTCATCCCAACATGATTTCTAAATATTTTGTTGATGTGATGGTACATGAGCTTAGAGCCTTCACGGCTGTGTTGCCATCTTACAAGATAGTAATCCTCTGTTCTGGTTATTTTTCCTCAAATTAATATGTGCACATATTTTAATTACGTACATTTTTGCCTAGAATTCAGCATCTGAGTAAGTTCAGAGTATTTGGTTCTCAACTCAGACATCCCTACCTCCACTTCGGTTTCATAACCATTCGTGAATTGTCTTATTTCATTATTTAAAGTAGATGGTACGTGGTGGATTTTTTGATACACTTCTAGATGTCACTTAATCTGGACACATACTTCCTACTGATGTTATGTCTCTGTGAATGTAGCATATTTGGCTGTTTCTTGTGCAAAGATATTATAACAGAATTATCTTAAGCTGTTTCTCTTAACCTTTCTGATTATTTTACTGTAGGGTGGTTAGCATCATTGCATAATTATACCAGATGTTGGACGGTTTAATGCTGCCATTAGAGCATCCGTACTTCTGAGATTACCCGTAGTAGTGAGTCCTTATTCAACAACATAATGTCAATTTGCTATTTTCTTTAGGAGTCAGGCAGTTTGTTTTGAACAATTTGGTGAATGAGAGGGATAAATTCTTCCTTCATTCGTAGTATCTAAATATAGTTCAAATATTTTTACATGATTAGATTAGTGAACATTCATTTTTAAAACTCTCTTTTTCGATTTTTCTTTGTGAGCGTTTGCGTCATGTTACATCTTGACGATTCCTAAGAGATCACTTCCTTGTATTGCAGAACTCTATAGTTGCTATATTCCTTTGGTCGATATTTCTTTTTCTTCTCCTACAAAATGTTTCGATGGCACATACATACCGAGTAGCCGCTTTGTTTGCAAAATTTGAAGGACAAAAATTATGAATGTTTGTCCTAATCGCATAATTCAAATTCTGGGTGAGTTTAGATTATGGTTTCATGCTATCTTCGCCTCACAAGGTATCATATACAGTAAAAAAACCAAATTCATTGTCAATAATCCAACTAGTGGCATACTAAAACCTTTTTTTCAAGGCTTTTTTTCCCGGATGAGAAGAATTCTAAAAAATGTAAAAGGTTATGTGGACTACATTCGCATTTATATTTGATAAATTGTTTTTGCTTTCTTGCTTAAAATTTTTGTTTGTGTATTATTTTTCACGAGAATCGTTCGGCGGTGCCTTGACGATTTTGAGTTGTTTATTATTTCATTGCGCACTGTTCCATAATAATTTAGTTTATTACTGTAGCCGTGTTCGATTTGACTGAAGCAACTGAAACAACTGAAAAATTTACTGCAAATTTTGTTGATTTCAGTTGTTTCAGTCAAATTGAACGAAACTTGTACTAAAACTTAAGTGATTTTACCATAATAAAAAACAATAGTAGAACGTACCACATCATTTAATTATAAAAAATGTATCGTGAGTAACAATTTATGGCATTGGCCTATTTCATCCAAACATAATTGTCTGGGTGCTCTATCTCAACAATTTAACGTAAAGCAAAACTATAAATACTGCAAATATTGACAAGTTATATATTTTATACAAATAAACGGTGAGATGCAATTTATAGTTGCGGTCTGTTAATTTTAAAATTACTTAAGTTATATTTAGTTTAATTATTTTGTATGTTTAAGTTCTAATGTATTAATTTAATATAAGATAATAGAATAGAAAAAGAGAATAGGTTGGTAATAGTAGAATTTGCTTCGCCTTTGTTCTAAATAATTTCACAATCAATTTATTTCTTGGTTCTCTTCTTGCAATATCAAAAATATTAGAAACACAAATTTCACGGATTTCCTAAAACTATTTATCAAACAACTATACAAAAGTGTCACAATGAAGAATGAGGTAAATTTGTTTATTTCAAAATTGTGGTTAGTAAAATTAATGTTACTAGAATAATTTTCCCCCATTAAAAAATGTAATTTATCTCAGAAATATGCTATTAGGTTACCTATAAAAAACTAAACAAATCCAAATCCAGATAGAGTATTTTAAATTAGCGATACTAGAACTAATTTATAATTATTATTCTATTTGCCTAATATAATGGGGAAATCAAAACAACAGACACCAAAAATGTTTTGCCAAATATAACTATAATATATAATAAAAACTTGTAATTAATTTCTTATAAATTATAATCATCATCATCACAATCGGTAAATGTAATAAAAATATTTTTATTGTCAACATTTTAGGTTCGTCGTTCAATCTTATATTAAAAATTAAATAGCATTGAAGTCTTTTCTTAGTTTTAATTGACATTATTTTAGAATTAATTCTTTCGTTGTATCAAATGAGGTGGATTCGATAAATCGAAATTAAGTATTTGATAAAGAGAAAAACTTAGTGCTCTATAGAAAATGATAGAATATCATTAAATTAATTGTTAGGACATTTATCCAAATTTTTTTTTGAAGTTTATATTTGTGATGGATTAGATTAGTGTTTAGGTTTTATTTCTAATTGTCGTATAAAAATGGAGCTAAATTTATGTTACTTGAAATGAAGCCTATAAAGTTTTAATGGGCTACCTTTCTTTATACAAAAATCATTTTTAAAACACTGGTATCAAACAGATTGGGAGAGAGCTTTTTCATCTTAACAAAATACAAACTTTAATATAACTAATCTGTTCAACCAAAAACTTTATAATTTATAACAAAAATGTACTAAAACTGTATAAATTTTTTTATTTTATTTTTATTAATATTTTTGTTCAGAGAAAGCGTATTTTTCGTTTTCTGTCTTTTTATCTTTTAGTCAATAGTTTTTTTGTTTAGTTTTTATTATAAATTTGTTCGTCGCACAAGTATATTGTATGTTGTAAATTTTTAGTTTAACATCACTTGTTCTGTAAGTCTCTTTACTTACCATGATTGTTTTGAATATTTTTTAATGTTTTTTAAACTAATAAAATTTACAAAATCAAATTTAAATTATTTATGTGAAAGTAGAAAATTGAAAAAATATATTAACTTATATATAATCGATTGTTATTGTATAGATTTGCTTTTACAATTTTTATCATTTGCTTTAAATAATTAATAAATAGTTAATACAAAAAAATAATTAAATTATAAAATATGCAAAAATTAAAATATGATTATAAAAAAATTATGATGTATTTTTTCTGTTGAAATTAAAAATAGTGATTAGGAAAAATTAAAACAACTTTGTGTAAAAAGTGAGCAAATAAAAATATAAATAATAAGAAAAAAGTGAAAAATTTGTGAAAAAATAAAAAAAAAGATAAATAAAAGAAAATTCGAAGAAAATATAATATGTTTATTATTATAACAAACCCATCATTATTACTGTTGTTTGGATTAATTTGTTATTGTGTAGTTCATACAGGTAATCAACTATTATTTTTAATTACATTTAATTTGTTTTCCCAAATAATTATTTTATACAGAAATTATTTAATGTTTGGAATTTAGATTTAAAGTTTGACAGTTATTATTAAAAACACAAAAGGGTTTTTAAAACTAACTAATTATGAATACTGGTCATGCTGAAGAGTGCCGAGTAGTATTAGCAATAAAAAAAAACCTTTAAAATATTTAACTGAAGAGTTCTTTGGAGGAGGGGGGAGTGGGGGGGGGGGGGGGGTTTGGTGGTTGGCTAGGAAGTTTGGGATTAACATGATTTATTGGGCTTTATGGTTGTCAAAACTGTAAACCATATACAATATTTCAATTTCTTTGATAATTTTGTTGAATGCCATGACTTAATTGTGTTATTGCTTGTATATGAATATTAATTAATAAGAAGTGTTGTGTAATAGAAATTAAAATATGTGGCACAACTACTTGGTTCCATGCTCCAGGCTTTAGAAGACCCACGCCTTTGAAGAACCAGACCCTACAAGAACAAGGCTTCTGAGGTGCTGATGTGCCGTTTTGTTTTATGGAGTGATAAGCTGAACAATCCTATCACATAATAAAATATTACCTATGCATATATTTTATGAGAAAATTTAGCTTTTAATAATAAACTTCTAGCAATAGTGCGACATCATTAAGTGTACTCCATAACTTAAACTTAGAATGCTACCTTTGATTGAATAATTTATTCATCTACGCACTTAAAGTATTACCTAGTGGTATCTCACTGTTATTACCAGTGGTGTGTTATATCTCAATAGCGGGCTGGCGTATGCTGGGTTGTGACACACATAGAAAAATTTAACAAAAAAATTACAAATCAAGAAAAACTTATCTCTCCATGCGGTTATAGATTGGGAGTTTGGCATGAGTATAGCATTTCATGTAATAGCATTTCACTACCAAACCCCTGAGTTTTTCGAATTCGTCTTTTGGGGGTTAAGTTACATAAGTTGCAGACGCATTTATGTAAAAAGGTCGTTGGTTACCGCATTTTAAAAATAATAATCGCTTAATGCAAAGTGTTGCTTTCCCAAAAATTCTGGTAGACTTTTATCTCCTATTTTTCTAATGAATGTAGAACGATATTTGGCCGATATTTGAGACAATATCCAAAGAAAAGTTATTACTCGGGCATTACGTTGCATAATATGTAATGTTTTATAATTGAATATTTTTCAAGGTGATATTAAATTAGGAATTGTAATGTAATATACAATTTAAAACCGACCTTTAAACAGATTTTTTAACATCAATTATGTTCCAATTTAAAAATAATTTTAAAGTTGACATTCAAAAATGAATATCATCATGGAAACCTGATTCATTGAGTTTTGTTTATTATTTCCAAACATACGATAAATCAAGTATAGAAATTCATCTGATATAAAAATTATAAAAGATTATCACTTTTATAAAAAAAAATTCTAGGAAAAGAGCAAAGATGTATATGATAAGAAAGTGATTCAACCTACTGATCGCATATCGATTATGGTCCGATTAATGGTTTTTATTACAGAGTTTAGTTTAGTTTTTAAAATGTTTTAAAATGTTGCATATGAAAAGAAGCGATTTAAAATATACAACGACAAGTTGAAAAGTGAAATTCAATATTGTTTTGAAAGAAATTGCTAAAATTTTATAAATATCAATGTCTGACTGTTCTGTTGTTGTAGACTATGTGTACATTGGTTTATATTCCTTGACTGAATAGATTCATTCTCAATTTCGTGAATAAAATTGAATGTGTTTCTTGCTTTATTTATCAGTATGAACTGATTTGTTTTCCACTAATATTTTTCTCTTTAATCTTGCCTCAAGGAAAAATATAAAGGTGAATTTTTCGATACCTTTATCTATGTATTATTGATTATTGTGATACCATATTCACGTTTAGTGAAAGGTTTCATTTCCTTTGTTTGTCATTGCTAATTTTGAGTTCAGCATTTTCTGCTGGTATCAGTATATTGATTTTTGTATTATTTATGCCTTATGCTAACACTATCAATCCTATAAGAGACACAACCTTATCTTACATAACGATTGTTTTCTCGTTGCTGTCAACCGATAATGTTTTCTATATTGTTGAACAGAAAGTGCGATGAACGCAGAGATTCCAATGAATCTGTTTAATGAACTTTTATGGACAGTAGAAGAACATTTCCAAATACAACCTGATCGAGTTAATTGCATAGTAAGAAAAGAAAGGCAAGAGAGTTAAAAGTGAAAGGTATAGACACCATAGTTCTGAAGTACATTGATATTTATTGAACATTTAGAACAACAATAAGCCTTTTGGATACGAATATTTAGTGTACGACCTTACGAAATTGGTAAGATTTTATTTGAAACCTCTGAAGTTTTCATAAATTATATTTTAGGTTAGTAAAGACGAAAAAGTTTGCTTATATGTAAAGAAGCGATTAACTAAACACTAATACGTAATAATTTATTATTTTGTGATGAGTATCAAAAATTTTTTTTAATTTTATTTTTATGATTATTGTTTTTTTTACCGCATACTGAACTTTTGTGATATTTTTTAAAGTTTAACTTATATACATACATACTTATAATAACTACAAACGTAATTTTTAATTTATTTCGTTTATTTTAATAAGAAAATAATTTTTTTTCACTATCGGCTACTATTATTACTGGTGTTATGCCTAGCGTGTTAGCTTTAAATCTTACTTTTTCCAGAATTAAATTCGAAATAAATTAAGGGAACTGAAATGTGGCCAGATCAGAGACTCAAATTCGAAATCAGAAATATGCCTATCTACCAAGACTCGGGCATTTAGAACTATAGTTGGAATAAAGTTTGCCTAAGAAAACTACTTGTTCAGTACTTTGGAAAAACAAAATGAAAAAAAAAATTCAAATACTATTATAAACAATTATAATTGCTTTTCTTTGTATAGTGTTACTTTTTAATCTTTACAAGATTTTCTTTACAGAGTTAAGCCGGTTGTATAAAAAAAAATATTTACAATTTTCAAAAAAATGGAATAAAATAAATTAAATAGAAAAATTGGCATGTTACTTCAATTAAGTTATGCTTAAAATGAAAATCTGCTCGACAGACTTGACTGATCGTTTTACCCCTTTTCACTCCCATCCTCTTAAAAATAAAGTTATGATCATAAAGCTTTCGTCCGTCACTTTATTTAGTTTTCAAAATCTATAACCAAATTTTCTATCACTTTAAGTTTTCGTCAAAATTTTTGATCCATTGAATTTTTAAATAAGCGAAGAAAGAACACTGTTATACAAAGTTAGCTATATTCTAAAATCTAAACGACGACTTATTTTTGAAACCTAACTAATGCTAACTATGCTAGCGAGGTGAGACTTATTATTTTCTATTTCTATGCTACATAAAAATAAATAATTCATCTCATTTCCGATGAGTGGTGCGCCGGCGCCTTTTTACTGAAAAGTTTATATTTAAGTTTTACAAATAGAACATAGGGTTATTTATTATGTTATGAAAAGAAGGTATTATTATTGAAAATGGACATGTTTTATCGATTTTTTTTAAAATGTCTAAAAATTTGGTATGTTTGGAATTGCCGAAAGCTGAAAGCATAAAACTTAGTTCAGAATTTGGAATTTTTTCTATTAAATTTCCAGATATTACGATGTATGAATTCATAGGATGAGAAAATATTTCGTCAACATCTTAAGTCAACATTTTAATCAACATCCCAAGTCACGAGTGTAAAGTCATTATTGATTGTGGTCAATTAATGCAAAACTTAATATCTGACGCAAGGTCAATTTATTGCTATATTTTTGGTTAGGAAAGATAGACAACTTTAGGGGATTTTTTTTAATTTGGAGGGGTTTTTTGTGAGCAATTAAACTTAAGTACATATTGGAAATCACTTGAATTTTGCAATTCGAAATAACTTTTCATTTTCTCTAAAATTCCTTTAGAAAAAATTTTTGTCTTTCGTGCCAGGATTCGAACTCACACTCATCAGAAACACATGTTCAAATCACGTGTGTCTTAAGCAACTTAGCGGCGATGACGAACCATATTTTAATTTTCATGCTCGCACACCGAAAAAAAACGTTGATAGAATCAACTTTAAAACTTTGATTTTGCGTCTGATATGAACGTGGTTATTTTAACCAATGTAATGTTATTTTAAAAAACGCATATGTATGGTTGTTAATTTACCATCATCTGCTTCCGATCTTCTTTTGTATAAAGACTATCCATCATTACCTGTAACTGTGCTGGATACTAACGCTCGAGGATATCGCTTAAAGCGTTTTCTGTCGATCATGCATGGAGAATTTGGATTCAGTGAACCGCATGGTCCATGTAACATATTTTTTGTTACAACTTCATACAAATCCTTATCAAAAAGCGTATCGGGTATGTCAGCGCATATTACACCGTCGATTTCATTTGAAGTAATTTTGTTAGAGAGCTAGATTAGTATATGTGCGTGTGGCAAACCGCTCTTTTGCCATTCTACAAAGTACATCCAGTAGCGCACAGACCCAAACAATTCATGTTTTACCATGAAATTCATCAATGATTTCAATTTCTATCTGAAAACACGTACTGTGGTATCATGTCTATACAGCAGCGATTGCCCAGGAAGTAAGCACTGTTGTATATCGTCCCAAGCTGAATTGCATGTAAATGTAATGAATAGATCTGGACGCCCGTAGTGACGAACATACGAAATTGTATCTTGAGCGTACTCATGCATATAATGTGGACTGCCTGTATATGAAGATGGCAAAATTGTTACTTTCCCATACGTTAGTTGAATTACCGTCATTAATCACTGCATCTCGCAAATGAACATATTCTTCAGAACGAAGCACCATGGTCTGATTTATATGGTCTAGAAGCTTGGTATAGAAGGTTGGTCTGATGAATATTAAACGTTCAGTATCAATTTTCGCATACAATATCTATAACGGTATATTAGTGAAATAATTGTCGGTATTTTAAAACGATGCATTATTGGTGAAATAATTGACGGTATTTTAAAATGTGGTTGTCTTCATTCTGCCGAATCATTAATTGGTATGAATAGTAATTCATTCCACTGTATTTTTTAGTTGTTTCTTCGTCACTGACTGGATTTATCGTCTTAACATTGAAGTGATATCCATCGGCACCATCCCAGAAAATTATTGTATATTGCAGGTCATCATAGCATCGATGAGTTTCTGCAACTTTTGTCGATTGTTCGTTTCTCTTATGAAGAACAATATCTCTAGGTTGAAATTGATCTCCAACTACAACAATTGCCACTTCGTATATAGTTGGAGCATTAAATCTTCGAAAATGTTCCCCAGCAGGCGTTTTGTCAGCGTAAATAACATTTTTGTGTGTATCAGATGGCATCATGTCAATTGCTGTTTTGAATAAATGCACTAAATCGTTTTTTTCGTGAAGAAACTCTTGCAGTTGGGAAATTATCGACCTTTTTATTGCTTTCAATTCATCATTGTCGTCACCGATGAAATACAACTAAAAATTTATGTTCATCGTTTGAGAACGGAAGCAAGGAATCGGCTTAATGATAAATTTGTACTTTCACTTTGAAAGTTGGCATAAGAGGAGCTGTTACAATTTTTGCACCAAATGACGTCATTTGAAAACATGAGTTGTATTTTCTGATGTTAGATAAGAAATGTTTTGATTTGGCGGTACTTATTACCAGCAAGCAAAGTTTTGTTACGAAATTTGGACCTGTATACGAAATTATAATATTATTTTACACCGGAAAGCTCAAAAAAGTATATGAATACTGTAATATTACACCGGAACACTGATTTTATAACAAACAAACTGATTAAACTTGGAGATCTCTTATATTATGAATCACAGAATGAATAATTTAACAAAACTATTAATTGGCTAACATGAAAAATAATTTATTCAAAAACAAATCAAAAATTATATAAATTAAAATTCAATTAAAAGCTTACATTAATTTATTTCTTCAATTTTGTCTTCTTCATGTTTTATTTCACATCTTCGTTTATGTTGATGGTTAATTAAAGGTTTTATTACATCAAGCAGAAACTAATCCGTTCCTCCACAAAAAAAGCAATACATAATGAATTCACTGCACGAAAATTTCATAAACGGACTTGACGATTAATTTTTACAAATAGAATTAGACAATTTTGTGTTTAGCATCTCGTACCGTAATAATATCATGAACTTCTTCAATTAATTTTTGTTTTTCATCATCATCAAAACTCATGTACCATTCACAAAGTTACAAATTAATTTCAAAATTGATAACATAACACTTGCTTAACAAATGAATTATATTTCTTCAATGTAAAACATATTTCGTTTATAAAATTTTATAGAAACTTCTTCCCTGAAGAAGATCTCCTAGAGATCGAAAATATATTTGGAAAAATAAAACAAAATATTAAAGTGATAAAGTCTTAGTTTCATTAAAAATTCAAAATAATTAAATTCAAATACGTGAATAGTTTTTTGTAATATTTGCGGGGCTCTATCATAGACATATCATAAAACTAAAATTTTGGTCTGACGAGGACTTTTAACTCTCCCTCCATTACTGTTTCACATCAAAGAATTTTAATTTTCTTTTCACGTCTAATGATAGAGGTTATTCCCTGCTGATGCTCAGTTTGGACAGTCTTGCCAACCGAGTATCTTTTGAAAATTTTGTAAGAAAATGGTTTAGTATATGTTAATTATTTGTAGTAATAGTGCTTCCATTGTGATTTAATGCTTTAGATTAGATTATAAAGAGTTGGAAAGGTTGCATGAAGTAAACTTGTCCTGGCCCGCAGACTCTACGGTTCATAGCGCCATGTCAGAGTTTGGTCTCATAACAACTATTCCACAAACCTTTCTGTAAGTTTAATGAAATCTAAAACCAACTGTATTGGCGACAGCTTGATAATGCCAGCCTCTACAGTTTCAGAGTCAAACATCCTAGCTCTGATACTAGAAAAGGCTGGACATCATACAGAAAGTGCTCCGAGTCTTCCTCCTCCTCAAGACAAGACTCACACACAGGACTTTCGCTAAGTCCCGTGGTAAAAAGGTGTTTATCTAGATGTCCATGTCCATTAAGAACACCGACCACAGTGCTAAGAGTTTTCCTCTTCAGACTTAAAAGAAAATTAACATTTTTTTCTGAAATGCTAAAAAACATTTTACTTTGTCTACCTGTTGATGACGCATTCCAGAAGGTATTCCTCTTGAGGTCAGCATCCACCTTTAATAATGACAAGGCAAACGTTTTGGATAACCCTACGGGTTTTGGACCTGAGTATTTCATCCCCGCTCCAGCCCTTGCAAGTTCATCCGCTTTTATGTTGCCTGAATGCCACTCTGACCTGGAACCCACCACAAAGTGATAGTGTTGTGTTGCGCTATCCTACAAAGATTTTTCCTACACTCATAGAAGAGTTTGGAAGTAGTCTCCGGGTTTACCCGGTTCAATGCTTTACAGTTTTTGAGATGTGCTGCGGTCTCTTCTTCGGACCATTATTTTGGTGTATTGAACAACCTAATTAGTCCATTAAACAATCTAAGAGCTGCATTTTTTTCAGGCACTATAGACCTGCAATTATTTTGTTCCTCTTTATTTAGTAGATATAATTCGATCGTACTTCACCAATGGGTTCCGGACCTGTTAAAACTCTTTAACTGTTATAGACGAACGACTAGGTATCGAATAAATTGCAACCATGAAACAGTCTCCAATTCTTTTGGATGTGACTTAACGGCTATTTGATTCTTCAGCAAGATGAATATAGTTCTTGCTCCAAAGCGCTTCTTTCTCATGTTGAAGTATGCGCCTTTTTGATTACGAGAGTTTTTGTTTAAAAAATACTGCTACCCAGGTAAGAATTAGCTATTGAGCCAAGCGTGGGCCAAGTCCGCGCCACAGCTTTTGGGGTTTGGGCCAGACTTAACATTTTCAAACGGCCCAAGCTTGGAATGATGTCCTGGGGCCAAGACTGGCAAATTAGACTTGGGCCAAGTCTGGCAAATCAGACTTAGGCCAAGTCTGGCAAATTAAATATTACATTAAATATAACATACAAAATATTAAATATTATATATTACATTAATTAAATATTTCGTGAAATATTTCAAAAATATAAATTTCATGAAACTTACAATCACTATAACAATGCATAACCAGCTGGTGAATAACGTGTAATATAATAAACTGAATCTTGGTTCAATCTAGGCATTTACAACTGGTCCAGACTAAAACCGGAGTTAACTAGCCAAGGCTTGGCTCGCCAATACTGGCCCTAGGTTGGCCCAATGTTTAGCATTGGCAGTTCCTACCCGGGTATAAGCGTCAAATCTCTCAGAGTATTATTTTCTCAATCGTCGAAAACGTGACTCCCTTGTTGTAGCTGATCTAATAAGATTGGAATTGGGTTCTGTGGGCCGGGGCAGGGTTTGAAACTTTTGAATAATTAAATAATGCTGCTTAATATGCATGCATATATGACAATAATTGACCAAGTGTTGATTATTGATTTCGCATAGATTGGAAACAATCAATAATGGCTATACACAGGATGTTGACTATGTTAGAAATATTACCCATCTTATGAATTCACACAATAGTATTGTCTAGAAATTGACTACAAAAAATCCCCTTCAAAAGGAACCCGAGCAGAAGTTAGTTAGGGAAAACCTGAGAGTGCAAGCCTTATTAGGGGTCCAGAAAGAGCCAGCTTTATTAGGGCAATCTGGTGTGGACCTGTTCCGGGCCTGTTTTACAATAGCCTTTTAGGGTTAACCTTATTTGAATATATCAGGCCCTGATTTGGTTTTTCGTATTTGACCCGTAGATGAAATTTCAATTGGTTAAAATTCATTAGAGTATTATCCATTTTAGAAATATATAGTTAAACTCGTTTCATCTATGGTTTAGTTATCACTTCTCAACTGAAAGACTATAATAATAGTGATTAAGGTGGTATATGTTTTAATTTTTTGCCATTGTAACTTTTTATTTTATTTTAATTAATTTATAATATATAATTAATTCAGTAAATTATTTGTGATATAACATCACCCCGATGGAAAATCTCCCATCAAGAATAATATAAGAACTGAATTTAAAAATTATGGTGCAAATTATGAAACTTTTTGCAATCCATACAATTTTAGAGCGATCTAGTTTCGAACCAATGAGAAAATTTTTAAACTTTAAAAAAGTTTATCATTCTCATCAGGCTAGCCGACTAGATAAACTCTACCAAAAAATGTCAACGCTAATGTATATAAACTAAAAATTAGGTTACAACTCTAGCGAAGTGTAAAAACAAAAAATTTACATAAACATACATTTAATAAATTCAGGTTTAGTCAATTAATTTCTCTGGTGATCACTGTTTTGTTATACTCTAGACATTCTAGTATTGAATAACAAAATTGTATCTGTGAGAAGAAGATGACTAGTCTTCACTTGTGTCTATTGACACATGATCAACAATTAATTCAGTAAATTATTTGTGATATAACATCACCCCGATGGAAAATCTCCCATCAAGAATAATATAAGAACTGAATTTAAAAATTATGGTGCAAATTATGAAACTTTTTGCAATCCATACAATTTTAGAGCGATCTAGTTTCGAACCAATGAGAAAATTTTTAAACTTTAAAAAAGTTTATCATTCTCATCAGGGCTAGCCGACTAGATAAACTCTACCAAAAAATGTCAACGCTAATGTATATAAACTAAAATTAGGTTACAACTCTAGCGAAGTGTAAAAACAACAAAACGAAGTAAACAACAATTTTTAGTTTATATACATTAGCGTTGACATTTTTTGGTAGAGTTTATCTAGTCGGCTAGCGCTGATGAGAATGATAAACTTTTTTAAAGTTTAAAAATTTTCTCATTGGTTCGAAACTAGATCGCTCTAAAATTGTATGGATTGCAAAAAGTTTCATAATTTGCACCATAATTTTTTAAATTCAGTTCTTATATTATTTTTGATGGAGATTTTCATCGGGGTGATGTTATATCACAAATAATTTACTGAATTAATTGTTGATCATGTGTCAATAGACACAAGTGAAGACTAGTCATCTTCTTCTCACAGATACAATTTTGTTATTCAATACTAGAATGTCTAGAGTATAACAAAACAGTGATCACCAGAGAAATTAATTGACTAAACCTGAATTTATTAAATGTATGTTTATGTAAATTTT
>OY856187.1:297205002-297305905 GCA_963693315.1 Diogma glabrata | reverse complement strand
TATCTTTTTCTAATTCATTGGCGTTTTATTTAATGAGAGTAAAATAATTTCTCAAATAATTGCACATTAATCGCAGTAAAAGCTCGTATGTTAAAGTTCAACTTCAAGTCGGCACGGGTTATCGTCATCCAATCGCAGTAAAACTTTTAATTTAAGTTTTTAATGTGAATTGGAAAAAATTTAGCGGGTATGCGTATAAAATTTTGCAAAAAAATTTTTTTGCTCTATGTCTTGGGACACCCTAATATATATATATATATATATATATATATATATATATATATATATATATATATATATATATATATATATATATATATATATATATATATATATATATATATATATATATATATATATATATATATATATTTATATATATATATATATATATATATATATATATATATATATATATATATATAAATATATATATATATATATATATATATATATATATATATATATATATATATATATATATATATATAAGCAAAACTCGTTTAAATAAAAATATGTTGGTAGAGTTAGAATCTAATTCGTTCGCACAGGCTCCAAATTGTAAAGAAATATTATGTTCATAAAATTTATGAAATTATTTTAGTCTTGTTAATTTAATTAAGAACTTAAAGGTATAAATGTAAAGCAAACATTTACATAAAAATGATTCCTCCAGTAATAAGTCGAAATTGGTCGAAAGCAAAAGTTTTGATAGGTTAATGGTACAAAAGATTGTTCTTTTATTTTTAAGAAAATTTATTTGTTTTCGTTGTGATTTGTGAATGAATAAATAAGTCATTTGCAATAATTACGAATGAAATTTTGGATAATTGCAATAACTTTCACTTGTATTCTTTAGGTGTATTATATTTCGTATATGTGTATTAATTTGTTACCAAAATTTTTGATTAAAGTCGTACTAAAGTCCGGTTTAGGTAGAAGCCGACAAAAAACTATTCAACTGATCATAGCTCCATTCTTATTCTTATAGCTTAATTATACGGATGACAAAAATACAGATTGTTAATGGGAACATAAAATAACAGTTTACTTACTTTCGATGTTTGTTTGTAAATATTTACATAAATTATGTAAGCTGAGGTTCATGTAAAACAAATATCACAAAGAAAGTCAAAAGAGTTGACCTCGATAGATAAAAATAATAATGTTTAGATGAACATTTACTTACAGCTTATAATATTATAACACACCTTGTATAGAACAGTAATACTAATTTACTTTGAATAACTTCAGAAATCAAAAGATTCATGTAAATTTAAAATGTAAAAACTTTTTTGTATCTTATATTTTTCTATATTATTGCATATCAATTGGACTTGCTTTTTCAGGGTCAGGGCTATCTACAAACTAAATTGTAAACCAATTTCTGAATATATTAAAACATTTTAAGTTTAGCGTTTAACATTAGATTGTCATTTTTGGAAATAAATCCAGCAACCCATAACACTGTTCCTTCTATGTACTGAGCTGAGTTGCTAAATAGAAGTTGTTTGATAATTATTAATTACTTAAATAGATAAAAATAATATAGAACAAGAGCCCGCGACGGCCAAACCTTCGTTATTTTATAAAAGCTAAAAGTTTCTCTGCGCATACCCCCTACTCAGGTAGGAACGATTAGCGACATATGAAGTTTGGATCATAGTGGCTTTGGCAGGGAGCAGGTAACAAGGAAGCCTCCAAAGTTTCGTCAAAGTATAAAAGCTAATGTTTTTATATATTCTTCGGGATAGTATTATAAGTCACGTGGCCCATTACCAGACACTTACTATCGTGGAAGCCCTCTGCCAGACACCCTTAAACTATAAAGTTTAAGGGTGTCTGGCAGGGGCTTCCACGATAGTAAGTGTCTGGCAATGGGTGACGTGACTTCTAATACTATCCCGAAGAATATATAAAAAAATTAGCTTTTATACTTTCACGAAACTTTGGAGGGGCCTTTGTTACCTGCTCCCTGTCAAAGCCACTATGATCCAAACTTCATATGTCGCTAATCGTTCCTACCTGAGTAGGAGGTATGCGCAGAGAAACTTTCAGCTTTTATAAAATAACGAAGGTCTGGCCGTCACGGGATCTTAGTCTAATAGCTTTTAGCTCATTTAGATAAATCACCAATTTATAAATCCATTAACATCGTATTAGGCACGCTGATCACGTTGTTGAAAAATCATCGGTCAATTAAACAATAGGCCTATTTACTATTTTTATTTTATTTATCTAAAATTGTACAACATAAATTTCTAATCTCTGATATCATTTGAAATCGTATTTAATGGTCAACTTTTTGCAATCAACATTGTTCGTAGTCATATTTTATTTAAAAGGCTATTTTAATTTTAATTTTGAGTTATGGACCAATAATATTTTTAATTGCAACAGATTTAGACACAGATAGAAAGTTATTGAAAATTATTGAATAGTTTTGAAATCTAATTACAAAATTATAATGGTATAAATATTTGGAACAACGATTAAATTGTACTCTAAATTTTATTGTTTTTCTGCAAACAGAAACTTATATTTGTTGCTCCATATTTATATTATCCAGAATGATATCATTACGTAATAAAAAATCTAAATAATTTTAAAATTCAAAATCAGTTTATTATTATTTGTTAGCAATTAAAACTCATTCGATTTGTGTAAGGTTTTTTTGTGTTTCGATGAACGTCGAGCTAGTTTTTCTACTAAAAATGACACATTGTTTGCCATTTTTGACTTTGTTTTGACTCGCTTAATATTATCAGACTAACCTACCGTTTTGAAGAGGATATAACCAATTATATTTAGTTCCACTAGGAGATGTCCGACTTCAATTCGTATCGGGATCTATATCGTTTATCGTCTGCCTTCTTTATTGAACCCAAAATGATGGACACCATTCTATGTTCCAAAATTACAGACCTTGTGTGTGTCAGTCAGATCATTACAAAGATCAGTCACAGTAGTTAGGGAAATTAAAAAAGCGGTTGAAATTGTATGTTGTTTTTGCTGTCATTTTTGGGGTTCCATCTTTTAATAGGAATATTTTTTCTTTTTTCTTTCCTTGCTTAGTGCCGAACTTAATTGATCGAAAACCATAAATGTATTTTTATTGATAGAAAAATTAGTTTTTGGACGAAAAATATAGTGAATTGTCAAATACTAACAATTATGTTTATTAAAGAGGTGGGAATGAGAAGTTGTAAACACACCATTTAAAACCCAGTCATGTGGGGTGTCGTTTGAAAGAGCAGTTTATTTAAGAAATATTGCAAGAAATATTGAAATAACTTTTAAAATTACAAACTTTTGCAGTTTTTTAATTACTGTCAAAAAAGTGCAACTTAACTATGTGCATCCGTCCTATTCCTCTAGCTTGATTGTCGGAAAAGTTTACAGAGATAGGAAGTTTAGTAAACGCGGAACGTGGTGTAAAATAATTATATTTCTGCTTTTTGAAAGGATGAGTGTGTGTAATGGTGATAACAAGCAATTTTGGCACAAATGAGAAAGGGAAATTGTTATTGACTAATTATTCGAATTGATAATATATTTTCCAATTTAAATCATTTGCTGTGCAATTGAATCTTAACTTTCCCCTGTTACCATAAACAGCTTTGGAAAAGATTTAACCAGATGTAACTTTTTTGTATTATTTTATTATATTTTTAATTGATTGACATTTACGGAACTGCTATTGACATTTACGGAAAAAATTTATTACTTGTGATCTTTGGTTCGTTTACGTTCACGAAACCCCTTGGCGAGCGAATTGTATTCGCACTTGAGCGATTACGGTAAAATTATTATTTTTGTTAATATACCCATTTTATTATAAAAAATCGATTTACAAACACTTAATTTATTAATTTTATCGTTATTAATTTTAAGTTTTAGGTGAGAAATTTTCAATAAGAACTAAGAAAGTCTTATAAGTAAAGAAGACTAAAAATTAAGAAAAGCCCCATTTGATAATTACCTTTAGGTATTCCTGTTTATAAGTTAATATTATGTGCAATTATTATTATTTTTGGTCGGCGAGATCGTTTTTTAAATTGAGGCAGAATGATAAAGTCTTGTGCTATAGTATATTGTATAACTTATGAGAACGCGTTTTCCAAATAAGATTGTAGCTCACTCGCGGGGAAGTACTCGCGTTTAGGAGAGCAGTTAATGCTAGCTATACACAATAATTTTTGTAACAAATGCACAAAATTTAATGAATTTATTGTTGATTTTATAATTTATTTGACAAATTCATAGACAAATTTAAGAAATTTAAATCTAAACTAGAGCACGAAATCGTTAATTTCAACTTGGTACTAAAACATATACTATATAGTATTAGTGTTATGATACAGCTGGCGTGTTAATTTAGATTTTAATTTTTTCATAAATATCTTACTTTTTTGATTGTAAAATCTACTTTTTCGATTGTAACAAATATGTTCACACTTTACAGGGCAAATTTACTATTTCAAAAAATGAAAAATACTTTTTTATTCACCTACATATATAAAGTGTTGCTTTATTACTGTGATTTGCGGCTTTAAAGTATCACTTTTCAACTATTTATTTTGTTGTCATAGCTACGTCCAAAAAAGTAAAAAGCATTTGTATTTGTTTAAATTCTATGAAAAATAAAAATTTTTATCAAAGCAACCCTTAAATTCAAAATTTCATTATCCAATTAAAATAGTTGTTATCATTTATTGTCATAGCTACACAATAATTTGGAAAAAATAATAAATATTTTGTCAAAGGTTACTTGTTCCACATATTTTTATTTTGAAATTTATGAAAATTTATAATTTTAATTTAGAATAAACAACTTTTCTTAAAATATTTTGCTTGCGGCGAATAAAAAATAGTATATGATACACGGACGTAAGCTATTTTGGACTTAATGTGTATGCAAATCTCGGCTAGCGCCTCGATTTACAAACTCCACATCCGTCCAAAATCTTTAGCTTTACGTCCTAGCATCATAATGTACTATTTAGTTGTATGTATAACATATATGTTTTTCGGTTATTTTATTTTCTAACAAAAATAAATATTTTTGTGCATGTGTTAGAAACATCTGTACGTGTTGAATTATCTGCAACAGTTACAAACTAATTACTTTATCTAGTAACTTTTGTTTGATTGCTTTTAGTTTACATACTATGTTGCATATTTATAGTGTATGTATTTGAACAAATTGTTGTAAATTATTTTTACTTTTATTTGTTTATAATTGATATAACGAGGAACGCTGTGTTCGTGTATTATTATCACGTTTATTTTTTACTGTGCCAAAATTTTGGGCTTGAATTTCTACAATTTTTATACCCAAAGCGCCTAAGTGTAAAATAATTTAAAATCCTACTTTGGTGGCTGGTGGTATGGTGAACGAAATCTTTGTCCGTTGGTTACTCTTTCCCAAAATAAATAATATATGCATAACTATTATATAAACGAATACCGTAATTTTTTACCGTCAGTTCAATACCAACCGGGCGATTTTTAGCATTAAATTGGCGTTAAAATGATGGTCAAGATAACGGTTTTCGTACCCCCTAATGTTTTCATTAATAACCTATCGTGATCGATGTGCATGAACCATTAGTGGTGTTTTTTTCTTTAGATACTATGTTTGCAATCAATTGGGGATATATGTACCAAAACATCGATATTTAAGATAAATTGTATTATCAAACGAAATTGGTTTATTCGTAACTGTTGAGAAAGAAAAATTTATTCTATAAACATAGGTCAAAGAAAACATTTCTAATATCATATGATAATACCATGACAACGTTATTAAATATTTAAATGTAGCCTTGTAGCCTTGAAGAAAAAGTTTGGTTTATAATGATTCAAATAATAACTCAAGAAAACCAAATATGTAATTTGCTAAATCAATTTTTTAATTATGTCGGTTGGTGGTCAAATTTCATATCCTCTTTCAATTACTTCTTTATTTTTTATATGAATCACCAACCACCATCATTTTTCTTAAACTTCCGCATATCTTTTTTTATTGCTGAAAAAAACTTCACTTTTTCATTAATTAAAATGTTTTTTCTTGTCTTATATACCACGAGAATAAATCAAATTATTTATTAAAATAATAAAAACATTATAATTTAATTTCTTTTATGATTATGTGGGTGGCATGAAAGTTTCATGAAATCAATATTCAAAGACTAAGAATACGGTAAAAGTTCAAAATGGAAAATGTTGTGATTTTACTTACCATTATGCTAAATCGATAAAAAATTGGTATAGATTTTAGAACTCTGCATGATTCGTTCGGTTTTCAATTATTGCGTAATTTGTTATGCTTTACAAAAAATGATATTTACATTAGATTCGGTAAATCGAATTATGCTGGTGAAGTGGTGATGTGTGCCTGACCATTTCCGATTTTTTTCGTTTTCTTTTGTTTTTGAGAAAAATGCATTTGAATATATTATTGGTTTGAAATATTTTGTACTAATTTGTGCCATTTACTAAAAATAAGTTCACCAATTCTAATGAACTGTTTTTGTGTAAAAGGTATTTAATAAGACTTTGAAAAAAAAATCACACAGAAAAATTTTTAACTTATTTTACATGAAATTATAAATTTATTAAAAATTTAATTTTCAAAGATGACGAAGCTCAAAAGAATATTTTTTCTTTTTTTTTGGTTTTTAAAGATGAAGTCTTTTACCCAAAACATACTCAAATTATAGAGAAAACTCCGTTTGAATATTTACTAACAAAAAATGTGCCAGGTCGGGATTTGCAAAATTCAGTCCTGGCATATATTTTATTCAAATAAAAATTTTTTTATCAATAAAAGAAAATAGTTTTAATAAAATCAGAAATGGTCATGGTTCAAATATTCATTGTAGAGGAAAACTTATGTTATCACCTACCCACTTTTCGTTGTTATCTTATACCAATTTTACAGCGACAAAGTAGACTAAAAGGTATATTAATTTGCATCTTATTATATTTAAGATGAGTTTACGTAATTTGAAAATTAAAATAATGGATTTGGTAATGCTTCTTGACGATGTCGTAATAGTATATTATATACCTAGCCCTGTAAATAGCATTTTACATACGAGTGAAAATATTGCGCACGAGATGCGTAGCGGCGAGTACAGTACCTTCACGAGCATGGAAAATGGTTTGTAGCTCGAGGTTTGTTATATACTTTTTCTACGACTTTGTTTTATTTTAATGCCCAAACGCATATAATTACTTGAAAAAATGAACTACTAATTATAAATTAAATGCAAATAGTTTACAAATTGTGGTAGGCTTTGCATTATTCTGTGTCAAAATGAATTGAAATATTTAATTTTTAGAAATCAAAGTTTTCTTTAAATAAAAATTTTTCTTTTTATTAATAGTGTGTCGTATATATATGGGTCATTCTCCTGAAAAGGGGTAGTTTGAAAAAACCAATTTTTGAATTTTAAACATGAAATAAAAATCGTTATTATTACGTTTTCTATTAGATAATAACTTGCTGTATTAAGTCATACTATTGGCCCAGATCATATTTGAGAAATTTTAAGAAAAAAAAACTTTTAAATCTTTACTTATCCACAGACGTGACGGTGGTAATAAACAACTACTACCATTGTGATAATGAACAACTACTCTGTGTAAAGAAACCTGATTTTTCGATCCGCCAAAGAGTACTGCTTGCACTTCCTCAGAATATTTGCAGTTATAATTCTGTGAAAAATCACAGTGTGTAAGGATTTCATTTTCAGACAAGCTCTTCTTAATTTTGCTTATAACATGATAATAATGTAAGTTAATTTAAGTTTTATCAACAAAAATCATTTATAAATATTAAAGATCACACTATTATTGTTTGTGTCACGTCTGTTACTTAGCTGTCCCGACGGAGACATTGAATGTCCACGGATGTGATAAATTCATTAAACACAGAACGTTTTTAAAAATGATGACATTTTGGTTTTGAGAAGTTGTTCTTTGAAATGTATTATATATACAATTCACTTTTACTATGACTACAATAAAAATTTAAATTTAGTAATTACTTAAAGAATTATGATGTCCACGGATGTGACTCTATAAGCTTGCCCACCTCAAGTTTTGATGTTCTATGGCAAATTGAACTCTATTAAAAAACTCAACCTGCAAACAAAAGTTCTCCAAAGCTAATCTGGCTAACTAACAATTTCTAAATCATTGAATTGGTGCTTGTACTGCCATCTATGACAAGGTAGAATAAATAAACACTTTGTCTACGGAAGTGACTAGAATTCTTGGGACATTCTAGTTTCTACTGTAAAATTGAATTTGGTAATATGTTCATTATATAGGTTTGAGGTGCAATAAGTAGAAATATTTATTTATTTTACACAGTATATTTTTTATTTTCAAGAAAATTATTATTTTGATTTTGGATCTTATTATTTTAAAACTTCAGTATTGAGACAGTCCACGGACGTGATTTATCACCTTCCGTGGCCATATTTTTCAATAAAAATAAAATAAAATTGCTTCTTTTATACTGTTGATTAATTCTCTTAAAACACGTTGCAATTTCCAATAGCATGCACAGATTTTGTACAATTATTTAGATAAAAAAAATTGCTTGGACAGCAGAATGTACCCTTTTTGGAGAATCACCCATATATGAAAATCCATTACCGCACGCTTTTTTTGCTCACCGCACACTTTTTGAAATAATCAATTTACATGTCATGGATAGTGTGATGTAATTTATAATTTACTGTGATATGAGTAGAAAAACTACATATACGAAACCGGATAAACGGACTGATTTATAAATGATACTTCAACAGCATAATCTTTTGCTTTAATTTATGCATTCATCTGAATGATTTTATAATTGTGTGGTATAATATAACTCATTGAACATATGTGTGATTTATGTTGGAGTGTCGATATCAAATAACGATATCGAAATGAAAAATTATCGAAATATTGAAATATCGAAATATATAAATTGATATAGGGATATATCGATATATCGATGTACCGATATATCGATATATCAATTTATCGATATTTCGATATATTGATATATCAATATATCGATATATCGATCTATCGATTTATCTTAATAATATCGAAATATCGATATATCGATTTATTGAAGTATGGATATACCGATATATCGATTCTTATCGATATATCGATAGTTACAGATATTTCGGTTGTATCATATTTTTATATCATTATTTTCTATAACTTTTTTAATATCACCCATAGTAGCAATAATGTTGAACTACAATTTTTAAATCGTCAGGGGTTGTGACTACTAGGCAAGCAAAGCATTTTGAGATAGAAATTTTTTTTTGAGAGAGAGAATTTTTGTAATTAATTTCAAAAATATTGCGACATACATTTATTTACAGATTTAAAATTTTTACGCTTTGGGTCAAAAGCTTTAACTTACTAAATGTTGTAATTTAGTGTTATTAACACTTAAAATCACCACTAGTGGAAATGGGTCGGTTTACATTTTCATGTACATATTACCACTGTAACGACGGACTATTTCGAATTTACTCTAAAAAAGAATATTAAATAAGAATATGATTTGCTAATTTTTATGTGTGCTACAAGTTAGTCAATAATATTTTAACATTCTTTTTACTTTACTTACTTTTACATTCTTTTTACTTGCTTTGCTGCGTCACTCAATGTCAGTCAATAGACAATAATACATGTTTATGTCTACATAGGTAATAGAAATTTTTGTTATGTGAAGCTTTAGTTATAATGATATATGTATATATAATTCGAATTAAAAAAAAAAGAATGGTATGGAATATACAAAAATTGTTAATTGAGATGATTATGGAAGTGGTTGTCCTTTATTATGCTGAACTTATAAAAATCACATAACAGAAGATCATACAATTGAAGATATATTTCATAAAATCAAAACTTCATTTGATCGAAATTCATAAAATAAAATAAAAAAATCATATTATTAAAATATCATAACATCGAAAATATTCGATATGATAAACAAATAATACTTACATCGAAAAACCATTAAATCAAAAAATAGGGTGTTACTCTCGCTAGAAATATTGTAAATGTAAATGACATAACTGACAATATATATTAACTATTATGTTAATTGATATTATATTTATGTTTCGTTGTTATAGTGTTTAATGGTTTTGGCGTGGCTTGCGAGTATGGAGTGGAGCTTCTATTTGTTCGGCATATGATTTGATTCTTAGGACAGCTCGTTTTTATGCCCATTTGCATAGATCCCCTAGTAGGCTGTTCGGATATTCCGGGAATAGCAATTTGTTCAGGCATGCCCTATTATGATCGGAGCCGGGTCATGGTGTAATAAGGTAAGTCCTAATATGGCATTTGCATCCGGCCCCTGCTTTAGCCTGGACTCCAAAGACCCATCTTATCCCTAGAAGTAAATGCCGGATCAAGGCCGGATTAGAATCATATATTATTTTACAATTAAGGTTTGCTCTGATCTGAGCCTTATTTCATCTGAATAAATTTCATTTGGTTAAAATTCACTAAAGCATTATCCATTTTAGATATAAATAGTTTGCAAAATTTCACATACATTTTAGTTATCGCTTCTCTGCATTATGACTACATATAGGTAAGTATAGAATTAGAATAATTTTATATAAAAATTTTTTCTAATGTGTGTAGTAGTAAATTTTCAATTTTGTCTAATGTATGTAGTAGTAAATTTCCTATTCTAAATGATCCAGTGAAAACCGTATCCGGTCCATATTTGAGCCTTACACACTGCTAGTTGGGTTGATTTATATTTAGTTTTTTTTTTTAATAAAAAAGTGTTGTGTTATAGGGATTACAATATGTATTACTACAACACATAGATACCCTTTAAGACCGAGGTCCCACAAACACATACGTCTTGAGGTGTTAGTAGATTGATGTAGGTTGGTAGATTGATTTGAATAGTTTCACTGTTTGCCCAAACCGATTGACGAGAAAAACGGGGAAAGCAATACGTTTGAGGCATGAATCATGATGGATCTGATTTCGTCTGAGCACTGCTGGTGACGATATTTATCAACGAATCGATGATGTTGTAGGAAATCAAGATTTGATGTTAAATTTCGATCACCAACAATTTATATAGCACGCATTTGAACAGAGTCCAAAAGAGCCAGGATGGTTAGAAGATGCAGCACCCTATGACAACAATACTCCATACAAGGACGAATATAGGACTTATAAATGTGGAGTAATTCATACGAACTAAAATATTTTTTACATCTATTGAGGAGGCCAAGTTTTCTTGACGCGCTCTTTTCCATCGTCATTATATGATCTTTCCAGAGGGAGTCATTGGTTCCCAATATACGAATACTTTCACATTCATCTATTTGTTCGTCACACATACTAATTGAATAATCGTTGGGGAACTCGGTCTTTGTTCTGAAAACAATCAATAGCTGTGTTTTGGTGGTATTAATGTTGACCAAATTTTTGTCACCCCAATCGGCGACTTATTTTAGGTCTTTGTTTACATTTATGGTAGCGTCTCTCCCGGCGAGACTTATTCGTTCGTGCGTTTTACCCTTTGAAGGTAGGGAAACGAACGATTTGTGCAGTGTACTATCATCTGCAAAACTATTTGTCGGATTACTGGTCATTTTCAACAGTTCATTGATGTAAATTAAAAATAGGGTGGGTGATAAAACTGAGCCTTGGGGTACACCAGCGTTAATTAATGTAGACTTAGTAGAAAAGCCATCTTTAGATACTGATATGTATCGGTTAGACAGAAAACTCTGATTTGATCAAATGCTTCTGATATATCTAATGCGATAACATACGTTTCACCACCTTTATCAAGTATGCTATTCCACAGATGTGCTACATAGTTCAATAGATCGGTTGTTGGTCTTTTGTTTATAAACCCGAATTGGCTGTCAGTTATTAAAAATTAAAAATATTAAAAATTTAGATATAGGTGAATTAATATAGCTCTCGTATATTTTAGAATTTTATTTCTTTAGGAATTTCCAAAACGGTCGAATTTGAGGCAAAGCGTTCTGCGAACAATATAGCTTTCCTTGCAGGGTCAGTAACGATTAAGTCACCATTAATGATAGGGGGATAGAAGTTTTAGTACCAGAATTTAAAGAATTAATGGCACTGTAAAACATTTGACAGAAATGGACATAGTCGAAATTTTGCCGCTTTCGCTCTGTCAATCTCTGTTTTTTCGTTTTCGACTATCTGGTTTGATATGCTTTGGCTTTTAGATATTGGGATCGTTTAACAGGATTTTTGTTTTGCATCCACATATTAAATAATCTACGTTTGTTTCTAAGAGCCAACTTGGTTGCCTTCGAAGACAAATATTTTTGCTGGGCTTTTTACCATTTGGATCAGGTCGTGCGATGCGACAAATATTTCAGCCTGCCTTCCATTGTTGTTGTCATCGGTCGTCTTGGAAAATTCTAACCATGATTTGTTATGGACGTTGAAGTCACCGGTAACGATAAACTCACAATTAGAAAATTTTGCCCTAATTTCGTCCACAACATTAGTCAGAAGATTAAAAAATTTGTGATTATGTTTGTTTGGGGACCGGTATAAAGCTATTGTGGAAAAAGAAATTTATGGTAGACAAATCTTTAATACTACTGTGTTGTAGCCATCACCATGTAGTTCAAAATTTGTGAAGCGTTTATATGCAACACACTCATGAATGTAAGCACATACACATTGATGAAGTTTAAAAGCTGACTCAAACCTATGTTTGGGATTTAGTGTTACGTCAGAGGGATAGAGCTCAGAAACTTTTGTTTCTATAAGAAAAAGTATATGCAGTTTTTATTGCTCCAGATGATGTTGCACGGCGTCACGGTTGGCATTCAATCCACAAATATTTGGAATTTGGATTTTAAATTTTTTATCAAATAAAATAGTTATTTGATCAAAATATAATTTGTTTTAAAAAGGGTGGAACTAAACAATAAATTCCATCATATAATAAAATATGACATAGGCCAATATTTCATGATAGGAAGAAAAGATAAAGAAATAATAAAAGAGGTGAAAACAAAATGTTTAAAAATTTACAAGGTTACTTAAATATTTTTCCATGTTGTTCTCAGGAGTTAAAACGCAATAAAGGTCACCAACAAGCCTTCGTCTATACCTGTTAGAAGTCTATGTACAACTGGGGGCAACAGGTGCCCAGAGGTTTGGTACTTTTCGTGGTTTGACCCTGCCTGAGTCTTCTCTAGTGTGTATCCACCAGGAATTGCTAATAAGGATTCACCTTCCCCCTACTCGACCGGCTAAGCCAAGGTTTCCGTTCCCGTTAGACCTTGGGTTTGCCACGCCTCGTATCATAGTTTAATCAGACCATTGACCCCTTAGGTTAAATGATAATACGATACGCGTGGATATAGTTTTAAAAAATTTAGCAGTTTTATCGACAAGGATTAACAATAAAACTTCGTCACATTTACGTTAGATCAGTTTTCATTACTTTTTGCGCTTAGTGTAGCAAATAAATTGTATAAATCATTTGAATCTCTTCAGAATCAGAAAAGATATGTTCAAAACAGAACTTCATATTTGGTCCCTAGAAAAACATCCGCTAGAAAAAATCTGAATGATGTATAGATGAAAAACGTGATCTACGCAGGTGAAAAACTCGAAATTTGAACTTGACCATTTTTTATTTTTTTATTTTGTTTTTCCTCAATTTATTTTGGTAAATTGAGGAAAAACAAAATAATAAAATATAAAATTTTAAACCCGGCTAAACAAGTTTATAATATGAATTGACCATTTTTGATTTTCCTGAAACTTGGCATTAAGTAGTATGGACAAAATAAAAAATACAACTTATTTTAAAATTTTTTTAAAGTGCATGAAAAATGAAAATTCTGCCAATTCGATGTAACTTTGAAATTAAATTGCTCAAGAACGGCTATACCGATTTCATCAAACTCTTTTTTGTTTGAAATGATTAATTAGTCGTTTGAAAAAAAATTAATGTATTGTTTTTATAATTAATTTTTAAATAAAAATATTAAAAAAACTTTTTTAAAGATGGCGCTAGGGTCAAAGATCAATTGGAATTTAATTAATTTTTTTTCTGAAAATAGTTTTATTCTTACTCTAAAATATATCAAATTAACTCAGAGGCATTAATTCGTGTTCTTGAGATATTTAATATAAAAGATTTTTAGTACGGCTGAAATTCGAATTTTTCTTCATTTTTTCAAACAACTTCCATTAACAAAAAATTTTAAAATCAATTAAATTTTAACTTTTTTTATTTTTTAAATATAGTTCTAACCTTCCTTTAAAATATATCAAATTTACAAAGAGGCGTTAATTCGTGTTCTTCAGATATTTAATTTTAAAGATTTTTAGTCCGATTAAAATTCTAATTGTTCATTATTTTCTCGAACTTCAGTGGTTAAAATTTTTTGATGATAAAAATTGTTCGAAAAAATAATGAACAATTAGAATTTTAGAATGACTAAAAATCTATAAAATTAAATATCTCAAGAATTGACCATTGATAAAATTTGTTGTGAAGGAATGGATAACTAATTACTAAACAATAAAAAATTAAGCAATTTTTTTAACATCTTGTTCCACAAAATGAAGGTCACCCACAGCTTTTCGGCCATACCTGTTAGGAGTATATAGTTGTATATATACGTGGATGACAGGTGTCAGATGTATTTACGCTTATCTAGTTCAACCTAACTGCATATTCATTCTTCGGATGCACACCGATCGCATAATGTAAATTGCGGATGCTGATACGCTAGTATCAGTCTGTGAGCCAGGTGACAACGCTAAGGTCTTCGCTTGCGCTAGACATAACGACGGACAAGAGTCCCAATTTTCTATAACGTTTTTTGATCTAACTTATAAAATGTCGTTTATATGAATGAAACTTACATCTTATAGATATAGTCTAAAAAATTAGAAAAAAAATCATGCATGTTTATCTACTACTACCATTGGCACGATGATTTTCAAACTTTTTTAAATAAATGTTTTAATTATATTACTTACCGATATTATTGTGTTGCTATATTCAATTGTTTTGATGGGAAAACATTATTAATTACAAACATTTATTTTTTTTAAACGCATGAAACTTTAAAACTGTTTTAATAATCTTATAGAGGAAGCAATAGTTTCCATTTCAATTCAATGATAGTTATTAGTTATTTATGTACTTGTCAATTGTTACTGTATTCACAATAAATTGTAAAAAATGAAAGTATTTAATATTAATATATTTCTAACTTTTATTTTTGATAGTTCAAGGATATTATTTTATGTTTGTTAATAATTTGGAGCAAATACTTATTATTGTAAGTAGTTGTAATTTTATGAACTGGAAACGACACGAAACGGTGAATTGTTTAGCAATTTATTTAACAACCAGAAGAATAGACCAAATTCTTTATTACTAGCTTATTGAGTGTTTTTAAAGATTTTTTGTAAAATATTAAATTTTATATGAACATGGCAAAGTGTGTTATTGGGAGAGAAAGAGTGGATAAACCTCCTGAGGCTGAACCACGGTTTATTTGAAACTTAACACTTATGATTTTTAATTTGGTTTGTATATAAGATTTTTGTAATGTTTGTAATTACCTTGCATACCACCTGTCGGTTTAAAGCTGCCGCTAAACTTTTTTGCTGTATTATTTTAAGGTCTTTTTCCACACACGGTTATTAACGTTAAAGTCAATATGAGAAACCGATAATATATCGTTGTTTTTGTAAAACAAATCCTTGTTTTTGAGTTAAAATTTCTCAAAGATGTGTTGTTATGACACATATTTTAAATCACAACACATTTATCAATTCGTACGTATTATCAATGCGCATTTATCTTAATGTCTCTTCTTCGTGATGCGTAAATTCTACTTGAATATAAATTGTAATAACAACAAACGTGCACCCCAATTATTTTCTACATTTCGTTTCCAGGTTGACAATTATATTGAACATCTAACAAAACTGTAGAATAACAATCGTAATATTACTACACACTTCCAAAGATGAAATTACATTGTAAATCGAAATTAAAATAATAGTTATAGGCAATGGCGTATCTAATTACAATAGTTATGATTTAAGCTTTACCAACAATAAATAATAGTAGATAACAGTAACTATCTAATTTAAATTTACAACTTGCTTTTTTGTGTTCATCATGCTTCATGAGTTGTTGTCTTGGAGAATATTTGTTTTGATAATAATTTTATTGTGAACAAGTACAGTGCAGCTAAAAGAGCTGGGTCGAGTCCTAACACGAAACATCATGTAGGTTTTTGAGAATTGAGAGAAATATATGTAGAAAACTAATAGATGCAGAAAAAAATCTCTTTAATAGGAAAAAAGCATCTAAATTTGTTGAACACCCAATTGGTTCACGGAATTTCTATAAAGCGGTTAAGACTGTCCAAGGTAATTTTTGTAAGTCTTCTCTACCTCCCTTAATTGATAGAGATATACCGATCATAGACTCAAAAGAAAAAGCTAACCTTCTGGGAAATCATTTCTCTAAAAATTCTACACTTAAAGAACCCAACTATTTGCCTAAGCCTCCTAGAGTTTCGCACAACATGATGCGCATAATGTTTCGTAAAAGCATCATTCGGAAAATGCTTTTACAAATTAATACAAACAAAGCATCTGGGCCTGATCGTATTCCCCCAATTATTCTTAAAACCTTTACTAGGGAGTTAGCACCAATCCTTACTAAAATCTTTTATTTGTCATATAAGAGAAGGAGTTTTTCCCGAAATATGGAAAACAGCAAGCGAACAACCAGTTCCCAAAAAAGGTAGTAAGACTGATCCAACAAATTACAGACCCATTTCAATTTTATCGGTTATTTCTAAAATTTTTTTTATTTCTAAAATCGGATGTCTTTTCAACTAATGCAGGGGTTCCTCAGGGTTCTGCTGTATCACCAACTCTCTTTCTTATTTATATTAACGATTTGTTGGATTCAACAATTAGTCCTATCCATAGTTTTGCTGATAATAGCACGCTTCATGCGACTCATTAAAACCCTAAATTATATTCACCGTTAGCGCTTAATAACTGTAGATCAAATTTGATAGATTCATTAACAATTCATGTTGATAAATTATTGTAAAATAATTCCACAAAACAATCTTTAATAAGTATATAATATTTATTCGACGCGTTTCGAATGTTATACATTCATCTACGGGTACAAAAAATATATATATATTTTTTGTACCCGTAGATGAATGTATAACATTCGAATCGCGTCGAATAAATACTATATACTTATTAAAGATTGTTTTGTGGAATTATTTTACAAAAATTTATCAACATAAATTATTGTTTTAATTTAAATTATATAACAACTTGGAGACCAGAATAAAATTTCTTTTATATATTTTTATAATAAATAAAAGTTTATTTAAAATATGTCCATGACCTTAAAACTATTTTGGATTGGGGGTTCACTAATAGTGTTGAATTCAATACAAGTAAAACACAGGCTTGTCATTTTTCTATTTTATTCACACCTAATCCATTTCCATTAAAGTTCGACTCTAAAGATCTTGTAGAGAAAGAATCTGTTAGACTTCTAGGAGTTAAAGTTGAAAATAATCTGAAATGGAATTCTCATATTTTTAACCTAGCTAAGAACGCTGTTCAAAAAATAGGGTTTTTTACCCCAAATCGCGTAACACAAGAGCTAATGTTGTAGCCCATCCTTTTACGGTTCATATAATAGGGTGCAGAACTGTTGCTTTTCAACGTGATTTTTTCAACAGAGCCTCTCATCTCTGGAATGCGTTACCTTCATGGGGTTTTCCTGATAGCTTTAATCCTCAAAATTTTAAAGTTAGCGTTCATAAATTTCTTAGAGAAACTTAATTTTTTCAAACTTTATCCCAATCCCTAGTTGGCATGGTATCTTCGGATATTCAGAGACGTTAATTAATAATTTATTATAATTAACACTAAACATGCCGAACTTATAATAAAAAAAAAAGTAATAAGAGAAAGACAAATTAAACTATAGTTTTCAAAAGAACAAATTATTAAATAAGTGAAAAAGAAAGCAGACAATACAAACAGGATTAAATGAATACAGCTTGTTTCGTCGCCATGTGTAGCTAAAAATCAACACATGGATGTAAACAATTTATTACTTATAGTCTTACACATTAAAATAAGATATTAAACATTATTTTAAGAATGTACCTCAATGTATCACCTTCCAACAAAGGTTATTTCGGAATTATAAAATGCTTTTAAAAGATTGCTATAAAAGAAACAGTTTAAGATAACCAACAAATAACCTAAAATATATTTTTAATGGTGTTCATATTAAATATTATATAGATGGCTAATTGGGACTGCGTGGTCTCATTAGTTTGGTGCTTTTACCTACAATTTCCACTTTTGTTTACATTTACCGAATAAGTGCTACATTTTGTTTGAAATGCAGGGTTTTGTCATTTTGAAACATTTTTTAAAATGCAATAAATTCTTGTCATTTTTCATTTAATCTTGCCATTGTTTTAACTTGCAATAAAAAACTTATTTGTTACAACATTGTGATCTAGCGCGTTATTAATATCACTAATTTACAAGAAAAATCTCCCTAAATAAAACCCAACTTTTCTTATAGGTTTGGATAGTTATTTATGTTTTTTTAAATTTTGCAACATTCAACTGCATAAATTTTTTAACAAACAGAGCCTATAATTAATTCAATATCCTTTTTTTAAGCTAAGAAACACGAATATTGGTGTAGTTACACCAAGTTTTTACCACAAAAAGACAAAAATCAAAATTTGGAAAAAATTTTTTTAGTTTAAATTCTACAATATAATTGATTTATGTATGAGTTGTAATACAAAATTTCGAGTTAAAATTGCAAGTTATGGTCACAACCTGGTCCTAACTCTACGTTAAAACGTTAAATAAACATTTTCTCTGTTGTGCCATCTTGAATGTGTTAAGTTCCAGTTGACATAACTATTTTTCGGCATCCACGGTTTATCTTCATTCAATTCTATGCTGAAGGAATGAAGATTCTTATAATTCTTATAAATCGAATGATTTCTTAGAAGGATGTTTTATCCAAATTTCACAAATAAAACAAAATGAGTTTGTACTATTTTTACACTTGAAAATTCTTGACGATGCCATTTAAATAAATTAACTTAACACTTTACTATTCTATAAGAATTCTTAACTGATGTTTGAGAACGACTCAACTAGTTAAACATTATTTACGATGCGGCACAAAAAGAAAAAGAAAAAATACATAAACGGGGTTGAAATAAGGAAAACTCAAAATAACCCAAAATAACTAACACTCAAAATAACTTCAGAATTTAAATTATTCTTAGTAAAAAAATTGTTTTTCCAAATGTTGATTTTTGACTTTTTTTGGCTCAGGTTGCACCAAGCTATTCAACTTGGTGCAACCTGAGCCAATATTCGTGTGTTTTAACTTAAAAGAAAGGAAATTGAATTAACTATAGACTCCAAGAAATTAAAAAAATTTACAATTATTGGTTGTTCAAAATTTATTCAGTTGAATGTTGAAAAAATTTTAAAAACGTAAATTTTTGATTTTTTTCCAACTTTTTTCGAGTATAACTTCCAGAATCCTTGATGGATTTTTACAAAAATAGCTATAAACGTCAAAATTCACAAGAAAAGTTGGGTTTTGGTCAGGGAGACAAAAAAAGATCAAAATTTGTAAACTAGTGTAATCAATTATGTAAATCAATATTATAGTTTTTAGTTTAAATTTTTAAATTTTTTTTAATGTTTTTACATATTTCCTTGTCAAATAATAATGTGAGAAAACAAAAATGAACTTTTCTTAAT
This sequence comes from Diogma glabrata, assembly GCA_963693315.1. Lineage (NCBI taxonomy): Eukaryota > Metazoa > Arthropoda > Insecta > Diptera > Cylindrotomidae > Diogma > Diogma glabrata. The sequence goes on along the minus strand of OY856187.1, from coordinate 297,285,997 downwards.
ACGTTCGATGTTTCCAACAATTATTTAGTTACAAAAAGAAAAATGCTAGGACACTATTTAGTTTTTGCAAAATATTGCTAAATGTTAACAAAAACACATAATTTTATTAATTGGGGATTTTTTGAAAACAATTAAACTCAAGTAAGCAAGGAAGTAATAGGAATTCAATTCAAAGTTTTGGTTGGAAGTTTCTCAGAAAAAAAACTCCACTTCCCATTTTACGTGTTTTGCATGCATTAAGCCATTCAGTGCCTTGTTCGAATTCTTCAATTACGCCTCTGAGGGGATGATAATTTCGAAGTTGAAACTTCTTCATCACTTATTAATTTATTTCAGTTGAATTTTTCCACTCTCATTAGACTCCATATTATGCAAATATTTTTACATTATATGGGATTTTTTGCATTAAATTTCTAGACATTACTTTGTGTGGATTCAAAGAACGGGGAATATTTCTATTCCAATTAACATCCTAAGTCGCAATTGTATAGTCATTATTGTTGTGAAATTAATAGCTGACTCTTGGTCAATTGTTGTCCTATATGTATTCATATTAGACAACATTACATTAAGGGCATTTAAATTGATTGGGGATTTTTTAATTACTTTTATGTTTTTCTAATGCTATACAAAGAATTTAGATTTTAGAGTATAATTAAGCAAAATAATCAATTCCCGCTCGTAAGGATACGTGTGTACATTTTTTACTCGCGTGAAATATGTATCACTTTGGCATCGTTATACAAGATACAAATACACTTTTATTTTTTATTTTGCAACTTGTTATGGTTTTGTTAATTATTTTATTATTTCTGTTTTAACTTAATCACGTATAATAATTGATAAGTTTTCATGCAAGCAATTTCCTTTGAATTAGTATAACAATACAATTTGATAAAACCTATATTTGACAATTAATTCGGTTTGAAAGATCTAAGTATTACATTCTCGACCCAAAGGTGAAATTCTCATCCCTACTTTTTTAGCATTTTTCAACGCTTTAGAACCTACTGATTCTGAAAAAGCAGAAAAAATAATGTTTGTCCGTCTGGCGGCCGTCCGTCCGGCACAACCTGCAAAATTTAGAAAAACGCTGAAGGGATTTCAAAAATTTTTGTTTCTAAAAATAGGTATAATCAATGGAAAAAGCCGAAAGGACGATATGGTCGATAACTGTACCGGAAGTGTGTCAAAAAACCATCAAGTGTGTCAAAACAAGGAAATTTGCATATTTTTTGCTTAAAAACGGTAATTTTAAGTGATAAAGAGAAGTAACCTTGAATTTAAAGAAATCTTGATATCGGAATTGGTATGTGAGTCCAAAAACTAGATAATTGCATTATAAGTTTGTCAAAAAATTATTGTCAAGTGTGTCAAACGAATGATTTTCATTTATTTTTTTACCCAATTTTTTGGAAAAAATGAAATCAATTATTTGAATGACATGAAATGTAATTGGACATGAAATGTAACACTAGTTTACAAATTTTGATCTTTTTCTGTCTCCCTGACTCCCTACTGAACACGAATATTAAAATCATTTTTTCAGTTTAGCTCTTGTTTTTGAGATATTCGCTATAAATCCTTTCTTTTTAGTTAAAAAACAAGAATATTGGTTCTGGTTGCACCAAGTTGTTTAGGTTTTTCCAAAAAAGGCAAAACTGAAAATTTGGAAAAAACATTTTTTTTTACTAAGAATAATTTAAATTCTGCAACATAATTGATTTATATTTAAGTTGTTATATAGATTTTCGAATAAAAACTGCGAGCCATTTTGAGTTCTCCTTATTTCAACCGCGTTTTTATGTATTTTTCTTTTCTTTTGTGCGGCATCGTAAATAATATTTTACAAGTTCAGTCGTTCTCAAACATCAGTTAAGAATTCTTTTAAAATAGTAAAGAGTAAAGTTTAATTTATTTAAATGGCTTCTCAAGAAGTTTCAAGTGAAAAAATAGTCCAAATTCATTTTGTTTTATTTGTGGAATTTGTATAATACATCCTTCTAAAAACTCACTCCCTATGCATACCTTCATTACTTTGGCATAAAACTGAATGAAGATAAGCCGTGGATGCCGAAAAATAGTTATGTCAACTGCAACTTAACACATTCAAGATGGTACAATAGAGAAAATGTTCATTTAACGTTTTAACGTTGTGTTGCGACCAGGTTTTGATCATAAGTCGCAATTTTAACTCGAAAATCTGCATAACAACTCATATATAAATCAATTATGTTGCAGAATTGAAATTATTCATAGTAAAAATTTTTTTTCCAAATTTTGAATTTTGAGTTTTTTGCCTGAAAACCTGAATAACTTGATGCAACTTGCACCAAAATCGTGATTTTTAACTTAAAAGAAAGGATATTGAATTAACTGTAGGCTCCAAGAAATTAAAAAAAATTACAATCATTGTTTGTTTAAAATTTATGGTGTTGAATTTGGAAAAATTTGAAAAAAACGTAAATTTTTGGTTTTCTTTCAACTTTTTTCGCGTATAACTTCCAGAATCCAGAATCATTGATGGATTTTAAAAAAAAAAGCTCAAACTGTTGTTAGCATCTTTGCCATGCACTTGTTTCATTAATATATAAAATTTGTTCGTTTTGTAAAATATGCAATCCAAAAACCGGAATAACCTTTTTGTTCACTGAAAAAATTGGTTTTTCGCGAATATCTCAAAAACAAGAGCTAAACTAAAAAAATGAATAATATGATATTCGTGCTCAGTAGGTCAAAATCTATAGGAAAAGTTGGGTTTTATTTAGGTAATTTTTCTTGTAAACTAGTGAAATTGGACACAAAATTGGACATGGAAATTTTTGATTTTGTTATTTTTGGAATTTTGAAAAAAGCTTGAATTTTTAATTTAGTTAATTTTTGGAATTCGAAGCGGCGCTGTCAAAATTAAAACGCAATAAAGCACTTGGTATCGACGATACAACATCCGAAATGATTGTACATGGTGGCGAACTTTATCCTTAAGATTGTTTGAACTTGTTCAAATGATCTGGAACACCATGCCACAGGACTGGAACACAGCTATGCTGATACCAATCCATAAAAAAGGTAATCGCCTACAATGTGCAAACTACAGAGGAATCGCTCTTGCTATACGCTATTTGCTATCCAAAATCAATCCTTTTGCTGAACAACTGTTTGGAGAATATCAGTGTGGTTTCCGGCGGTCCAACTTTCAAGACGCTTGAGAGTGGTGCTAGGAAAATTGGTCTGCAAATGAACTACAATAAAACCAAACATATGAATGTTTCAAGAGAGGCTGAGAAGAAAGATTTGATGTGCGGCGAAGAACGAATTGAGGGAGTTGAATTTTTTAAATATATGGGATCAATGCTTGACTCAAACAACAGCATACTTATAGATATAAAAGCTCGAATCCCAACAGGCAATCGAACTTTCTACTTAATTAAACCTCTCCTTGGATCACCGTATGTATTAACTAACACAAAGCTCAAGTTATACAAGACATTGATTAGAACGGTTGTGATTTATGGGTCACAAACGTGGATCATTACACAAAATGACGAATCGCATTTATCTGTATTTGAGCGTAAGATCCTATGCTACATTTTTGATCCACTTAAGACAGACGATGGAGAGTATATAGAGCCCGGTATAACTTTGAGATCAGAGACCTTCTTGAGGGTCCTGATATAATAGGTTCCGTGGTGAATATTCAAAGCTGATTAGCCTGGTAACGCTCCTCCATGGAGCATGAACGCCTTAAAAAAAAAAAAATTAAGGAATATTTTTGGAATTTTGAAAAAAGTTTGTATTTATGATTTTGTTATATTTAATTTTTGGAATTTTGAAAAAAGGTTGTGTTTTTGTTATAATTTTTGGAATATTTTTAGAATTTTGAAAAGTTTCAATTTTTGATTTTGTAGGAATTTTCGGAATATTTTTAGAATTTTGAAATGTTTTCAATTTTCGATTTTATTTTTTTTTTTTTTTTAAATAAAATGTGATGTGTAGTAGGCATTACAATATGTGTCACAACAACACATAAAAACCTTTTAAGACCAAGGTCCCACAACAACATGCGTTCTAAGGATGTTAATGGACACAAATCTGTTTTTTTTTGTTTTTTTTTTAATATTTTTTTGTTAAGTAATGGATAACTAAACCATAAATCCTATCGTATATAAAATATGACATAGGCCAATATTTCGTGATAGGATAGAGAAAATAAAAATAAAATAGAGATAAAAAGCAAATTTGTTTTAAAAATTTGCAGGAACAAAACTAAAATTGGTTTGCCAATAGTCCACCTAATGGCATAATCCTTGATTATGGGACGCAGTATATTTTTCAATGATTAAGGCTCAGATATATAGTTATATGAAGGCTCGTTTGAGAGTGCTACCGTTGACTGAATACAGTTCATCCGCCAGCACCCCTAAGATATCACCTTGGCTAGTGATATCTCACTGCTATTGCCAGTGGTATGTGATATCTCACGTTAACTCATATGCCAATAGCAGGGACTGGAGTACGCGGGGTTGTCAAACCCGTGGATCAAAAAATAGAAAAAAATTAACAAATTAATAAAAACTGATCCCTCCATGCGTATAATTATAATTTTTTGAATATTTTTGGAGATGTGAAAAAATTTTGTATTTTTGATTTTATTAAAATTTTTTTGAATATTTTTGAAACTTTGAAAAAAGTTTGTATTTTTGATTTTGTTGTAATTTTTGGAATATTTTTGAAAAAAGTTTCAAATTTTGATTTTGTTATAATCTTTGGAATTTTAAAAAAGTTTGTAGTTTTGATTTTGTTATAATTTTTGCAATATTTTAAGAATATTGGAAAAAGTTTAAATTTTTTATTTTATTATAATTTTTATAATATTTTTGGAATTTTGAAAGAAATATGAATTTTTGATTTTGTAATATTTTTTCGACGCTACGTAAACGAAACGTTTTTGAATAGTTTACTGAGTGTATCATCTTTTCACTAAATTATATTAATTTATGATCTGCTATAATTTTCCGGCAGCGTACTGATGTTTCGTGTTAGTTTTGTAATACATTTCTAAACAGAAAACAAAATTCTTTTTTTACTACTTGCATGAGAAATTTCAATTATTTACTCAAAAACCCAAGACAAAGGTAATTTTTCTCAGCTATGGTTACTAATAATTATTCCCCAAACCAAATAATAAGTATTTTAGCACCTTCGTAAATAATGAAAATATAATTTTGGTCGTTTGTTAACTGAGTTCATCTTTGAATTTTTTTAGTTTCTTCCTAAAATAATAATAATAAATTAAAAAATAATAAGCGTTTTGATTTTATTTTAATAATAATAAATAATGAATGAATGCAAAAACTTCTTTGCAACTATAGGTTAGTTTATTTGAAATTTTAATTCATGTTAAAAGGAATTCTGTTGAAATTTAGTTTAGCTGTGACTTGTAGACTAAAAAAATTCTAAAAATGGCTCAACAATATTGAATAGATTTTCAATTTCATGTCAAAAATAAATAAAAGCTATATTTTTCAATGCAAAGCATATGTGATTTTTATATGGTTTTAAGAAAATTTAATGGAAATAAATTTGTAACTAAGCAGCCCTGAATAATAAATATCCAATACGTAATCCAATGATATGATAAAGAAAGTTTCACCAAATCAAAATTTTTATTTATTAACCTTTTGCTTATTAATTGAAATTTTATTTTGTGGATAATTAAGAGTTTTAGTGCATTTTTTATATCAAGTAGTAAAAAAATAGTATATAAACGTCGGTGAAGAAAATTTTCTTCGTTTGTCGCGAATTAATATTCACCTCAATGTAGAAAATTTACTTTATCACCTCGCTATATAATGTACTATTACTTCTGTTAAAGTTTCATGTTTGATATACATCGCTGCCCAAAACTAAAAACAATGTCCTAATAAAAGTATTATGCCGGAAACTATATCAAAATCCTAAACCCAAACCGAAGCCTTGATATCTCAGAGCTTGAGATTTCTGCCCCTCCATATTATACAATTATTTATGGTTCAACAACTTCAAATAATAAGTAATTATAAATTACAAACCGTTGTGCAATTACTTACCGCCATTTTAATGCTATTATTTGATTTTCCATTGTCTTACCATAACTATGATTAGGAGCAGGAGGTCAGTAATACAAATTTCAATAACAAATCAAATACAATACCGTCATGATTTATATAAAAACAATCGTCGATCAAAGCAAGACATAAATCATTACCGTTGAGAAAGTGATTTTTTATTTTTATTTTCCAAAAAAAATAAGTTTTCTTCGGATAAAAGAAAAGAATGTTAAGTGTGAGACGAATACTAAAGTTAATTCATTATTTTGAGATATAGTAGAAAAAAATAAAACAATTAAATAAATTTGAATTTTTTTCATTTTTACAATAAAATTAAGACGTCAAAAACGTGAGATGTCTTAAAGATTAACGATGTTATGTTTTTGTATGTGATTGTTCTATTTTTCTAGATTTATGATGATGGCATGATTTTAGAACTTTATTACATATTATTGCATGTATTTCGAAAGTGTTAACATAAACTAGAGAAATATTTTAAATTTTTAGTCATTGTTGTTCTTTTGATAAAGATGCAATCATTTTTATTTGGCGATGTCTTTAATTGACGTTCAATTTTACTCAATTTTAAGGACATTTTAATACTAGCTGCGTTTTTTTCATACGGGTCAAGATCTAGGTTTGAAGAAAACGATGTGGGTCACGCAAAGAAAAAAATATTATATCTTAAACTGTTGGCAACACTGAAATGAGCAGAAAAAAAACCGTGAGCCTGTAGCGCCATTTTGAAATTAAAACTCAATATAAAAAAAATTCAAAAAATTTGATCAGAAACACTAATCCATTTTTTACATATGGCAATGTTCATTGATTATTGCAAATGGCGTGAAATAAAATAAAATGAAATAAAATAATTGATGATTAATACAAAATTGTGAACATCTAATCTTTAAAAAATATGGATTTTATATCGTAGGTATTGCCTTAAAATTAATTTTAAGCAAATTTATTGAAATCATGTTGAAAACAAATCATATTAAAATTGATTTTAAACAAATTTAATAAAGTATCTTTGACAGTTTTTTATTTGAATAAATTTTCTATGACATTTATAAGTTTTAAAATGACCATACCAACCTTATAAAATCAAAAACTACGTTTCGCCATCTCTTGCAATTTTATGTAACCAAAATATTTTAGATCATTGATCTAGACCCAGATAAATATCTGGGTTATGTGGTTGTTCTTTTTACATGTAAAAAATAGACTTGATCTAGACCTTGACCCTGACTCGATTGAAAAAAACACAGCTACTATAGTTATTTGAGTTACGCAAAATGAATACTTTGGAAACTTTAAGCCACAACATACATTTTTTTGTCGATTTTTAAATTTTTGATTTTTAAAAATCTGAAATTTTGATATATTGTTGCTATTGACGAAAGAAAAAAAATATTTCTGAATTGTTTTTTTTGAGTACTCTGAATCGGAGTTATGCGCATGTAAATTTTTGTGGCTTTTTCACGATGTTTTGGTAATGGTGTCAATGTTTTGCTAATAAATCCCACAAATTTAATGCGATTTACGTATATTTTTTCAAGTTAAAAAGAAAAATAGTTGAATAACCGAAATTTCTTAGTTGGAAATTAATAATGTTTCACTTTTTCGCTAGTTGACGCGTTAAACTTTGGTTTACTTCAAAGCGCATATCTCAAAATTCGTCGTTTTTTTTTTAATTTTTTTGAGTTTAAATTTTTTTTTGAAATGGTGTTTCCGTAATTTAGCACGTAGTGTCTAGAAGTTATAATTTAATCAAACCCTTTAGTTTTATTGGTTTAGAGTTTTAAACTTATTGGAAAACTGATACATGCTAGTCTTATTAAGTCTGATCTATCCATGCGTAAGATAAAAATTAAAACCAAAAAAACAAAAAAACTGTGGATTATGATACAGTGTTTAGTAAAATAATATTTGCAAATATATTTATGAGTTTGATTACTCCTTCTCTCGATAAAACCTCACACATAAAATAGATTAAAAGCCCGCGATGGACAGACCTTCGGTGAAAAACACGTGAAATCGGCAAAAAACATGCAATTTTGGAAATGATGTTTTAATTTTGTATATTTAGGTATTGGAATTCATTGACATCAATAAAAAAAATTTTCTGCGTTTTTAGTTTTTTTTTTGCCCTATCTTAAGATACAAGGTGATGAAAAATCAAAAAATTGCTCGACCCTGGTGTATTGAAATGGCTCTACAGTCAAAACTACTGGACTGATTTTAATGTTATATAGCTCAAAATGTAGGTATTGAACAGAGCTAATCAAAATAATCAAATAATAAACATTATATAACCTTGAACACTTTCTTTTTGAAAAATAACGGTAAAAAGTTCAAATTCGATTTTCTAGAAATGCTATTTTTTTAAATTTTTGATTTTTTAATATGTGAAAGGTACATATGTTACTAACATTTTATAAAAAATTCAGAAGGGGAAAATTTTTGTTTTTTTTTTATTAATTTTAATGCAACACGCCTAAAATTTTTCATCATAAAAAAAAGTGGAGTTAAAAAATTAACAGTTTTTTTTGGATTTACATATATGTTTTTATAATAAATTTTTAATTTTAACTCAAAATAAATATTTTACACATTTTTTATCATTTATTTAATTCTACATTACTAAATTCCGTAGAGTTAGAATAACGTCTAGCTAAGATTGATCCATCATTTGTAGGAATGTATGAATGATATCCTCGTGTTCCAGGAATTGTTTTAAATTTGGCGTATCTGTCAGCTAGTTGATTTCGTTGCGCAAACAGAGAAACCCTTCTGAATTCTGTCACTATATGACAGTGGTGAGTGAGTGATCTCAACAGCTTGACTGTTTGCAGGCATAATGGATTTGATTTCATCTGAACACTGCTGATGAAGATATTTATAAAAAACAACGAGATCAGAAAAAATTAACAATTCTTCAGAGCCATTATAGTAACAGATGCAGCTCCCCAAACTTGGTAGCAATACTCGGCATAATGCGGCCTGTTAACGATTTGCAAAATTATAATAGGCCTTTAATGATAAAAAGTTTCCCCATCCCTGGTTTAGACTCGTATTATACTTTTCCCTAGTTTCTATTTTTTGTTAAATTAGGTGTAGTGGAAGTATTGTTTTTGTTTTATGGAGAAAAATTGACTTTTAGTTAATTTTTAATCACAATATATGTTTTGTTGACTCTCAAAAAATAAAGCTGGCCAATTTTAGTCCAGAGAGATTACTTAATATTCGATATAGTATATTTTATCACAGCAAATATTATATTATTTTTAACACAAAAATATATATTATGTGTACTTCAATTACCAGATAAGATTATAGCTTATAGAACAAGAACCCGCGACGGCCAGACCTTCGTTATTTTATAAAAGCTGAAAGTTTTTCTTCGCATACCCCCACTCAGGTAGGAACGATTAGCGACATATGAAGTTTGGATCATGGTGGCTTTGGCAGGGGGCAGGTAACAAAGGGGCATCCAAAGTTTCGTGAAAGTGTAAAGGGTAATTTTTTTATATATTCTTCGGGATAGTATTAGATGTCACGTCACCCAATGCCAGACACTTACTATCGTGGTAACCCCCTGCCAGACACCCTTAAACTTTAACAAATTGATAAAGTTTAAGGGCGTCTGGCAGGGGGTTGCCACGATAGCAAGTGTCTGGCAATGGGTGACGTGACTTCTAATACTATCCCGAAGAATATAAAAAAAATTACCTTTTATACTTTCACGAAACTTTAGAGGTCCCTTTGTTACCTGCTAACTGCCAAAGCCACCATGATCCAAACTTTATATGTCGCTAATCGTTCCTACCTGAGTAGGGAGTATGCGCAGAGAAACTTTCAGCTTTTATAAAATAACGAAGGTCTGGCCGTCGTGGGCTCTTAGTCTATTAGATCAGAATATGGAGTGGCTACAGTACTGCGATCAAAAAATCGTTTGTACGTCTTCAACTAACTACTCCTTGGTGAACTGTACCTCCTCGTTACCTGGTTAGAGCAGTTCTGATGTGATGGAATTGGAGGAAAAGTAAAAAGAAAAGCAACTAGAGCGAGTTTTAAGAAAGAATACGATAAAGTTATATCAGCACCTCTGGAGTTATATAACTGGGCAGCAGCTCCAGGCAATTTTCAAGATAACGTGCATTTTTTCTATGTAACGGAGGCAGGTTACATTGCAAAACGAAACAACTAACTGATAGATACGTCAAATTTAAAAACAATTCCTGGAATACGAGGATATCACTCATACAATCCTACAAATGATGGATCAATCTTAGCCATTTTTTAACTCCACTTTTTTTATGATGAAAAATTTTAGGCGTGTTGCAAAAAATTAATACAAAAACAACAAAAAATTTTCCCCTCCTGAATTTTTTATAAAATGTTAGTATCTTTCACATATTAAAAAATCAAAAATTTAAAAGAGGTACCCCATTTTGTGAAACATTAAAAATAAAAATAAAACTTAAAATAGGTTGATTTTTCTATGAAATCTACCTAAAACACGAATAAACAATGAATGAGCTTACAATAGATTTGATTGCGCGTCTTTTAGTTAAGAGTTAAAAAGTAAAATATTTGAACATTAGATGTTTACATCGAGTGAGACTATCCATGCTACTATACATCGGGAGTTCCCAAGTGGATGTCAGAGATGTCGACATTGTTTCGTCGAATTGTATACACAATTGCAATGTGTTTTATTGTTTGTTGTGGAGCACCGCCGTCACATAGAAGGGACTCTGAAATGCCCCATTTGTAGAAAGAATCAGCACAATGTCCATGATTCGTTCTTATTCGGTTTAAAGTTTCTCTGTGTTTACTTCCCACTCAGGTAGGAAAGATTAGCAAAATATGAAGTTTGGATCATCCTGCTTAAGCAGGGAACAGGTAGCAAAGGGCCATAAATTCCTCAAAAGTTCCGTAAAGGTTAATTTTTTTTGTGGATAGTATAAGAAATCACGTCATCCATTATCGTGACAATTCCTCCCAGACACCCTTAAACTTTAATAAATTGAAATTAAACTTACGTTATAAAATAAAAGCTGAATTTTATATATGTTACTTAGTAAACTATCAGAAGATATTTTCTTAGCAACCAGACAGTTTCGATACTGGTTACATCTTCCCAGACAAGTTGAAAGTCTGACGTAGGTGCGAGCGCGACGCAATATACATACAAGCGGATGCGAGTGAGATAGTTTATTATAGTTTAATTTTCATGTTAATCAATAAATAAAAAGTAAATCTAATAATTTAATAAATAATGTTTTATTATAAAGCTATTTTGTTTTTAAAATTTAATTTAATTATGAGTAAAGTAGAAATCAACTTTTTTCAGTGGTAAGAAGTTTATTTATTCATTCATTTATTATTTTATTTTATTTTATTATATTCATTTATTATATCCATAGCACCACAGCTCTAGAAACAAAATGTTTTGGATTGAGTTTATCTTTTTCTTGTCCAACAGAATTTGTATTTTTGGGGATACTACAGCTTTCTTGAATGTTTTTATAATTAGAACCACGCGAAATCTATAACATTGGTTAGTCATTAATTAAAGTATTTGATAGATTTTAGCTCACTTTATATCCAGAACATTTTGTTTCCAGAGCTGTGGTGAAATTAGTCTATGCATCAGCGTCGCAATATTTTTTATTGCTTTACATCGAATTATTTTAATGAAATACGTATTCATTTTGTCAAGAAAATTATTTAGATCACGGCAATTATCATACTCGATTTACTTTTAAAAATCTTTTAAGGTTTTATCTCATAAACGCGATATAGATTTGAATCATTTGGCATGCTAATCAATTTATTCACGATCTCAATGTCATTATCAAATAAATTGATAATTTTGCAAATTTATTTCTAAATTAACAAGTCCTAACATCGAAATTCAATGTTAATGATGTTTTATTGAAGCAGATCATTAAATATTTTGCTTTGAATAAATAACATTCAAATCCTATCTATTATAAATTTTTCCAAATGGGTTCGAATGTTTGATTTATTTAATTATAGTGATGAAAACTCGATTTATTACCTCACATATATGTAATTGAGAACTTTCAACTTGAATGATATTTATCTAACAATGAATTGCATTCTAAATGTATCAATTCAACATAAACCTGAAGGTTGTTTCCATAAATTAAATAATATTTATTACGTTTAAAATAGTTTTTGTGGCCTATTAAGGTTATTTAATAAATTGAATTAAACTGCAATAAAGAAAGAATCCGGTTTTTAAATAACTATCTTGGTGATTATTGTTGTTGCTATACCTTGACATCATAATCAGAAGATATTAGTTAAGGCGAGTTGAGGTTTGAATAAATTTGTTTGTTTGTTTTATTAAAATAAAATCGAAAGCTAAAACAAGAACTATAATTATTAGAGTAGATATTATTAATATTGATTTTCGTTTCCAAAATCATAGGTGAAACCATTGATTAAGTATATTAAGTATATAAGTACTTAATCAATGGTGAAACCAATTATTCTTAAAGGATAGTGAATTTTCAACTTAGTTTTGATATGTATGTTAAAATCTGATTAATGACAGTGGTTATGCAAATAGGCTTATTAAAATGTGTCGAGTCGACCTGATTGGTATGTATATTTTAACATTATAATTCCATCTGAAACCTTTAAGAATTTCTGTTTTTGGAAAGTCAATTTTGCTTTTATAAAATCAAAAATTAAAAAGTTATAAAATTCTAAGTGAAGTGGGATAACATTGTTTAATTAAAAATAAAGAAGATGTCTCGTGTATTAAAACACGCTTTAATTATTCCTACGCGTTCTAACGCTGTTGATAAGCTGTGTGATACAAATTGTAAAGATGATTTTTATTTTTTATTCTATTTTTATTGCGGTCTTCAGAATATTTTTAAGCAAACTTATGCCTGATTTCTTCAGTTCTAGATAAGTTGTCGATAACTTTATCTAGAAAAAATATCTAACAGAATCGGGTTTCTTCATCTTTGGATAGGGTTTATCTACCAGATAAAGTTATTCGTTACTTGAGGTACTAGATATCTGGCAGATAAGAATGAAAAATTGACATTATGTTTTGTAAAATATATATTGTAAAATATATATGTAAAATATATAAATATAAAGCTAACTAAAAATGGTGATATAAAATCAAAATTAAAAATTTGATAGAAGATTCACGAAGATATATCCATATCTCAAATCTTTATCTGCCTTGTTCCTTTTGAAATAAATTTCTCAGTGGGATTATGGTTTCAGTATCGGTTGTAAATATGTCGTATTTTATCCTTCTAAAAATACTTTTAGAAGCTTCTAAGAACTTCTAAACTCTTTAGAAATAATCGTATTCCACCCTAGACAGCATACGTAGTCTTCAAAATATAAAACCATTTTTTCTTAAGTTTTCTTAAATTACAAGGGATGACGCTATAAAACTACGAGTCAATATCTCGGCGGCGATGATCACCCAAACAGTGTTCCTAATGCCCGATTTTTTCAGTTCTAGATAAGTTGTCGATAACTTTACCTAGAAGATATCTGACAGCTTAGTTCCCGCTAAGCTGCGCTACTTCTTATTACATAAGAGCGCAGGGAAAAAAAATATGCGCGCAGGAAAAAAAATATGCAAATAATTTTAATTGTGAATTAAGTATGATCACAATTAAAATTATTCGCATATTTTTTTTCCTGTAATTAACATAATAACATAATGTTAAAATTAAAAATATTTTGAAAACATAACATGAAAACCTAAAATATATAAAACCTAAATATTTGTTCAGGCAAACTTGGAGCCTAAAGAATAACGTTATTTATTTAAAAATTCTAGTATATAAGTATAAAGTATTTACTAGAATCAGCTGTCGATATATAATTTTGTACATACTTTTTTAACGGAGACTAAATGATACGACATTACTTATGCTAATTCAATGCAAACTCTATTTTCCTTTATTAACATTTATAATGAAATTTAGTAGTTGTAAGATTAAGTGACTCTAGTGTTTTTTCTACGATAGCATATAAAAGTCTATTTTCATGCAGGTTTAATCACATATAAAAATGTTTTTTTTTAAACCAATGTAAAATCACTTTCGCTTAATAACAAATTGTAGTTGCTTAAAACGTTGTAAAACATGTAATTTTACAATGTTTTTAAGCAAAGGAACCATGACAAAATAGAATGTGAATTTTAAATGTTGTGCTGTCGTGTTCTAAATGAAGTAAGATGGCTATCTCCACAGCTTGCTATAGCTGCTATTGTAAGAAATTGGTTATGTGGTTCTGATTCAATTTTTTGAAGACGAAGTAAAGTAAGACCAAGAAAATAATAATCCAATCTCAAAATATTGTTTAAGTGCTTTGAAAAACAAAACCAATCATTTTGCATTAATAGTTTCGAATGATGTTTTGTACGTACTAGGGCAGCTCTTCAAGTTTCTACAAAAAAGTGAACTATCGCCCATGGAGTCAATGAAGAAGTTAAGTCCACAGGTCCATTCTGGAGCCGAGAATCACAAAATGTTTTATCAAGATCATTAGAAAAAAAACAAAGCGTTAACACTTTTTATGTTATTACATTTATTAACGAACTATGTCATCATCAAACAAAGCGATTTCCATCAGAAGAGATGAAAGATTGGCATGCCTTTGATTACAATGCAATCGCAACCAACGTAACAGATTTTAGTTTTGGACAAAAATATTCTGAAATTTATCCCCTGAATGATGAAGTAAGAGATGAAGTGTTAAAAGAATACAACATGTTTAAGTTTTCAATTGCCGAAAAACTACAAGAAACAAGAACTACAACTACAACTACAAGAAAAACTGCTAAAAATTTCAATAGTATACTATCCGTCGGGCTTAATGGTGATGAGTTTAGTAAAATTAGGTTTCTTGTGGAAATATGTGGGACTTTTCAAGCTAACAGTGCTGATTGTGAAATAGACTGTTTAATGAGGATTAAAATACAACTTAGTGCTGAAATCGAAATTGATTTAGATGTCGTTTATGAATTATGGAAAAACAATAAAGGTCGGCGGGAAGAAAATTAAATTTTGTATAACTATTTGAATAATAAATTTTTTGAATTATTTTGCTTTTATTAATAAATGCCTTTAATTTTTTGCTGTCTTAGAATCGTTATGACCACGTTATGAAACGTCGAGAAATGTCAAAAAGTGGGCAACTTTCACATTTGGCTCGAGATTGTAATACTTGGGTCTTTCATACCGCATAGTAATATATATATATATATATATATATATATATATATATATATATATATATATATATATATATATATATATATATATATATATATATATATATATATATATTATATATATATATATATATATATATATATATATATATATATATATATATATATATATATATATATATATATATATATATATATATATATATATATATATATTAATTGTGAAAAATATTCCTCATTTATAAGCATGTTGTAGTTAGAAGTATTTATAAATTTTGTTAACACATACCAAAGAAAATCAAATTGATAAAAAACAAAAAACTTTTATATAAATTGAATTTATACATGTTTGATTTATCCGCGCATTTATTTATTGTTGAGAAAAAAGTAGCGCACCAATTTGTTTTTGCGCGCATCGGTAAAATTCTTTAGAGGGAACATTGTCTGACAGAATCGGGTTTCTTCACCTTTGGATAATAACTTTATCTGGTAAATAAGGTTTATCTACCAGATAAAGTTATTCGTTACTTGAGATACCAGATATCTAGCAGGTAAGAATGAAAGTTTGACGTAATTGTTAAATATATATTTAAATTTATATTTATAAAGCTTTATCTAAGTACGGTGGATAAAAAGAAAATTGGAAATTTGATAGAAGATTCATAAGTATATATTCAATATCCATATATTAAATCTTAATATGGCTTGGCTTGTTCCTTTTGAAATAAATTTATTAGTTGTAATGTGGTTTCAGAATCGATTGTAAATATATTGCAAATATATCGCATCTAAACAAATCTTAGAAGCTTCTAAAGACTTCTGAGCTTGGCCCTTTAAAAATAATTGTACTCTACCCTAGAGAACGTACGTAGCGTAGTCCTAAAAATATTAAAATGGTCTTTTTCTGAGTTCTAAATTTTGACTTTTCTAAAAAAAGCTACAAGTCAAAATCTCGGCAGAGATGGTCACTCAAACAGTGTTCCTGAATTAGATACAAGATCAGATGAGTACAGCCGACGCTATAACATCAACAAAGAAAAATTAAGCTCTTACACTTGAGCTCCTGAAGAATGGATTTGGGGTGTTTCAGTTAATGTTTTCGAAACTGTTGAGTTTGTAACACTTTATAAATATCATTTTATGTTTGTTTTTATTTTATTAATACAGTTTTTATTACATTTAAATTTCTCACATTTGACAAGCTAATGAAAATAGTTCACATTTGACAAGCATTTATTGAAAATAAACTCACTTCATGCCTATATTTAGTGTCGATAATATCGATAAGTACAACCCTATACAGAATTATTAGTTATCTATTAGATATGTAACCAGAGGTTTTAGTGAAGAAAATCAATTTTTAATTATCTGGCGGAAATCTTTATCTGGAAGATAGTTATTCGGAGGTATGAAGAAACCGGGCATTAGTCGTCACAATAAAATTAATCTTAATTTTTTTAATCTAGATGTCTTTTTAGGGTTCCGTTTTTTATACGGAACACTATTGGTGAGAGTAAAACGAGTTTTTCACATTATATCGATTATCTCGTAAACTATAAATGCTATGGACTTGAAATTTGAGGGGCGTATAAAACTAATCTGTCCACATGAAATGATGGATACAAATAAAACTTAAGTGGTTTTCGTTTGGTTTACAGGGGTATGGAGCGAAGACCTGTGAGACCTTTGAGAAAATACATTTTTTTGTAGATTCAAGTAGGGTATCAAATGAAAGGACTTCATTTCAGTATTCCTTAAAAGTTTATTTTGGAATTTTACACCTCACCATTTTTTGTATAATTTTGAATAATGATGTTCTTTACGTGTTTTCTTACCACGATTAGCTCCGAACCTAACTAATCGAAAATTTTCAAATGTATTTGAAATGATAGAAAAATTAGTACGTTTTTAATAAAAAATATAAAAAAGTGTCATATTCTCATAATTAGATTTATTAAAGGGGTGGAAATGAGGAGCGGTAAAAACACTATTTAAAATGTGGTCAAGTGGGGTGTCATTTGAAAGAGCACCTAATTTAGAATTTGTTGCAAGTTTTTTAGAATTTTGCGGTGCACAGTTTTTGAGTTATTGTCAAAAAAGTTCAAAATTCAGACAGTATCCCCCTCCCCCTACGTTTCGACACTGATTGACAGAAAATTTTGTAAAACTTTGCAGAGCTAGGAAATTCGGTAAATTTTGTATGAAAATTATAGCGAAGTCTCAAATAACTATATTTCTGTGTGTTTAGGGGACCGGGGTAGTGAGGGTAAAAAAAAACATTTTTTGACCCATGCGAGTGGGGTGTCATTTGAATGAGCACCTAATTTAAAATTTGTTGCATTTTTTTTAGAATTTTGCGGTGCACAATTTTTGAGTTATTGTCAAAAAAGTGCAAAATTCGGACCGTTCCCCACCTACGTTTCGACACTGATTGACAGGAAAATTTGTAAAGTATGAAAATTATAGCGAAGTCCCAAATAATTATATTTCTGTGTGTTTAGGGGACCGGGGTAGAGAGGGTAAAAAAAAACCCAAGCGAGTGGGGTGTCAAACGAAAGAGCACCTAATTTAGAATTCGTTGCAAGTTTTTTAGAATTTTGCGGTGCACAGTTTTTGAGTTATGAACAAAAAAGTGCATAATCCAGACCGTTCCTCCCGAATTTTATTCGCACTTGTCTGACTTTTTGAATTTAAAAAGGCAGACAGTATCTTATTTTTAAAAGCCCTAATTTTGGGCGTTAATTGAGAAGAGATCCCTTACACTTCAAAGAGTTTTCGCGTCTGTTGTGCACTTCTCTCGTTTCAGATTAACTTTCAAATGGTGCATTGTACATTTGGAATTCGATGAAAAATAAATTTATACTTTGTAAACTTAATGGTGTCGACCATCGGGACTATTTATTTATATATTTTTTATTTTCAAGTTTTAGTTCATAAATGTACATACATTTTAGTAGCTTGGTATGTTCATTGAAAATTTTAGCTTGAATAGTTACATGAAATGTTTTTATTGTCGCAGGATCCAATTTGCTTATGAAAATGTATCATTTCTTTGGTTTAGTGCTTTTACGTTGAGTATTAAACCCTAAAAACAAACGCCTGATTTGGTTCCTTTGACGTTCTTACCGCTGAAATGTGCATGTGATAAGATATCATTTCTTTTTATTTGTTTTTTTACGTTGTGTACCTAACCTCTTTAAAAAACTGCTGTATTTACATTTTTGATGTTTTTTTCCGCAAAGATATCATTTCTTTTTGTTTGTTTTGTTTATGTACATTGTGTATTAAACATCTTTAAAAAACTGCTGAATTTACATTTTGATGTTTTTTCCTCTGATATCATTTCTTTTTGTTGGTCTATATAAAAAAAACATAACATCAATATCCTATTTTTAGTCCATTACTAATCCATATTTAATTATTATCCAATCCATATCCAATCCATATCCATTCCATATCCAATCCATATCCAATCCATATCCAATCCATATCCAATCCATATCCAATCCATATCCAATCCATATCCAATCCATATCCAAATCATATCCAATCCATATCCAATCCATATCCAATCCATATTCAATTCATATCCAATCCATATCCAATCCATATCCAATCCATATCCAATCCATAACCAATCCCTATCCAATCCATATCCAATCCATATCCAATCCATGTCTAATCCATATCCAATTCATATCCAATCCATATCCAATCCATATCCATTCCATATTCAATCCATATCTAATCCATATCCAATCCATATCCAACACATATCCAATCTATATCCAATCCATACTCAATTCATATCCAATCCATATCCAATTCATACCCAATCCACAGCCAATCCATATCCAATCCATACCCAATCCATATTCAACCAATATCCAATCCATATCCAATCCATATCTTATCTATATCCAATCCATATCCAATCCATATTCAATTTATATCTAATCCATATCCAATCCATATCCAATCCATATCGAATCCATATCCAATTCATATACAAACCCATATTCAACCCATATCAAATCAATATCCAATCTATATTTAATACATATAATTCATGTCCATGTCATATCCATACGAAGTCCAATCCATATCCTCATCCATATCCATATCTATATCTATATCCATATCCACATCCATATCCATATCTATATCCATATTCATATCCATATCCATATCCTCATCCATATCCATATCTATTTTTAAATCCATATCCAGCCCAAGTTAACAAATCATCTTAAAATTAGGAACCATAACATATTTATGATACTAGGTAGTGTAAACAACTGTAGTTTTTAAAAGTGAGATTACGTCTTTTTGATTAGTAGCCCGAATAATTGATGTACCAGCAACAATCATATTTGCTCCAGTTTTAACATACTCATTAATTGTTTCTGGTCCAACTCCTCCATCAACCTCTATATCTAATGTTAAGGTAATTTTCACGTGGCCATTCCACTTTTGGCATAATATCACTCATACATTTTTGACTACCAAAACCGTGTTCAACGGTCATAATTAAAATCATATCAGCTAAGGGAATGTACTCTTTCACAAGCTCAACCGGAGTGCATGGTTTTAAAGCTTAAACCTTCATTCCAGCATCTTTAACTTTTGTAACGCGACAAGAATTTATTTCAATTGGCACTTGCCAGGTCCACTCATTTTGTGTTATAATTGTGGTTGTTTAACTCAAAACTATTTAATTTCTTAAATCAAATTTCAAATATAGTCAAAACTCATTCTTTTTCATTTTCAATCTATTTTTTTTGTATAAATTAATTTATCACACCTTTTATTATTGTTACATCCATCCTTTTATTTTTGAAAGCAAATTAAATTAATTTTTTATTAACAATTTTACTCATTTTTTTGAAAATAATAAAATTTAACTATTGTCTGTTGTATAATAAAATTTATCTTTTTATTTGTTAAATCTAATTAAATCTAATTAAAATTGTATAAACTAAAAAAAAATGTAAATATTAAAAATTTGTAACTCTTGTTAAATTTATAGTTAATTTTAGTTTAAAGTTGTACTAGCATAAAATATTGAAAAATTGAAGGAAACAATTGAGCCAATTTATATGAAAATCGTTAGCCAAACTCTGAAGAATGGAACGAAGATCAATAGGTTGAACAAGCTGAAATCCGCCGATCATTATTATTTTCCTCATTCAAACAAAATTTAAAATTAAATCCACGACATATGCTTTAATCGAAAATGTATTCGAAAAATTCATAAGGCAGGACAACCAACCCATTGACATAAATAATTTGGAGAAAATTTATGGAGATTTTCAATTATCATTTTGGAAGATGAAAAATTAAAAATATGATATCGGTCTATTCGTTTTTGGTGGTCATCGACTGCAGAACAAAAAAATAAAAATCAAGAGGAAAACATAAAAGCTATTCAAGCTGAACAAAGATTGAAAGGATTTGGAGTTCAATTAGAAGAATTGGAATTGGAAAAAATTATATTGGCGATCTTATGGATTTGGACAAACAGCAGAATTATATGAGTATTATTTATATTATAACATATTATTACAATTTATTTTTTTTTGTTTTAAATTTATATTCAATTAAATTAAAAAGAATTTTGGTGAAAATTTTCCTTCCGACATTATTTTTATAGTTAAAAATAATTTTATATAAATCAATAAATATTATAACGTTGATAATTGTTTGTGTATTATTTGTTATTTAAAATTAATGTTTTCGATCGTGATTTTGTTGTATAAATAGTGTTTTGTGAATTTAGGTCGATTTATGTGTTTTGAATATTATTTTTTACAAGAACTCATAGAACTGCTTCAACACTAACATATGAGACAAAGGCCCGTCTCACCCAATATTTAAGCGCAAAGCGCGAAAGGACGGTTATATTTGGCATCTCATTGTGGGGAGACACATCCAGAACAACAACATCTTTGTCGACCACATGTGTGATGAAGCACTTCTATAGTTCTTTGTTATGTTTTTGTGAAAAATTTTCATTTTTTTTATAGGTTAAATAGTTAAAAAAAAATAGTTTTGTTAAGAAATTTATGTGTTTTTGTGCTTTTGTGTTGCGTAATTGTGTAGTGTTAAATGTGGTAATGGTAAAAGTGAGTTTAAATAAATCGTGAGCGAATTTAAAATAAATCAAGCTATTCGACAGTGATTTAACTGATGTGTTTTTCGTACATTTACACGTAAGGGATTACAAATAAAATTTATTTTATTAAGTACATCCAGTGAAATTAAAAAAATAAAAACGAAGACGCATTCAGGTTTTACAAGATATGTCTTATGCTTATTAAAGTTAAAAAAAAAAAATAATCAATTTGTTTAAATTATTTGTTTTTGTAAATTGTGTTTGTTTTCTGGTGATTGGTGATTATATAAAGTTATTAGATAAATTTAGTTAAAGATTATAAAAATTTGGTTGTGCACCGTGGCTAAGCTATTGCAAAGCTCTTAAATGTGTTGTTCTAGTGAATATTTTTTGTTTTTCATTATTACTGAATAGTGTTTTTCCAGGTTTTGTGATTTTTATTGAAATCGTATTATTTTTATAGAACTAATCAAAAAAATAAAAAGTTCTAGAAGTTATTATTTCATATTTATTTTTTTATATATCCTTAGGTTGTATTTGTATTTCACTTGTTAGTGATTAGGTTAAGATATTCTTTGAACATCGTATTAAATTTTTTTTATAAAAATATATTCAAAAAAATAGCAATAAATAAAAAAATTTCCTTTTGCGTATATTTATATTTCTGATTTTTATTATTGTCGTTTGCTTCAACGTTGGTAATTTTTGTTAAACTTGAATAAAATAAAATTTTTGCGTATAATTTGTGGTTGATTTGTGACGATTTGCTCGATTTTGAATATTCTCGATTTTCAATTGTGTAGTGTATTAGTCTAATAAAAAAAAACAATAAGTTTAGATTAACAACAAATCATGGCACAAAACGAACGTTATACTTACGAACCGATTCACTTGAGTGAGGAAGAGCGTAGAAACGAGCTTTATATAAGAGGTATAGAAGGACTGGGTACAGTTCGTAGTGAAACGGCTGCATTACGCAATGCATTGCTAAAAGACACGGAACTGAACATTTTTCCATTGATTGATCCTCAAAACCCAATAAAAGAGTTGGACAAAGCACGAGCTATGTTGGTCATGTTCATGGATGAACTCTCTAATGCACAAAAACAAAATGACCAAGGTCTTGTCCAAATAATTAAATCAAGGGTGGCACTCTGGATTACTCGCGTGGGAAGAATTAAAGAAAAAAATATTGTAGGCCTCGGGAACGTATTAGATGAGTTGAAGCAATTATACAAAGAAGCAGCAGCTCAAAGTGATGAACGTCATAATTTTAATTTACAAGTATCTCCAGCAGTATCAAGCCATAGCATTAGATCGGCAATTGAAAAGGAAAAGCTAGCCGACGAAGAATCTGCAGAATTGATAAGCCGTATGACTCGTTTGAGTGCCGGACGAGGAAGAGGAAGAGTTTCACCTTCTGTAGGTACTAATATTTCTTTTTTCAATCCCGAACATGCGTCACTAGATCATAGGAGGGGCAGACCAGGAATTCTGAGTAGCTCGATGTCCAGAACCAGTGCCGAACACGAATTACACCATGTGAATGACCCAAACCCGGATGACGTTAATAATCGCAACGAACTCCGCGCTGTACGTCCGTCTCAAAGAGATCACCAAGGTGATTCAAAGCAGCTGTACAGGTGGAATATAAGGTTCAGCGGTGATGGGCAAGGACTTTCATTAAATGAGTTTCTGACCCGAGTGGAAGTATATGCTCGCGGTGAAAACGTTAATTCAAATACATTGCTTACAAATATTCATCACCTATTGAAAGACAAGGCTGAACGGTGGTATTGGGGAAACGTAGGTTCTTTTAATTCTTGGGCAACATTTGTGGTAAATATAAAAAACGAGTTTCTTCCAAGAAACTATGATTTCATGTTAAGGGAAGAAATACTTAACCGCCTGCAAGGTCGAACAGAACCGTTCTCAAATTTCATTACAGATCTAAAAGTGTTATTTTGTAGAGCATACCCTCCGTTGGAGGAAAACTTTAAGGTTTATGTGGTACAAAAAAAAAAAAACATGCTTCCACAATATAGCTACAATTTGGCAATGACTAACGCGAAAACTTTGGATGATATAATCGGATTGTGCAAAAGAATGGACGAAGTGAAATTGTTGGTTGGACGACGTTCATACATGACACCACTTCCTTCATCATTTATGGTCGAACCTTCTTACTCAGTTGATCAAAATCGACAAGAGCAGTTCAAACGCCCGACACGGTATCCTGTAGTTGGATGCGTAGATCAAAGCTATGAATTGAGTCGCACAAAATTTGATGATTTTACTCCGGATAAATGCCATAATCATATTTATTACAGTGAACAAAATCCACTTAACTTAATTGGTAACTTCAAAAGCTCCGTGAAACCAGAAGAAGAACATTTTGCTAGAGGTAACGAACCTGAAACTCATCATATTTGTTATTTACAAAACCATGCAAATAAAGAGCTCTGCAATCAGAATCGAGAAGGAGGTAAGCAACCATTGGGAACTGATAGATTTCAAAAAGGACTTCAGTGTTGGAACTGTGATGAACCCGGTCATTCTTTTAAGAGGTGTAACAAACAACAACAAAAATTATTCTGTTATACATGTGGAAATCCAGGGGTGACAACAAAGTTCTGCAGAAATCATTTTGATTTTCGTTCAAGAAGATTGGCTACATTCAATCCTCCAATTCAAAACCAACATTTTATCAATAGAAGAGGAAATTCGGGAAACGGAGTGATGGAAGAACTAAAAACCGGTGCTATGGATCTTCCGAGAAACTCTCAGCACCAAAACACTCCCAACGAGATGGATCAAACAATTGTTTAAACCTTAAACTAGAAATTATGTCTTCTGTTGTAAATCTGCTTAAGGACAGAAGACCATATTTAAAGGTAAATATTCTTGGGTTTGAATTAAAAGGGCTTATGGATTCTGGCGCAAGTTGCACTATTCTTGGGCTCGGTGGATTGGAGCTTATAAAAAAATTGAACTTAACAGGTCAGTCAGTATCAACAGCTATTAAAACCGTAGATGGCACCGTTCATCCTGCCGTAACTATAGTGGAAATACCATTCACAGCACTTAACATGACAAAAGTTGTGCCAACCTATGTCATCCCATCACTGCCGAAGACGTTAATTCTTGGAATTGACTTTTGGGAACATTTTGGGCTTAAACGTAAGCTTTGTGATGTGATCTTAGACTGCAACGCTATAAGCTCTGAGGTAAATGAAGAACGATCAAATTTAGATCCTATGCAAAATAAATATTTAGAGGCCACAATAAATAAATTTAAAGCATCAAAAGAGGGTGAAATTGGATGTACCAACATTGCCACACATTACATCGACACAGGAGATGCAAAACCAGTAATCAAACGACCGTATCCACTTTCGCCATATCTACAAAAGGAAGTTGATGTCGAGCTTGATCGGATTTTAGGTTTGGACGTTATTGAACCAACACAAAGTGAATGGGCGAATCCACTTGTGTGTGTTAGAAAACCTACCGGCAAAGTGAGACTTTGTTTGGATGCTCGAGCATTAAACCAAGTAACAGTGAAGGATGCTTACCCACTTCCGCATATTGGCAGCATTTTGGGGCAACTTAGAGCATCAAAATATATGTCTTCAATTGACTTGTCCGATGCGTTTTGGCAAGTACCTCTTCATCTGTCTTCACGCCCGAAGACTGCATTTATTGTGCCAGGCCGAGGACATTTTATGTTCAAACGTATGCCTTTCGGATTATGCAACAGCGCACAAACAATGTGTCGTGTACTTGAAAAATGCTTAGGTCATGATTTGGAGCCCGAAGTTTTTGTCTATATTGACGACATTATAATTACAACCGGAACATTTGAGCGACATTTATTTCTACTCAGTGAAATAGCAAAAAGATTGAGCGATGCAAATCTATCAATAAGTTTAGAGAAGTCAAGATTTTGTGCTAAGGAACTACGATACTTAGGTTATGTCCTAGACGAAAATGGCCTTACACCTGATCCCGAAAAGATTGCGCCAATTCTCAATATACCACATCCGAGAAATGTTAGAGACGTACGACGGTTACTGGGGATGGCAAATTGGTACCGTCGGTTTATAAAAGATTTTTCGACAATTACTGCACCAATCAGTGATTTGTTAAAAAAAGATAAGGGAAAATTTGTTTGGTCTAAAGAAGCGCAAGCGTCATTGATAAAATTAAAAACAGAACTTGTATCAGCTCCAATATTAATTACCCCAGATTATGAAAAACCTTTCACTATACAGTGCGATGCGTCAGAACTCGGCATGGGAGCAATACTTACACAAGGAGAAGGAGAACATGAAGGAGTGATCGCCTATTACTCTGAAAAGTTAAGTCATACCGAGCGTAAGTATTCAGCTACAGAGAGAGAATGTTTGGCGGTAGTAAGGGCAATATATAAATTTCGATCGTATATTGAAGGAGCTAAATTTTACGTCATAACAGACCACGCATCACTTCGTTGGCTTATCAATCTCAAAGATCCTACTTCCAAACTAGCCAGGTGGGCTCTGAAATTACAAGAGTTTGACTTCGAGATCAAACATAGAAAAGGTAAATTAAATGTTGTAGCGGACGCATTATCCAGGTTGCTCGAAGTAGATGAAATAACTCAAGAAGAAGGTGATGATTTATATCTAGCGTTAAAAAAAAACATTATTTCAGATCCAGAAAAATTTCCAAATTTTACAATTAGAGATGGTAAGGTTTATAAAGTTTGCAAGAAGAACTTAAAAAAGGGAGTTCAATACAGTGAATGGAGATACTATGTTCCTCAGACCCAAAGATCAAAGATTTTACAGTTTTATCACGATAGTCCATTAGGAGGTCATTTAGGTGTGTCAAAAACAGCGAGAAAAATTCAAAACAAATACTATTGGCCTAATATGTATCGCGAAATCAAAAAGCATGTTAATGAGTGTGGAAAATGCCAGGAAAACAAGCATCCGAATACCTGTAACCGAGCACCAATGGGGACACAAAAAGAAACGAAAAGTCCATGGGAAGTAATCGCTGTAGACTACATGGGACCATTCCCTAGAAGCAGAGCTGGAAACCAACATCTATTGGTAGTAGTAGACGTTTACAGTAAGTTTTGCATTTTAAAACCGGTAAAAAGAGCTGAAGCAAAATCTCTAACTCAAATTCTGGAAAATGAAGTTTTTCTTATATTTGGCATACCCCGTACGGTTATCTCTGACAATGGAGTACAATTTACTTCTAAAGAATTTAGAAAACTGCTTGCTGAGTATAATGTTAAACATTTATTAAATGCTGTGTATCATCCACAGTCCAATCCCGCAGAGAGAATCAACAGAGTGATATTATCGAGTGTTAGGGCATACATCAAGGACGATCAACGAAATTGGGACGTAAACATTCAAAAAATTGCATGCGCGATACGAACAGCGGTACACGACTCAACAAAATATACGCCATACTTCATAAACTTTGGCAAGGAGATGGAGTTAGGAAAAGATATAGTTGAAAATCTGAATTCACAAGAACAAGTTGAGAATGACAGGCTAGCAAATCTTAACATTGCAAGAAAAGCAGTAACTCAAAATTTGAAAAACGCATATACGAAGTATGCTAACCATTACAATCTAAGAACCAGGCCAACTGAGTTCATCGAAGATGAAATTGTTCTTAGAAGATCCTTCAAGAAGTCGAACATGGCTGAACGGTTTAATGCTAAACTAGCGCCACAGTATATCAAAGCTCGCGTAAAGAAAAAAATCGGTCAAACATCTTACATTTTAGAAGATCTGGAAGGAAAGAATACAGCAAAATACCACGCAAACGACATAAGGAAATATAAAACTCAAGAAAATCACTCCGTGAATGTATTTGAATTAGTTCAATTTTAATGTGTTAAATGTTTAATTTAAGTCAGATAAATTTTGCTCCCTTTTAATGTGTTTAATGTTTAATTTAAGTCATAGATATTTTGCTTTGTTTTAATGTGTTTATTGTTGTGATACTATGTGCTATTTGTTTATACGTTAAGGTGTTGTTTCTATATAATAAGATAATTTATTTTGTTTCAAATATATTAAATGTCTAAAATACTTTCTTAGTTTATGACTTGCATGTTAGGTTTAGGTTTTCAGGTACATGGCTTCCAATTACTGTTGGACATGTTAGTCATAGGATTTTTGTTACATGTTTCCATGTTAGATCTAAGGTTTAGGTACATAGTTTTGCAGAGTTGCATTTGGTTATTACTTGTAGGTAAAGTGCAAGTCACATAATCTACAAGAGAGGGCGCTGTATTATGTCTGGGTTGTCCTAGTTTTCTTGCAGCGCGCTCGGAAAAATAAATTTTTTTTCACCAGTGTTTTGGTGGATGGTTAAGTTATATTAGGTTAAGTTTTTGGTCACATGATTTGCATGTTAGTTAAGTTTTCGGTTACATGTTCTGCATGTTAGTTCTAAGGTTTGAAAATATAGTTTTCACGTTTTGTGGCAGGTGTTTACTTGTAGGGATAACGCTAGTCGCATGATCCTTGTATGAGGTGCTGTGTTAGGTCTGGGTGTTCTAGTTTTCCTGCAGCACACTCGAAGTGGCAAGTAAATTCACCTACCTGGTTTTTTTTTGTATATATTCGTGTGTTTTTGAATTTGATAATGTTTCAAACATGTCAATCAACATGTTAGAAATAAATTTTGGTTCAAGGACTCACAAATGTTAGTTTATTTTGTTGCTTACATTATATTTGTATAGCAAGCTAGTTTTGAGATTTTAAAATACCTTTTTCCAAACTTAATTTGGAAAATGGTTCATGTGGTTAATTTGGAAAATGTTTTGAAAGCTTCTTGAAAAGAAAGTGCATGTCACAAATTTTTCAAGAAATGAGCTTTTGTTGGGTTCTATTTTCCCAGATGAGCTTTAGTTTAGGATTAACAAAACGATTTCTTTTTTTCATTATTTATTTAAATATAATTTATTTATTTATCTTCGTTAGGTGTTAATCTAATTTAGTTGTTTATTAGTGTTGTGGTATAGGTGTTAAAACTGTTAATTTATTTGCACGTTCTAGTTCTATTAATTTTTTTTATATTAACAAGGTGAAGGAAAGTAGTCGAAAGTATCCGCATCATTTCTGGAACTTTCGAGAGCATTTTGCTGTATTCATTGTTCGTTTATATTTTTCTTGGGTAGTACAACAAAATGCTCTCGAAAACCCAGCAATGGTGTGATGTAACGCGACAAGAATTTATTTCAATTGGCACTTGCCAGGTCCACTCATTTTGTGTTATAATTGTGGTTGTTTAACTCAAAACTATTTAATTTCTTAAATCAAATTTCAAATATAGTCAAAACTCATTCTTTTTCATTTTCAATCTATTTTTTTTGTATAAATTAATTTATCACACCTTTTATTATTGTTACATCCATCCTTTTATTTTTGAAAGCAAATTAAATTAATTTTTTATTAACAATTTTACTCATTTTTTTGAAAATAATAAAATTTAACTATTGTCTGTTGTATAATAAAATTTATCTTTTTATTTGTTAAATCTAATTAAATCTAATTAAAATTGTATAAACTAAAAAAAAATGTAAATATTAAAAATTTGTAACTCTTGTTAAATTTATAGTTAATTTTAGTTTAAAGTTGTACTAGCATAAAATATTGAAAAATTGAAGGAAACAATTGAGCCAATTTATATGAAAATCGTTAGCCAAACTCTGAAGAATGGAACGAAGATCAATAGGTTGAACAAGCTGAAATCCGCCGATCATTATTATTTTCCTCATTCAAACAAAATTTAAAATTAAATCCACGACATATGCTTTAATCGAAAATGTATTCGAAAAATTCATAAGGCAGGACAACCAACCCATTGACATAAATAATTTGGAGAAAATTTATGGAGATTTTCAATTATCATTTTGGAAGATGAAAAATTAAAAATATGATATCGGTCTATTCGTTTTTGGTGGTCATCGACTGCAGAACAAAAAAATAAAAATCAAGAGGAAAACATAAAAGCTATTCAAGCTGAACAAAGATTGAAAGGATTTGGAGTTCAATTAGAAGAATTGGAATTGGAAAAAATTATATTGGCGATCTTATGGATTTGGACAAACAGCAGAATTATATGAGTATTATTTATATTATAACATATTATTACAATTTATTTTTTTTTGTTTTAAATTTATATTCAATTAAATTAAAAAGAATTTTGGTGAAAATTTTCCTTCCGACATTATTTTTATAGTTAAAAATAATTTTATATAAATCAATAAATATTATAACGTTGATAATTGTTTGTGTATTATTTGTTATTTAAAATTAATGTTTTCGATCGTGATTTTGTTGTATAAATAGTGTTTTGTGAATTTAGGTCGATTTATGTGTTTTGAATATTATTTTTTACAAGAACTCATAGAACTGCTTCAACACTAACATATGAGACAAAGGCCCGTCTCACCCAATATTTAAGCGCAAAGCGCGAAAGGACGGTTATACTTTCCTTGAAACTTCTGCAACAATTGTTTGAACCGGTTCAACATGAAAAGTATATTGATCAACACCAGCATCGGCCATTGGTTCTATCCACTGATCTGGGTTCGATACAATCATACGAGTTTCACTCATAAATTTTTTTACCACCAAAACCGGGTTCAACGGTCATAATTAAAATCATATCAGCTAAGGGAATGTACTCTTTCACAAGCTCATCCGGAGTGCCTGGTTTTAAAGCTAAACCAACCTCCATTCCAGTTTTTTTAACTTTCCTTAAAACTTCTGCAACAATTGTTTGAACCGGTTCAACATGAAATGTATATTGATCAACACCAGCATCGGCCATTGGTTCTATCCCACGATCTGTGTTCGGTACCATCATATGAGTTTCACAGAAAGCATCCTTTATTTTCGTATTTCGTAAACATTTAACTATCGGATGTCCAAAAGTTAGGTTAGGAACAAAATGACCATCCATAACATCTAAATGTAAATAATCTGCACCATTCTTGAGGAGTTTTACTGATTCTATATACAATTCTGATAAATCTGCGTTTAAAATTGAGGATCCCAATTTTTGCTTTCAGGGTCATTCCAATGTGACTAACGTAACATTTATACCGAAATTCACAACTTTGTTTACTTATAACTAAAACAGTAAATATTATTTTAAGCACTTGTTGACTTTTTAAAATGTAAATCAAGTTTATTTATCTAAATCAGGAAGCTTTTTATTTAAATTAAAATTTTTAGATATTTTTTAAATAAAAATTTAAATGTGACTAACGTAACATTTTTATGCCATAAAATTAACACCTAAATTATGAACCAAAATTATCTAAATGTTGAAAATCTACATAAAATTTATTGATAAGTTTCTTCAATATAATTAATGTATTTTTCAAAAAAGCCAATAACTTTTTAAAAAATATGATAGTTTTTCATAAATTGGCTCTTTTGATTAAAATGATGTGTGACTATCGTAACGTGACTAACGTAACATTAAAGAATTCATGTATTTAGAATGCTTACCTCATTTATTTGGCAAGAAAAGCAGTCCAATTCAGACACTCCAAACTTGAGCTTCCAGTAAATAAAAAGTCTAAAACAATTCAGTTTATTATATTTGTGCTATGCTAAATTCTTTTAAGATATATTTTATCTCGTATAATAAGCCTTTTTCATTCTAAACAAGAATACCAGATTGTAATTTTTTGAAAGTTTTGCCATATCTTATAGTAGAATATATGAAAAAAAAAAAATAAATAAAAAAAATTTAAAAAACACACTTTTTGAAAAACGAACTAAAAAGCAGAAAATAAATTTTGCATTAACACCAGCGTTATGTCTCCTATAATTAATTATATTTCCTTTGAAATTGTTAGAAGAAAAAATATTTAAACGGTATTTAACACATCTTAGCATAGATGCAAATATTAAATTTTTGACTAATTTAAAATGCTAATTTTCGATTGACAAACAGTCTTCCGTTCCCATTTGTTACATAAAATAAAAGTGGGTGACGCATACGTTAATATAGAAAAGGAACAAATGTATTCTATGTTAATCTCTAACAAGAGAGACTACCAACGTTTATTCCCTTTCGTTTCTGAATGCGCCACCCACTTTTATTTTATGTAACAAATGGGAACGGAAGACTGTTTGTCAATCGAAAATTAGCATTTTAAATTAGTCAAAAATTTAATATTTGCATCTATGCTAAGATGTGTTAAATACCATTTAAATATTTTTTCTTCTAACAATTTCAAAGGAAATATAATTAATTATAAAAGACAAAACGCTGGTGTTAATGCAAAATTTATTTTCTGCTTTTTAGTTCGTTTTTCAAAAAGTGTGTTTTTTAAATTTTTTTTATTTATTTTTTTATTTTAGAGTTTTTAGTTATATAATTTTACCTACAAATAAGTTAGCCACATAATTTCACAGAAAATACACCATAAGTAAAACTAGCAATTAAATCATTTACCGAAAATTTAATATTCTTTGAAATTTAAAGTAATTTTAATAAGGTTAATTGCACTATAACAATTGTAAGTATGTTATTTAAAAATCCAGTGTAAAATTTTATTGCGTTTCTTTGCTCGTTGTATTAATTTTAAGTTGTACATAAATTATTAAATATATATGTTCGCCCAAATGTCAAGTTTTTTTCGGAAAAAAGGTCTGAATTATAGAGCTTTTTCCTTAAAATTCGAATCGTTATATTACTGTATGTAATTGACAGATTACATACAGCAATGATAATTAGAAATCATTAATTATGTATTAAAATGTATTGAAAAAATAATAATTATGCAACTATAGTAAAAAAACTTAACGAGAACACAAAACAATCTGGATTTAGAAGAAATAACAATTATTTAAAATTTTCGAAAAATCACTCATTATTTACAATTTAAGGCCATTTTTTCATATAAAAATGACAAAAATGTGTAATATGTCCTCTATTATAATGAGATACTCAGTATGAGCAAAATTTCAGCGCTGTAAATAGACATTCAGATCTTATGAATTTTCATATTTTCATACATAATAACTGATTTTTAAATATCATTGCTGTATGTAATCTGTCAAATACACCAAAATAACGATTTGAACTTTAAGAAAAAAGGTCTATAAGCTTTGAGCGAAATGTCATACTTTTATTTTTTTTTGTGTTCATTATTTATAATGTAAGGCTCTTTATCCATATGAAATGACACAAACATGTATGATGTCTATTATTATAATGATATACACAGTATTACCAAAATTCCTTCGCTCAAAATGAGTCAACCAGAGGATGAGGATTTCAGTGCAATTCTTTAAGGTCTTTCAGAATGAAAAAAAATTTGAATTTTTTTTCTTCAGATTTATAAAGTTTTTTGCTTTAAAAGTTTTAGAAATACGTACTGACTGCTTCAACAAACATGTCTTTTCAATTTGGGATTAATAACATAATGGGAAGTTACTGAAAAATGAATCACAAAATTCCACACATCAAAGCTCTCAAGAGTCAAGTTAAATAAAAGTGTGTAATAAAATGATGGGTCACAGTTGCAGTTTTGTGAAGAAAAAAAATTTAGCTTGAAAGTTGACTTTAAAATGGAATGACCCTTCAGACATTTTTAATTTTGAACTTAAACAAATCTGCGTTTAAAATTGAGGGTTCAATTTTTGCTTGCAAAGACATTTTTGGTTTTGAACTATAAAATTTAGAAATTGTGGAAACACTGAGTTTTTCTCGAAATTCTAGCGTAACATTTATAAAAGTGAACTGTTGCATGAAAATATGTATGTAGAAATAATCTTAAATTTTAACTATATGTATTTGTTAAAACGTCATATCTTTGATATGACAACGATGATCAAATTTCATTGTATTTAAGAAGATTATTTATAAATATATATATTAATGCCACGGTTCACTTTTTTTAAATGTTACACAAGAATTTCGAGTTTGTTTATTTTGACAATTGACATTAGTATTTTAGTGACATTCAGGGCTATGATTTTGCAAAATGCATTTTCTACAAACTGTTAGGCGCCTGTATAACTACGAAATTTTTTGAGATAAAATTTTTGATTTTAATATTTAAGAAAATATATTTTATTTATATTGTCTGTTTTCCGTGCTTTTTTCAGCTTTTTAGTTTTAAAACATGCTACAATTTTAAATGTAAAGAATATTTATATAGTTTGAGCCATTGAATGGGTATAATAAGGATATAAATTATAATAATCAAATAATGTTTTTCAAAATTTGATTTTCTCATGGTTAGCTGTAAGATAAGTGCTCGTCAAAATTTTAGTTGAGCTGTTTATTTGTTTGGATAATTTTTTTTGGTATATTAAAAAACTCTACCGGAATTTATGTTGTAATTCCTATTAAAAAAAATTTTTACTAAAACAAAATCAAAATTTAACAATATTGTTATTTGTGAAATCAAAAGAAAAAATAGATAATTTATAAGTGTGAAAAGTGTGTGTTACAAGTTTAATTTTGTAATTAAGTAACTGCTGTTGGTGAATATCACGGTAAATTTAGATATTTTTTATAATTCATAAATAGTTTACAATATAGTTCTTACTATTGGTATTGGGCTATTATTTTGAAAACGTACATTTTTTTGTCGATTTTTAAATTTTTGATTTTTTTAAAATCTGAAATTTTGATATATTGTTGGTATTGACGAAAGAGAAAAAGTTATTACTTCGGTCTGAAAGACCTAAGTATTACATTCATGAGCCAAAAGTGAAATTCTTACCCCCACTTTTTTTGGCATTTCTCGACGTTTTAGGACCTACTGATTCTAAAAAAGCAAAAAAAAATGTATGTCTATCTGTCGGCCGTCCGGCCGTCCGTCATTACCTACGTTGCAGGGAAAACCGCTGGAGGGATTTCAAAAATTTTTTTTCTGAAAATAGGTATACTCAAGAGACAGGTCCGAAAGGACGCTGTGTTCGATAACTGTACCGGAAGTATGTCAAAAAAATCATTATGTGTGTTTCATTGTGTTTCAACGTTCATTTTAAGCGATTACGAGTAGGAACATTAAATTTGGCGAAATCTTGATGGTTGGGATTGGTATGTGAGATCAAAAACTAAATTATTGCATTATAAGTTTGTCAAAAAACTGTTGTCAAGTGTGTCAAAAGAAAGATTTTTATTTATTTTTTTACCTAATTTTTTGGAAAAAAAAAATAAAATTAATTGTTTGTTTGAAATGAAGTTTTATTATTATTATTGAGAATTATGGCATTATAAATTTGTCAAAAAAATGTTGTCAAGTGTGTCAAAGAATGTATTTTGTATTTATTTTTTACCCAATTTTTTGGAGAAAAATAAAATTGTTTGTTTGAAATGAAATTTTATTATTATTATTGAGAATTATGGCATTATGGAGAATTATGGCATAAGTTTGTCAAAAAAATGTTGTCAAGTGTGTCAAAAGATAGATTTTTATTTATTTTTTTACCCAATTTTTTGGAAAAAAATAAAATTGTTTGTTTGAAATGAAATTTTATTATTATTATTGAGAGTTATGGCATTATAATTTTGTCAAAAAATGTTGTCAAATGTGTCAAAAACAAGGTTTTTATTTATTTTTTACCCAACTTTTTTAGAAAAAAAATAAAATTAATAGTTTGTATGATATGATATTTAATTATTATTATAGAAGAATTATGGCATTATAAGTTTGTCAAAAAATAATGTCAAGTGTGTCAAAAAATGATTTCATTTATTTTTTTAGCCAATTTTTTGGAAAAAAAATGTAGCCGTTTTTATGACGTAAATGTAATTTAAAATGAAATTGGACATAGAAATTTTTGAATTTGTTATAGTTTTTGAAATATTTTTGGAATTTTGAAAAAGTTTGTATTATTGATTTTGTAATAATTTTTGCAATATTTTTAGAATTTCGGCAAAAGTTTTAAATTTTGATTTTGTAAGAATTTTTGGAATATTTTTAGAATTTTGAAAATTTTTAATCTATTATTATAATTTTTGGAATTTTGAAAAAATTTTCAATTTTTGATTTTGTAATAATTTTTGCAATATTTTTAGAATTTTGGAAAAAGTTTGGATTTGTAAGAATTTTTGAAATATTATTGGAATTTAGAAAAAAATTAAATATTTGATTTTATTCTAATTTTTGGAATATTTTTGGAATTTTGAAAAAGTTTGATTTTATTTAATTTAACAATATTTTTGAAATTTTGACCATAATTTTCCGGCAACGTATTGCTGTTTCGTCTTAGTTTTGTAATAAATTTTTAAACAGAGATAAAAAATACTTGTACTTTAACAAAGAGTTATGTTTGATATACATCGCTGCCCAAAACTAAAAACCATGTCCTCATAAAAGTTTTTTGCCGAACACTATATCAAAATCTTTAACCAAGACCGAAGTCTTGATATCTCAGAGCTGTGAGATTTCAGCCCCTCCATATTTTCAGTTTTTATTTTTTGATTACTCTGAATTGGAGTTATACGCGGTTGAATTTTTTAGGTTTTTTCACGTCGTTTTGGTAATGGTGTCAATGTTTTGTTATAGGTGCCACAAATTTCATGCGATTTACGTATAGTTTTGCAAATAAAGAGAAAAATAGTTGAATAATCGAAATGTGTAAGTTGGAAATTAATAATTTTTCTCTTTTCCGCTAGGCGGCGCATTAAACCTTGGTTTACTTCAAAGCTCATATCTCAAAAATCGTCCTTTTTTTTTGTTTTTCACAAATTTTAAAGTAAACACATGCAGCTATGAAACTAAAAAATAAAAAGTGGGTTATTCCATATGGATTTTTTATACGATTTTTTAAAGTTTAGTATATGAAAAATTCACATGTGTTTTTACATCAAATTAATTATGCTTTGCTAAATGTGAATCTAATATATTGAAAATCTTATATTTTAACATCTGTACTAAATATTGAAACATATTCTGTGCATTACTCATTGGAAAACATTTTTTTTATTGAGAATAAGAATTTGAGATTCCAACGACCGAAGATTGTAATTTACTTTCAACATTTTAACACTAACATTAGCATGAGACTGTTATTAATAAATATTTTTTCTATAAAAATCATAATTTAATGAAACAATAATAATATTACAAACAAATACCCTAAAAAATTAATTTATTATTTTTTTTGCCTCTGAATTGAAATCGGATTTGATTATCGGAAAAGGAAAACACTTTGGCAATTATTTTTTCGCGTGTAGTGTTATCCCGTAAAAAATACTGAGATCCTTGAGGTCCACTAATTGTTTGTGTCCAAAAACCGCAAAAAAAATCAATCATGTAGTTCGATATCTCCTGAAGACACATGAAAATTTCAAACGTGGTTGATTGGTGGTTGACCACAAAGTTCTATCATTTCAAATGATTCCCTTGCTGTTGATATTTTCTCTCCTTTAAGCGATGCTTTTCGGGCTTCTCTTTTAAGTCTGCTTCCAATCTCATCCGATGGACCCTTTCCATATGCAGTTGCAAAGAAGAAATGCTGCAGGTATTTTAAAATCAACCATATGTTTGCAAAGATTTATGAAATTCCTCTTATTTTTATATTTTCTTTTTAGAGTTTCTGAGCCATCCGCAAAATATAAAAGTATTTTAATACTTAGAATGGACCAATAATAATGACCAGTATTGCAGCAATAGCCGAGTACTAGCAACCACGACTGGGCTATTAAAAACACATAAAATATTATTATATGTAAATTTAAATAAATTAAATACAAAATAATTAAAATAAAATTGAAATGTCTAATGAAAAAAAATTTGAAACTCATACCAACATTAACAATAATATCACAGTCTTTCAGCTGAGAAACGATAACTAAACTATAGGTAAAATTTTTCAAATTATTTATTTCTAAAATGGATATTACTCCTACTTTGGTGAATTTAACCGAATGACATAGATCGGGCAATTCATGTTTGCAGTACTGACCCAATAACAATATCCAATTAATGCTAAACATTTATTGATAGACCATATAAAGTAAAGTGTACTGGCTATTTTCTATAAACCGTAGATCGGTCGATTTATGGTTCTAGTAAGGACCCAATAAATATAGCCAAATACTGTTAAGGGCAATTCTTGGCCATTCAAAAGTAACTGTATACTGGCTCTTTTCTGTAAACCATAGATCGGCCGATGAATGGTTCTAGTACCGGCCCAATAACAATAGTCATGTTCTGTTAACCATTAATGGGCCAGTGTTTGACCGTATTTCAAGGTCTGGCAAACTCTGCTTGGGTTTTCACCGGATAAAACTACAGTCGATAAAATAATTGCCAAAATGTTTTCCTTTTCCGATAATCAGAAATATTTCAATTTAGTGGCAAAAAAAGTATATAAATTAATTTGTTTATGGGTGATTCTACAAAAAATCGGGTAACTCCATGTCATCAGTCAATAGATACCAAGTTTTATTATATTTTGTTGATATTTCAATTTATTTTAAAAGAATTAAAAGTTTTTCATTTGGTCACCCAATTTCAGTTATTTATTTTAAATACAAGTGTGATAAACAGCCAATATATCCTCAAAATGTCAGTCCCCCTGGCATGTCACCACCACGAAAACGCGCAATAAAATGGCTGTATATTTTATATTACTATTAATTTAGGGAAAGTTACTATTTTTCTATAATCTGTAATGTGCATAGTAGTTTATATCACAAATTTCATAATCTAATATTCTCAAGGTTAGTAGAAAAATAATAACAAACTTTGTCATCAGTTTTTATCGTCAGTCCCTTGTGTGTCTTTCAAATTTGAAATTCTCGGTAAATATATATCACCGACGCAAGGTCAATTCCCAGTTAAATTTTAGCGTTGGTAGTAAAGTTAGCTACAAACCACGGCATTTGACGGGCGCTATTACTATGCCAGTGCTAGAGTGGTTGTTAACGTGTATATACGTGCCTAGCTAGTCAAAATATCAGTACTCTGGTGATTCGTTATTTTCTTGTACACCTGAGTTTTGTTTTAATTTAAACACAGTTACCTTTGATTTGTTAAAATGCAGCTTATTGATATTCGAAAAAACCAAAAAAAACAATAGTTGTAAATATAATCTTAAATTTATGTCTTCTTCAACAATCCCCTGGCGTCAGTCTCCTGGTCAGTATTTAAACGTTTTCATGTCTCATAGGCAAAGATTGTCAATTTTTTTGATTCTATTGTTTCTTGATTTCTCAGAAAATGTATACTATTACTAAAACTCTAAAATGATATAATTTAAGTAATATTACGTTATTAAAATGTCAACAACTGTTTTGAGGTAGTTCTTACGGTATTACACGGTAACAGTTGTTTTTAATAGTTACTTAAGTGGTTTAATATTTAAAATATAAGTCCTATTATTAGATTCAATGAAATTTAATCAAGGTTTTAGTCAATTTCATACATTACTCTGTTACCCTCGTCAAGGGGTCAAATTCATAAAAATTAAAATATCTCAAAATATACTAAAAAAAGTGACTGGCCCGATTGGGATATAGTCATTAGATTACCCATCTTAAATATCCGAATTTGTAGAAATTTAAAATAAAAAATATAGTCAACAAAATATCTTTAAAAGTGACCCAATTTTTGTAGAATCACCCTTATGTATTTGCTTGTAATATTATTATTGTTTCATTAAATTATAGTTTATTAGTTTTTAAACTATATATTTTATTAACAACACAATTTTGTAATACAAACACTTTTTATTCTTATATAATCAAACAATTTTAATTTATAGAATTTTACAACAAAATTTAAATCGCGTCAGACATTTGGGTCCTACAAGGGTTCTACAAATTTAAGATTATAAAAAATATTTATTAATAATAGTCTCATGCTTATGTTAGTGTTAAGATGTTGAAAGATTATGATTTAATCTTCGGTCGTTAGGTCTCCAAGTCTTATTCTCAATAAAAAATGTTTTCCAATGAGTAATGCACAATATATGTTTCAATATTTAGTACAGATGTTAAAATATAAAATTCTCAATATATTAGATTCACATTTAGTAAAGCATAATTAATTTGATGTAAAAACACATGTGAATTTTTCATATACTAAGCTTTAAAAAATCGTATAAAAAATCCATATGGAATAACCCACTTTTTATTTTTTAGTTTCATAGCTGCATGTGTTTACTTTAAAATTTGTGAAAAACAAAAAAAAGGACGATTTTTGAGATATGCGCTTTGAAGTAAACCAAGGTTTAACGTGCCGCCCAGCGGAAAAGAAAAAAAATATTAATTTCCAACTTACACATTTCGATTATTCAACCATTTTTCTCTTTATTTGCAAAAATATACGTAAATCGCGAGTTGGGTGAGTTTTCTGCATAGGATCTTGATGAAACTTTGGCAAATGATACAGGTTCACTCGAAAATGGAAGATCTGGATTCATTTCAAATTTGGACAAAATGGCGGGGGGTCTCCCGAACACCTCTAAGTTTAAATCTTGAATAACTTCTGATCCCGGGCTATGATCTTATTGAAACTTAGTATATAAGGTTTTAATACTGTTTCCAATATTTCTGCATACCAACTTCCGGTTTGTCACTTCTTGTTAAAAAGTTTTTTTTTCAGGTGTTTATCCCTACTGTAGCCTACAATTACCGATCGATTTTCATGAAACGTTGCGAAAAGCTTTTAAATAACATAAGAAAGATTTTATTAGCTTTTGGAGCACATTGGATAGAGGGTTGGGGGTCCACCATACAACAGGTGGTTTTTTCCACAAAGTTTTTATGTTTGTTGGGAGCATAAAACATTCGTTCGTTAATGAATTTTGATGACACTTTGGAAAAAGACGCAAACATGTATGACAAAAAACTGATTAGTTTTTGAGCGATAGTGACCAAAGTGGTGGGGGGTCCCTGGAGAACCTGTTTTTTTTAAAGCTCTAGAACTTCGGTACCTGATAAGCGAATTGGATGAAACTTGGTACATGAGTATGTTGTACGGTTTACAATAGTTCTGCATCCCAACTTCCGGTTTTTCACTTCCGGTAAAAAATTTTTTTTGTACTTTTTTGAAGTTTTGTCAGTGTCCTTATGCACACTACAGCCTACAATAATGAAGTGATTATGATGAAACTTATGGAATAGGGTTCCAATTAGTGTGAAAAGATAATTATCATGTTTTAGGACACATTGATCAAGGTGGTGGGGGGTCTACCATACAAATGCTGACTTTTCACACTTTGTTTTTTAAGTTTGTTGGGAGCATACAGACTTCGTTCATTAATTTATTTCAATGACACTTTGGAAAAAGATGGAGACTTAAGTAACAAAGAACTGATTAGTTTTTGGATAGTATTGGAATAAGTAGTGGGGGTCCTCCCGAACACCTGTTTAATGTGTCACACTTTTTTCAATGTTTGTTGGGAGCACACAGCATTCGTTCGTGAACGAATTTTGATGACACTTTGGAAAAAGATGCAAACATGTATGGCGAAGAACTGATTAGTTTTTGAGCGATAGTGAACAAAGTGGTGGGGGGTCCCTGGAGCACCTGTTTTTTTGAAAGCTCTATAACTTCTGTACCTGATAAGCGAATTGGATGAAACTTGGTACATGAGTATGTAGTACGGTTTACAATAGTTCTGTATCCCAACTTCCGGTTTTTTAACTTCCGGTAAAAAATGTTTTTTGTACTTTTTGAAGTTTTGTCAGTGTCTTTATGCACACTACAGCTTACAATAATGAAGTGATTATGATGAAACTTATGGAATAGGGTTCCAATTAGTGTGAAAAGATAATTATCATGTTTTAGGACACATTGATCAAGGTGGTAGGGGGTCTACCATACACATGCTGACTTTTCACACTTTGTTTTTTAAGTTTGTTGGGAGCATACAGACTTCGTTCATTAATTTATTTCAATGACACTTTGAAAAAAGATGGAGACTTAAGTAACAAAGAACTGATTAGTTTTGGATAGTATTGGAATAAGTGGTGGGGGTCCTCCCGAACACCTGTTTAATGTGTCACACTTTTTTCAATGTTTGTTGGGAGCACACAGCATTCGTTCGTGAACGAATTTTGATGACACTTGGAAAAAGATGCAAACATGTATGGCGAAGAACTGATTAGTTTTTGAGCGATAGTGAACAAAGTGGTGGGGGGTCCCTGGAGCACCTGTTTTTTTGAAAGCTCTATAACTTCTGTACCTGATAAGCGAATTGGATGAAACTTGGTACATGAGTATGTAGTACGGTTTACAATAGTTCTGCATCCCAACTTCCGGTTTTTAACTTCCGGTAAAAAATGTTTTTTGTACTTTTTTGAAGTTTTTTCAGTGTCTTTATGCACACTACAGCCTACAATAATGAAGTGATTATGATGAAACTTATGGAATAGGGTTCCAATTAGTGTGAAAAGATAATTATCATGTTTTAGGACACATTGATCAAGGTGGTGGGGGGTCTACCATACAAATGCTGACTTTTCACACTTTGTTTTTTAAGTTTGTTGGGAGCATACAGGCTTCGTTCATTAATTTATTTCAATGACACTTTGGAAAAAGATGGAGACTTAAGTAACAAAGAACTGATTAGTTTTTGGATAGTATTGGAATAAGTGGTGGGGGTCCTCCCGAACACCTGTTTAATGTGTCACACTTTTTTCAATGTTTGTTGGGAGCACACAGCATTCGTTCGTGAACGAATTTTGATGACACTTTGGAAAAAGATGCAAACATGTATGGCAAAGAACTGATTAGTTTTTGAGCGATAGTGAACAAAGTGGTAGGGGGTCCCTGGAGCACCTGTTTTTTTGAAAGCTCTATAACTTCTGTACCTGATAAGCGAATTGGATGAAACTTGGTACATGAGTATGTAGTACGGTTTACAATAGTTTTGCATCCCAACTTCCGGTTTTTCACTTCCGGTAAAAAAAATTTTTTTGTACTTTTTTAAGTTTTTTCAGTGTCCTTATGCACACTACAGCCTACAATAATGAAGTGATTATGATAAAACTTATGGAATAGGGTTCCAATTAGTGTAAGAAGATAATTATTATCTTTTGGGATATATTGATCAAAGTGGCGGGGGTTCTACCATACAACTGCTGACTTTTCACACTTTGTTTTTAAAGTTTGTTGGGAGCATACAGACTTCATTCATTAATCAATTCTAATGACACTTTGGAAAAAGATGGAAACTTAAATGACAAGGAACTGATTAGTTTTTGGACAATATTGGGATAAGTGGTACGGGGTCTCCTGAACACCTGTTTACTGTGTCATCATTTTTTCAATGTTTGTTGGGAGCACACAGCATTCGTTCGTGAACCAATTTTGATAAAACTTTGAAAAAAGATGCAAACATGAATGGCAAAGAACTGATTAGTTTTTGAGCGATAGTGAACAAAGTGGTGGGGTTGTCCCATACACCTGTTTTTTTTGAAGCTCAATAACATCTGTACCTGATAATCGAATTGGATAAAACTTTGTACATGAGCATTTAGTATGATTTACAAAAATTCTGCATCCCAACTTCCGGTTTTTTACTTCCGGTAAAAAAAATTTTTTTTAATTGTTGGCAGTTTTTTCAGTATCTTTATGCACACTACAGCCTACAATAATGAAGTGATTATGATAAAACTTATGGAAAGGTTTCAATTAGTGTGAGAAGATAATTATCATCTTTTGGGACACATTGATCAAAGTGGCGGGGGTCTACCATACAACTGCTGACTTTTCACACTTGGTTTTTAAAGTTTGTTGGGAGCATACAGATTTCATTCATTAATCAATTTTAATGGCACTTTGAAAAAAGATAAAGACTTTATTGACAAAGAATTGATTAGTTTTTGGACAATATTGGGATAAGTGGTGGGGTCCTCCCGAACACCTGTTTATTGTTTCAATGTTTGTTGGAAGCATACAACATTCGTTCGTTAAGTAATTTTGATTACACTTTGCAAAAAGATTCAAATATGTATGGCAAGGAACTGATTAGTTTTTTTAGCGATAGTGCACAAAGTGGTAAGGGGTCCTCCAAGCACCTGCTATTTTGGAAGCTCAATAACGTCTGTACCTGATAATCGAGTTGGATGAAATTTGGTACATACACATTTAGTACGGTTTACAACAGTTCTGCATCCTAACTTCCGCTTTGTC
The DNA here is from genome assembly GCA_963693315.1 of Diogma glabrata. Taxonomy (NCBI): domain Eukaryota; kingdom Metazoa; phylum Arthropoda; class Insecta; order Diptera; family Cylindrotomidae; genus Diogma; species Diogma glabrata. The sequence goes on along the minus strand of OY856187.1, from coordinate 297,242,390 downwards.
ACTTCCGATAAAATTTTTGTTTATTTTTTCTGGTACAACAGAGTTTATGTTTGTTGGGATACTACTGCCTGCTTCAATATTTTTATTATTAGAACTACGAAGTCCATAATATTGGTTAGCTTTTAATTAAAGTATTTTATGGATATTAGCTCATTATATATCCAGAACACTATGTTTCCAGAGCTGTGGTGAAGTCAGCCTATGCATCAGCGTCGCAATATTTTTTCTTTCGTCAATACCATCAATATATCAAAATTTCAGATTTTTTTAAAAATAGTCGATTTTTTTTCGATGTACGTTTTCAAAATACTTGCCCATCCATTATAGATAAATAAGTTTACAAGAAAAATCTCCCTAAATAAAACCCAACTTTTCCTATAGATTTTGACCTGCTGCACACGAATATCATATTAATTTTTTTAGTTTAGCTCTTTTTATGAGATATTCGCGAAAAAAAAGGTTATTCCGGTTTTTGGATGGCATATTTTACAAAACAAACAAATTCAACATATTAATGAAACAAGTGTATAGTAAAGATGCTAACAAATATGTTGAGCTTTGTTTGAAAAAATCCATCAATGATTCTGGAAGTTATACGGGAAAAAAGTTGAAAAAAAAATCAAAAATTTGTGTTTTTTTAAAATTTTTCTATATTCAACGCCATAAATTTTGAACAAACAATGGGCCCGATTCAGTAAAATCTTTTATTGAAAATTTCTGTTATTCTTTTATTTTTTGTATGAAGTTTTATAACGGGAAAATAAAATTTCATACAAAAAATAAAAGAATAAAAGAAATTTTCGATAAAAGATTTTACTGAATCGGGCCCAATGATTGTAAATTTTTTTTTAATTTCTTTGAGCCTACAGTTTATTCAATATTCTTTCTTTTAAGTTAAAAATCACGAATTTGGTGCAGTTGCAGTTGCAAGTTATTCAGGTTTTCCCAAAAAAATTCAAAACTCAAATTTAAAAAAAAAAAATTTCTTGACTGAGAATAATTTCAATTCTGCAACATAATTGATTTATATATAAGTTGTTATGCAGATTTTCGGGTTAAAATCGCGATTTATGGTCAAAACCTGGTCGTAACACAACGTTAAAAATTAAATGAACATTTTCTCTATTGTACCACTTTGTTTAGGTTAAGTTGCAGTTGACATAACTATTTCTCGGCATCCCCAGTTTTTCTTCATTCAGTTTTATGCCAAAGTAATGAAGGTATGTAATTCTTATATATGGAGTGATTTTTTAGCAGGATGTATTATGCAAATTCAACGAATAAAACAAAATGAATATGGACTATTTTTTCACTTGAAACTTCTTGAGAAGCCACTTTAATAAATTTAACTTTACTCTTTACTATTTTAAAAGAATTCTTAACTGATGTTTGAGAACGACTGAACTTGTAAAATATTATTTACGATGCCGCACAAAAGAAAAGAAAAATACATAAAAACGCGGTTGAAATAAGGAAAACTCAAGATGGATCGCAGTTTTTATTCAAAAATCTGTATAACAGCTTAAATATAAATGAATTATGTTGCAGAATTTAAATTATTCTTAGTAAAAAAAATGTTTTTTCCAAATTTTTAGTTTTGCCTTTTTGAAAAAACCTAAATAACTTGGTGCATCCTGCGCCAAAGTTTGTGTGTTTTAGCTTAAAAGAAAGGGAGTTGAATTTACCACGGGCTTCAAGAATTTACAAAAATTTACAATCATTGTTTATTCAAAATTTATGGCGTTGAATATGGAAAAATTTTTTAAAAACAAAATTTTTGATTTTGTTTCAACTTTTTTCGAATGTAACTTCAGAATCCTCGATGGATTTTTACAAAAATAGCTCAAAATGTTTGTTAGCATCTTTACTATGCACTTGTTTCATTAATACATTGAATTTGTTTGGTTTGTAAAATATGCAATCCAAAAACCGAAATAACATTTTTTTTCACCGAAAAAATTGGTTTATCGCAAATGTCTCAAAAACAAGAGCTAAACATTGACTATATAATACTCATTGACTATATAATATTATATAGTCAATGAGCTAAACTAAAAAAATGAATATGATATTCGTGTTTAGCAGGTCAAAATCCACAAAAAAGTTGGGTTTTAGTCAGGGAGACAAAAAAAGATCGAAATTTGTAAACTAGTGTAATGGGCGAAGAAAAGGCGTTAGAGTTGATTTGGTCAATCATAGCATTTGAAGATAATAATCCATAGAATAATAATCCATATCCATAGATAATGATCCATAGAAGTGAACCAAGATATTCTGATGACATTGACCTAGAAGACAATACAAATGAAAATAATTTTGCCCAGTCTTCAACCACTTTAACAACAGCAGATGGTGATATGTTTTTAGAGTAAGATTACCGAGTACCGTAAGATTAAACTAAATGTTGAAACTGAATTGAAAATGAAATTATGCCATTAAAATTTTTGGACAAAAAGTATTATTTTAAGCCGGATTTACTAAATTAATATCTTCAACCGTAACATATATTAAAATTAATTTTTGGCATGTAGAAATATAAATAACTGTTATTTTTTTTTTTAAGGGGTTCACACTCCATGTAGGAGCGTTGCCAGGCTAATCAGCTTTGAATATTCACCACGGTCATTCGCAACAGCGACATAATTACCAAGGCAGGCGATTTTTTTAAGGTTATTACGTCAGTCTCCCATTGTAGTCGTGGTCTACCTCGTGGTCGCCCACTCCCTGGGGTACTAACGTACATTTTTCTAATCATTCCAGACTGTGAATCGGCTCGTAGAATATGCACAAACCAAACAATCCTATTAGAACGGATACAACCTATTATATCAGGACCCTCAAGAAGGTCTCTGATCTCAAAGTTATACCGGGTTCTATACTCTCTATCATCTGTCTTAAGTGAACCAAAAATGTAGCGTAGGATCTTACGCTCAAATACAGATAAATGGGATTCGTCATTTTGTTTAAGGGTTCACGTTTGTGACCCATACATCAACTTGTTGTTAGTTGATACATACGGTGATCCAAGGAGAGGTTTAATTAAGTAGAAAGTTCGATTACCTGTTGCGATTCGAGCTTTTATATCTGTAAGTATGCTGTTGTTTGAGTCAAACATTGATCCCAAATATTTAAAAAGTTCAATTCCCTCAATTCGTTTATTGTCGTACATCAAATTCTTCTTCTCAGCCTCTCTTGAAACATTCATATGTTTGGTTTTATTGTAGTTAATTTGCAGACCAATTTTCCTAGCACCACTCTTTCTCAAGCGACTTGAAAGTCTCACCCATAACCGCTTCACTTCGCCCGAGGATGACAACATCATCAGCGTAAGCAATCATCTGTACTGAGTAGGGTTTCTCAAACGGGATCCCGTTTTCCCCGGGATCCCGGGGGTAAATTTTTATCCCGTTTTCCCGGGATTTCATCCCGGGTATCCCGCTAGTTTTTATTAACATTTTTTTTGTACTTTTTTCAAAGATATTAAAAGTTTTCTCACTCGAAAATCGAGTAGTTTTTAATTCTTTTCCCTCTGTAGTAATTAATTTCGTTCAAAATTAGGAAAATGTTTTTTTGACACATATGGCATCATGGTTTTTTTGTATGGTTTTTTTTGACACATATAAACACAACAAATTAAAACCAATCAAACTTAAAATAGGTAAATTTTTCTGAGAAATCTACCTAAAAATTGCGCTTCATTTCTCTTAATTAATGTTTAATGGTTCTCTTGGACGGATGGTTCAATGGATGGCTCAATGGACGTTTCGTCACGAAAATTCGGACAAAATTGAGTGATGGAGTGAGCCATTGACAACCTAGTTTTTTGAAAAATTGTTTAAAAATTAGCATTATGAATTTATTTTTGTTTTGTTTTTATGTATTCTTTTTTATTTAGTTTTTATTTTATTTAGTTTTTCTAATTAAAAATAATGGAAATTTAAAAATCAATAGCGCATTTTTTGTGCTGTTTTAATTTTACAAATTTTTCTACCATCCAATTAGAAAAATCTAACTTTTTAGCGTTTCCCGGGATTTACCGGGATCCCGGGAATCTGATATTTTTTGTCCCGGCTTCCCGGGATTTGAATTTCTACGGGAAATGAGAAACCCTAGTACTGAGTTTATTGACAAGACATTGTTATTAATAATAAGACTGAATCTAACAAAATATGGTGTGCAATTTATGAAATTTTTTTGCTATCCACAAAATTGTCGATCGATCTAGTTTCGAACCGATAAGAACTTTTTATTACACTTTAAAAAAGTTTATCATTCTCATCAGGGCTAGCCGACTAGATACACTACCAAAAAAATTTTTCGCTATATAAACCTAAAATAGGTCACTACTCTAGCGAAGTATAAGAAACCAAAAAACTTTCATAAACATATGTTCATTAGATTCAGGTTTAGTCAATTTGTTTCTCTAGTTGATCACTATTGTTGTTATACTCTAACCAAGTTAGAATTGGATAACAAACTTGTATCGGTGAGAAGAAGATGACCATCTTCACTTGTGTCTATCGACACATTATCTACAATTAATTCAATGAATTATTTGTGATATTACATCACTCCGATGGAAATAATCCCATCATGAATAATAAGACTGAATCTAACAAAATATGGTGTGCAATTTATGAAATTTTTTTCCTATCCACAAAATTGTCGATCGATCTAGTTTCGAACCGATAAGAACTTTTTATTACACTTTAAAAAAGTATATCATTCTCATCAGGGCTAGCCGACTAGATACACTACCAAAAAAATTTTTCGCTATATAAACCTAAAATAGGTCACTACTCTAGCGAAGTATAAGAAACCAAAAAACTTTCATAAACATATGTTCATTAGATTCAGGTTTAGTCAATTTGTTTCTCTAGTTGATCACTATTGTTGTTATACTCTAACCAAGTTAGAATTGGATAACAAACTTGTATCGGTGAGAAGAAGATGACCATCTTCACTTGTGTCTATCGACACATTATCTACAATTAATTCAATGAATTATTTGTGATATTACATCACTCCGATGGAAATAATCCCATCATGAATAATAAGACTGAATCTAGCAAAATATGGTGTGCAATTTATGAAATTTTTTTGCTATCCACAAAATTGTCGATCGATCTAGTTTCGAACCGATAAGAACTTTTTATTACACTTTAAAAAAGTATATCATTCTCATCAGGGCTAGCCGACTAGATACACTACCAAAAAAATTTTTCGCTATATAAACCTAAAATAGGTCACTACTCTAGCGAAGTATAAGAAACCAAAAAACTTTCATAAACATATGTTCATTAGATTCAGGTTTAGTCAATTTGTTTCTCTAGTTGATCACTATTGTTGTTATACTCTAACCAAGTTAGAATTGGATAACAAACTTGTATCGGTGAGAAGAAGATGACCATCTTCACTTGTGTCTATCGACACATTATCTACAATTAATTCAATGAATTATTTGTGATATTACATCACTCCGATGGAAATAATCCCATCATGAATAATAAGACTGAATCTAACAAAATATGGTGTCCAATTTATGAAATTTTTTTGCTATCCACAAAATTGTCGATCGATCTAGTTTCGAACCGATAAGAACTTTTTATTACACTTAAAAAAGTATATCATTCTCATCAGGGCTAGCCGACTAGATACACTACCAAAAAAATTTTTCGCTATATAAACCTAAAATAGGTCACTACTCTAGCGAAGTAAAGAAACCAAAAATCTTTCATAAACATATGTTCATTAGATTCAGGTTTAGTCAATTTGTTTCTCTAGTTGATCACTATTGTTGTTATACTCTAACCAAGTTAGAATTGGATAACAAACTTGTATCGGTGAGAAGAAGATGACCATCTTCACTTGTGTCTATCGACACATTATCTACAATTAATTCAATGAATTATTTGTGATATTACATCACTCCGATGGAAATAATCCCATCATGAATAATAAGACTGAATCTAACAAAATATGGTGTGCAATTTATGAAATTTTTTTCCTATCCACAAAATTGTCGATCGATCTAGTTTCGAACCGATAAGAACTTTTTATTACACTTTAAAAAAGTATATCATTCTCATCAGGGCTAGCCGACTAGATACACTACCAAAAAAATTTTTCGCTATATAAACCTAAAATAGGTCACTACTCTAGCGAAGTATAAGAAACCAAAAAACTTTCATAAACATATGTTCATTAGATTCAGGTTTAGTCAATTTGTTTCTCTAGTTGATCACTATTGTTGTTATACTCTAACCAAGTTAGAATTGGATAACAAACTTGTATCGGTGAGAAGAAGATGACCATCTTCACTTGTGTCTATCGACACATTATCTACAATTAATTCAATGAATTATTTGTGATATTACATCACTCCGATGGAAATAATCCCATCATGAATAATAAGACTGAATCTAACAAAATATGGTGTGCAATTTATGAAATTTTTTTGCTATCCACAAAATTGTCGATCGATCTAGTTTAGAACCGATAAGAACTTTTTATTATACTTTAAAAAAGTATATCATTCTCATCAGGGCTAGCCGACTAGATACACTACCAAAAAAATTTTTCGCTATATAAACCTAAAATAGGTCACTACTCTAGCGAAGTATAAGAAACCAAAAAACTTTAATAAACATATGTTCATTAGATTCAGGTTTAGTCAATTTGTTTCTCTAGTTGATCACTACTGTTGTTATACTCTAACCAAGTTAGAATTGGATAACAAACTTGTATCGGTGAGAAGAAGATGACCATCTTCACTTGTGTCTATCGACACATTATCTACAATTAATTCAAAGAATTATTTGTGATATTACATCACTCCGATGGAAATAATCCCATCATGAATAATAAGACTGAATCTAACAAAATATGGTGTGCAATTTATTATTCATGATGGGATTATTTCCATCGGAGTGATGTAATATCACAAATAATTCATTGAATTAATTGTAGATAATGTGTCGATAGACACAAGTGAAGATGGTCATCTTCTTCTCACCGATACAAGTTTGTTATCCAATTCTAACTTGGTTAGAGTATAACAACAATAGTGATCAACTAGAGAAACAAATTGACTAAACCTGAATCTAATGAACATATGTTTATGAAAGTTTTTTGGTTTCTTATACTTCGCTAGAGTAGTGACCTATTTTAGGTTTATATAGCGAAAAATTTTTTTGGTAGTGTATCTAGTCGGCTAGCCCTGATGAGAATGATATACTTTTTTAAAGTGTAATAAAAAGTTCTTATCGGTTCGAAACTAGATCGATCGACAATTTTGTGGATAGCAAAAAAATTTCATAAATTGCACACCATATTTTGTTAGATTCAGTCTTATTATTCATGATGGGATTATTTCCATCGGAATGATGTAATATCACAAATAATTCATTGAATTAATTGTACATTGTTATTAGTCAGTAGTTTCTTTTGACGGCACACATATTCCAAGGCTGCATTAAAAAGTATAGGAGAGATAGCATCACCTTGTCTTAAACCGGAGTCGACTTTAAAAAACTTTAATAATTCGTTCTCTACTCGTACACAGCATTGAGAGTTCTGTACTGTCATTTTGCGTAGTGATACCAGTTTACTAGGAATTTCCATTGACACCAGAGCAGACCACAGAGTCTCTCGTTCGAGAGAGTCGTAGGCCTGCCTAAAATCAATGAAAAGTTGGTGTACTCGACATTTTTCCAAAATCATCCTATCAGCATAGCTGTGTTCCATTCCTGTGGCATGGTTTCAGTCCTCCAGATCATTTGAACAAGTTCAAACAATTTTAAGGATAGAGTTTCGCCACCATGTACAATCATTTCGGACGTTATATCGTCGACACCAGGTGCTTTTTTGCGTTTTAGTTTTGACAGCGCCGCTTCGAATTCCTCTTTGGTTGGTTCGTCTACATGTGCCTTTGACGCACGAATAAGCTCGTCGCCCGACTTGTTGCTGGTCGCTTAATTTGAGAAGATTCTCAAAATAAGCGGCTCAAGTATCTAAAATATTTTTAAGTTCTACTTGTAGCTCCCCATCTTCGTTTTGAATAGCAGTCGATCTAGTTTGAGGCCCCTTCTTTAAGGTTTTAACCTGTTGAAAGAAGTTACGCGATTGATGTTCCTTATTGAAGCTTTCAATCTCCTCACACTGTCTCTTCCACCATTCTCTCTTCGTTCGTCTACATAGCTTTGTAACGGCTTGTCTTGCCAGTTTATAGTTCTACTTCGTGAGCCTGGTGTTGCGTCCTTGTAGACACTTCAGATAGCAATCTCTTTTGTATTGAATAGCGTCAAGGCATGCGTGATCCATCCATGGCTTTTGGGTGTGGTTCTGTGGTCGTCCAAGTATTCCCTCAGCAGCGCTTAAAACAGCATCTTTGAGCAAATACCATAGCTTATCGACGTCTCCATTAATGTTTTCTGATTTATCCAATGTTTCGGCAATATGGATTTGCTACCTCTCTTCTGTTTCAGCATTCTTTAATGATGAGATGTTAAAACGTTTTCGTTGATTGAATTTTGGAATGCCTGGATTTTGGAAGTGGAACCTTATCGTGGCACAAACAAGGAAGTGGTCAAATCCAATGTATGCACCTCTAAAGGATCGCACATCCAGAACGCTAAAAAAGAAACGTGCTGTTACTAGAACGTGATCAATTTGATTTCGAGTGTTTCCATTCGGTGAGACCCAAGTCTGCTTATGAATCGATCGATGCGGAAAGAACGTACTGGAAATTCTCAAATTATTTGATAATGCAAACTCAGTCATTCTCTCACCATTATCATTCGAATTCAAATGCAAGCTGTTGGGACCCACCACATTTCCATAAGAGATATCTCTTCCAACTTGTCCATTAAAGTCACCAAGAACCATAATGAAGTCGCGTGTTGGTGTTTGTTTCATAACCTCTTCCAGTGTTATGTAGAAATTATCCTTCTCGTCGACGGTCTTAGCTTCAGTAGGTGCATGCAATAAGAGAAATATTGTTATATGTACCGCGTACACGTAGGTAGCAGATCCTCTCACTGACCGGGATAAATTTCATCACGGCTTCTTGTATGTGTGTACCAACAAGAAAGCCAGTTCCAAATTCTCTTAGGTCCAACCCAAATTGTCGTGGATTGGTCCGTTCTGCATATTAAGGTCACCAGAAACAACCTTTTTACACGTTTATATAGCGAGCCGCTTTATTCAAGACAGACGCCCGCTTTTTTAACTGCAAGTTTATACTATTTAAGGTTATCGATTAATTATACTAAAAATTTGATACGCAAGTCATCAAACTTTTTGTCTTATTACTTTCACTTTTATGTACACCGTCGTAAATGTTATAAAATTAAATAGATTTTATAATTTTTGGGGTTTTCCTTTTTTATTTTTTAACTGAACTTTATTATTGTATGTTCACTTCAAGAATTGCATTTGCTGCTCATTCACTTTCGTTCAAGAATTAAACTACACACATTTACTTCCTAAAATTTTATTATGACACATAATTTTGTTAAAAAAATAATTGACGTTTTTTTTACGGTCAAAACTATTTAAAAAGTTATTTTGTTTGTCAAGGATTTGGTTTATGATTGTTTTTATTATGACAAAAAAATATTTTAATTATACTGTTTATGGCTCTCTTTTTGCACAACTTAAATCATTGAGTTTTTAATGTATGAGAAAGTAAAACTATGCAATAAAAGGTGCGTTCGATTTGAATGAAACAACTGAAAAACAACAACAATTGCATTCAATTTTTCAGTTGTATCAGTTGCTTCAGTCAAATTGAACACGACTAATATTTACTCTGTGTTGGAGTCACAATCGAGTGAATTACTGAATAATTGACTTAAACTGAATTGTATTTCGGAATTTGCATGTTCCAATGGTAATATTCAGTTTAAACTGAACGAAAATTGAGCTCCTACAGAACGGGAACGAACGAAATGTCTATTTGAATTGAATTGAATAAAGTGAAGGAAAACATTGGTTCATCAATTCAACATACATAGTAATATTTTGTTATTTATGGTTTGGTGTTAACTGTGTGAACTTGGAACACGAACATAAGGGAAAAAAAGAAAAATATTATTGGAAACTACAAACGACGTATAGTAGAATTTTTTTGCCAGCGAACACGAAATTTGTTTGTTATGCGCATATTGTTTGCACATACGCAGAATATTCAGTGTCTCGATTAAAATATTAAAAAAAACTATTGGGGTCGGATAATCAAAAAACGGATAATATTTATAAATTACTATTGAAATCAAAAAACGGATAATATTTATAAATTACTATTGAAATTCAACCAATTATAATAGAAACCCAAAAACTAGTAGAAATATTAATGATTTTGTGAGAAATATAACAAAATTTTGATAATTAAAAATAATTATAATAAAAATAACGACCCCTATGTAAACAAATATCACAACAAACAAATGGTACGAAATAGAAGTAGAAAATTAACTAATATAATTGTTTTGAAAATAAATTTATCCCAAAATAAATAATATCCACCTATCCCCCGCTTTACACGGCACTCACTTAACACGTTTTCGACTTTACACGGTTTTTGAAATCAAAATTTATAAAAAAATTAAAAAAAAGACAAATTTTGGTATTACACGCACTTATATCTACTTTATTTTAATTAAACCTTCTGGTATACCAGTATACCTTATGATCATATACATACAGGTTTTAATTAAAACAAGAAAACAAGAAACTTGTAACAAAAAACGCCTGCGAGTGTTCAAAGCAAAATTTTGAAATAACATGTTGATGTATATCAGCAAAGGGATGTAAGAGATTCTCTATGCAAATCAGTTTATTTTAAGCAATAGATCGTTATTAGCTGGATATAAAATGCGTAGGTGTATCAATGATCATAGTTAATTTGTAAGTAAATAATTCTATCTGTTGACATACGACTTAACGTGAGATATTATACAACACTGGCAATAGCAGTGAGATCTTATTCTATCCTATAATGAAATATTGGGTCTGTCATATTTTATTAAATGATTGGATTTATTGTTTAGTTATCAACTCAAAAAAATTTAAAGAACACAAACAATAAAAATTAGCGTCCATCAACATCGTTGAACGCATTTTGTTGCGGTGACCGTGATGTTAAAAGTTTTTATTTGTTGTTTTGACACATATTGTAATTCCTACTACACAACACATTTATTTAAAAAAAATAAAAACAATGGAAAATAAATTAATGATATGGCTTTGCAGTTATATTGCAAGTCATGGTTGGTTCGAAATATTTGAACACGGGCATTTTTTGCAAAAATTTAAAATTGAAAAGCGCACAACAGTATATACCCACTAAAATTGACTGAAATTAATTGCGGTACATCTTACTGTCCTGCAGCCAAATTCTGTAGCTGTGAAGCGGTGAAACGTTAAAAATTCCATCGTTTCTGTTCATTCAAAAACTTATCACTTCACCGCTTCACAATTACAGAATTTGGCTGCTGATCAGGTTTTCAATACTAAAGAGCGATTAGGCTTATGTGGCAAAGCGTTCAAGTAAAAGGAATAAACAACTCTTTCCATTTATTGGAACGCCAATACAAAAGCTTGGGTTAAAGCCACATTGTTCATTGATTTGTCTCATAACTCTTGCGTACCACAAGTAAAATAGTATTTAATCAAAATAATACTTAAGGTTCTTCTTTTACTGGACAATGCTCCATGTCACCCTCAAAATTTGCAGCTTACAAATGGGTAAATTGTATTTCTACCCAAAATTAAAACTTCTTTATTGCAATCATTATACCAGAAGATAATAAATAATGCAACTACTTTCAACAACATGATCCGAATATTGAACTAGCTCTCCGATTTTTGCGAACTGTCAACGAATTTTTAAGTCAATATGAAGATGTTTGCAAGATTTAGCTAAAAAGAAAACACAATTATTAATTACAAATTTAACTTCCAAGTCGCACCGAACTGAATCAAGTTAAGTTAGGTTTGATTTAGGTCAAAATGCTAGTATGTGCATGCATAATTACTTTTTATTTTTCTGTAAATTTCTTATTGGTTATGTTACATGTTTTGTTTTGAAAATGAATTTAACTATTATGTCGATATCTTATATGATTAAACTGGTACTTTTATGTGTTACCGAATCTGTTTGTTGCAAGAAATGACCAAAAAATGACCACGTTTTTCGTTTAACACGGTTTTCCAAACAAAATTTATATTTTCGATTAACACGTTTTTATCAGGAACGTATCTACCGTGTAAAACGGGGGATAGGTGTATCTCTGTTTTACTTTTTGTTTCATCTTTTATCTCTTGCTGCGTCCTATCTGTCAAAATTTCGCTTGCAAAAAAATTCTACTAATATGATTGTAGCAAAATTTTTTTGTTTGCAGTTGTAATAAACATCACTTAAATTAATAAATCAGGTGATTCCTCTACACACAATGATATTTTTGAAAATCCAAGACAAGTGGAAAAAATTGTTCGAAATCGTTTGTAGTTTTTTGTAGTACCGATAAATATTGTTGTAATAAATATGACTTAAATGATAAATCATTAAAACATGTGATTTCACCACATACACAGTGATAATTTTGATAAGCCAAGTATATAAGATTGTTCGGTAGCGTTTTTAGTGTTTTGTAGTAACGATAAAAAGTTTTGGAAAATTTTTTCTGTAGCAAAAAAAAAATAAAAATGCACAGTTGAGCAAAACGTTGAAATATTCTTCTGATCTCAGAAACTACAAACGACGTTGATGTAGCTGATCAGTTCGGATATATGAAAAATTAGCGATCAAATAAGTTTTCAAGTAAGCTTATTTGATCTCTAACTTATTTGATCGCTATAATTAAAAACAAAGAAAAATATTACGTCTATCCATTCCTGCATCAATTCATAAACTAAATTCTCTAGACTTTAAAGGAAATGTATAAACTAACTGAGAGAAAATAAATATAAAAAAAGAATATAAAGTTTTAAGTTTTAAATTTCATTTGTTTCGTTTTTTTTACTTGTATGTAAACTTAAAATGCATATGTATATAAAAAGTTTTTCGTATATAATAACTTTTTTATTTATGATCCGAAAAATCCCAAAAATCTTTAAAATCTAAGTTACACTAATATCAGTTAGCTTTGAAAATTTGAATTGAATCAAAATTCGAATAAAAAAGCCTTAGGCTGTACAAAGTTTTTTTTAGCGTATTAAATATTAATATATAAGGATTCTGCAAACAAAAAATTTTTACAACAATCATCTACGTGGTTCGTAGTTTTCAAAAATATTTTTCTTTTTTTCTCTTATATTCTTGTTCCATGTTCACACAGCTTGTGTTGTCAAACGTTAAAAATTACAAAAATATTAAATTGGTACATATTTGTTTTAATAAATAAATTAGTTGTGATATATACCATCACTGCCATGGAAATTTCTTCCATAACGGATCATAAGACTGAATCTAACAAAATATGATGTGCAATTTATGAAATTTTTTGCTATCCACTCAATTGTCGATCGATCGTTTCCAACCCAATAAGAATGCTTTTAATATTTCAAAAAGTTTATCCATTCTCATCAGGGCTAGCCGACTAGATAAACTACCAAAAAATGTCAACGCTTATAAACCAAAAATTAGTCTATATTTCTAGCGAAGTATAAGGAAACAAAAGATTTACATAAACATATACTTATTAGATTCAGGGTTAGTCAGTTTATTTCTTTAGTGATCACTGCTTCACTTTTTAAGGAAAAAAGTTTACTATCAATTGAATAAATTGATTTACGCTGCCATCTGAAAGTTGGCATATAAACCATTCATATTTAACATTTAATTCGCAATTAAAAAATATGTAGGGATTTAATCAAGATAATAACTATCCTATCTCTCAAGCTGGACCATCATACACACATTGTACAAAATTTCATTAAGATTGGTTACATTGTTGCGGAGTTCATCGCGGACAAACATCGTGACACGTGATTTTTATATATATAAGATAGATATATATATATATATATATATATATATATATATATATATATATATATATATAGTATGTATATATATATATATATATATATATATATATATATATATATATATATATATACATATATATATATATATATATATATATATATATATATATATATATATATATATATACATATATATATATTTATATATATATATATATATATATATATATATATATATATATATATATATATATATATATATATATATATATATATATAATATATATATATATATATATATATCTATAAATATATATATATATATATATATATATATATATATATATATATATATATATATATATATATATATATATATATATATATATATATATATATATATATATATATATATATATATATATATATATATATATATATATATATATATATATATATATATATATATATATATATATGAGCAATTTCACGCAAGTTCAGCAAATTTTTGGGAAATTTTGACTTGACCCCTTTTAATTTTGATTATTTTTTGTTTATAGATAGTCGTTCATAAATAAAAAGTACAAGTTCTCTTAGAATTTTTTTTTCGACCAGGGGTCTTCACAGGGTGCCCCTCAATTTTTTGTTATTTTGTGATGTGAGTGCATTTTGACGAGCGATTGTAGAAAAATTACTGAATCGATTTTCATATATGATATGTCGTTAAATAGGTATTAGAACAAAGTTTTTAAAAATGTACACTGTTAGTTTTTTGAAATAATTTTTAACGGTGTAACATAAGAAAAAAACGGTGTAATTGAAGAAAAGATGGCGCTACACTTTTTTTTTAAAACTAAATTGAAGCTTATTTTATATCTAACTAAACTTGTGAAAGTTTAGGGCATGCGTTATTTTTTGTTTTAAAGATAAAATTTGTTGTGAATATGACTGTCGGGAATCAGTTTTTTTTGTTCTGAAGGAATATTATAAAAATGGGTTTTAAACTGAGAAATTTTTTTTATGTAAAATATCAAATATTTTATTATTAAATGAACTTTTTTAAATATTATAAAAATTATATATGTACAATAAAGAAAATATGAGCAATTTCAGCATAAATCCACAAAAGCGTTTATTGCTATGTACATTAAATGAAGAAAATAGGATTTACTAAATTCGTCCCTTAAAGGATTTACTAATACGTCCCTTCGACCACAAGAATGCATAAAATTATCCCAAGGAGTTCATGATGTGTGCGTGTGTACCATACATCAAAATATGAAACTAATGAGTCAACACTCTAAGATGTCTTGGATTACTGATGCTGCTTTCCAGAATTATAAAACATTAATTGACTTTGTTTCATGTGGTGAATTAACAGAAGATTGTCATACTTTGAAGTGCAATGAATGTTTAGAAAAACTTCAACAACTAGAAGAAAGATTACTAAATGATTTTGACGTTAAAGGAATCCTTCAAGTCAAATATCAACAACGGAATACCACTGATCGATGCAATTTGGATACTTTAATAGAAACTGTAGAAGAATTTATGAAAAAATTTGTTTACCGTTTACAAATTTTGATACCACACAACTTTATAGCAAAACAGCAATCTACATTCATTGAGGAAAGAAAAAAAAATTAGAACCAGGAGAATGCTTCGTTTAAGCCTTAAGGGGATTTTTCTGAAAACTACGCCTTCATAATTCAGGATTCGCTGCAAGGTTATCATTATAATAATTCACTAGTAGCTTCCCAAGTAGCAAAAATAGTGATTATCAGTACTTAAAGAAGGAGTTAAGAAGACTTAATCGAGGCAACGCGCCTTCTTAAAGAAGGATTTAAGTATGAATTAAGTACAAAAAGGCCTATGTGGGCGGTCCGATAGAACGAATTAAGAAGCGTATTTCTATCTTATTTCCTTCTTAAATAGGTATGTGATTTTTAACTCCTACTAAAGCCCTTCTTAACTCATTTTTAACTCCAGCTTAACTCTTTCTTAAATCGGTATGTCATTTTTTTGTTATACTATCAAAGTCAAAGAGTGACACAGATATTTCTATCTCTTTTTTTCTTTATTGAATTAATTTAAATTAAAGATAATGACAATAATGAAATGAAACAAAAAACATATGTTGTGTGCTGTTTAAAAATTTTATGAAGAGAAGCTGAGAAGATAATAAAAATATATTATATATTGGGGGTTTGAAAATCGGTTTTAAGATAACATTAACCCAATATCTTCAAACGGAACGAGTTTTATGATGAAATGGGGTCTTCTAACCCCTTCAAAACTCACGCGCCTTTATAATTTCTCTAATTTATTTAAATTGTTGAAAATATGTCAAAATTCAATGCGCCTAAAACTTTATTTAAAATTTTTTGTTGATCAGAACTTGAACATATTCATGCTCACATCGTTGTTAGCTATCTAAATATAAGTTAAAATAAAAAATTGGAGCAGTATTTATTATTTATATTTTTAACGAAAATTTGTCAAATTGTATTTTAAAAATTTTGTATAAAAATATGGCGGAATCTTATTCATGATCAAGTATATGATGATTTCTCAAATTATGTACAAATATCTTCTTAATTTAGTATGACACAATACCAAAATAGTTGAAATCCCTTCTTAATTCGGGTGAAAAACCAAGAACGAATTTATACTATTTTGGGTATGATCATTAGTTTTCAATTGTACACTGGAAAAAAAAGTTGGTTTAATCTATAATATTAGTTCAATCAAATTATTTTTGTAGCATCATCTAAAATTAAGGACAACATACAAAACATTTGTCTAACGGTAAAACGTTTTGTCAATCGTACTAAATTTTAGATAGTGCTACAAAGTTTATTTTGCTGAACTAATAATGAAGAATATGCCAATGTGTTTTTTTAGTGTACATTACTGCAAAAATACGGTATGTGACATACCAATTTAAGTAGAAATTTGTACTATTTCGAGTATTGAAATACCGATTTAAGTACATACAATGTTTACTTTTTTCTGTACCTGACAGTTATGAATAATTCGATTGGATTTGTTTAAATTTAACTTAAATTTAGGATAGTTTAGTTATTTGGTTAGTTTGGCTGATTTGAAATATATTGCAGAAGAAACACTAGAATTGACTGCCAGAGTATCCCTTGTTTGAATCGACTCAACATCGCTCATGGTATCAGATGTAACCAAACTAGGCTCTACATAATTTCGTTTTAACTGCTGATTAAATATTTCTGAATTTTTATATACTTTGATCTCTTATAATAACCGGTTCGTTTCTTTTTCCTCCATAAATTTAATAAACTATTTTGTTCCATTTTAACAAAACAAGTATAGTAATCATAAGATATAAACGTAACAAACAAACAATAAAAACTGTCAAATGTTGACACGTATACAAAAAAAGCATAAAATATCATACCAATTTAAGTAAAAAATTCGAAGTACTAAAGCCGGATTATCATACCGATTTACAACTTCAAATATACATACCAAATTAAGAAGCCTTTAAGAATTCTTTACTCGAGCTCGTACATTCCAATTTAATCTTTCTATATGAATACCAATTTAAGAAGCCTTTAAGAATGCTTAAAAAGAGATGTTACATACCGATTTAAAACCCAGGTGACCATACCATTTTAAGAAAGATTTAAGAAGCATTAAAGTAACAAACATTCAACATACCAAAAAAAGAATGAATTAAGTTGCAATAAAGAAATGACATCCCAAAGCAATACCAATTTTTGCTACTTGGGTTGTCATCCATTTGTCATTTATTTTAAAAGTGCCGCAAGTGAATATATACAGCACCGAAGTTTTATACTCATTTCGGATATAAACGATCACAACAGTACTACACTCCATCTTTTCATTACAAAACTTATTGAACTCATCAGAACGCATATAAGTTCTAATATTAGGAAAATAATTTATAACACCGACGGTGCACCTTCTCAATACAAAAACAAACCACCATAAAAAAGACTTTAACGTTGATGCAGAATGGTATTTTCATGCTACCGCCATGGAAAGGGACCTTGTGATGGGATTGGTGGTACACTGAAGCGTGTTGCACACCGTTATAGTATGGGGAGCAGAGATATTATTGATACACCAAAAAAACTTTTCGAATGGGCTTTAAAATGGGAATCTACCATGAACTTTGGATACGCCGATAAAAATGAATATCAATTAACAAAAGAAAAATTACAAAATCGATATAAAAATGCGATTACTATAAGTGGAACTCAAAAATTTCATTCTTTTGTACCATTAAATACTAATAATTGCAAAAATGTTTTCCAACTCAAAAGAAACTTTTGAATGTAAAATAAGTAAATAATTTTATTTTCTTTAACCTACATATATAATTTGTATGATACTTTAAAAAGTTTATTCAATAATAAAATGTTTGTAATTTAATGTTAAAATACAATCTTTTACTTTATGATTCCATAATAACATAATACGAACATAATACTTCTCCAGTTAAAAGTTCCTAAATAGATTTAGTTATTTATACCGCTCTTTTGTTTGCAGTCGAGACTGTCAAATTATTTTTTATAAGAGTGATAAGTGATTACTAAAAGTGGTAAATAAACATTTAATTTTTTTATGCCATCTAATACAAAGAAAATAATTGAAGAAGTGTTTTCCTATAAAAGAAAGAAACTTCTGTTTGTAAAATATGTAAATCATTTTTAACAATTGTATTTATTTTATTTATTGTACTACATATATAATTTTTATATTTTAAAAAGTTCATTTAATAGTAAAATATTTGATATTTAACATAAAAAAAAAATCTCTTAGTTTATAACGCCATTATAATTTTCCTTTAGAACAAAAAAAACTGATTCCCGATTTCAAAAAATTAACAGTGTACATTTTTAAAAATTTTGATCTAATACCTATTGAACGACATATCATTTATGAAAATCGATTCAGTAGTTTTTCTACAATCGCTCGTCAAAATGCACTCACATTACAAAATAACAAAAAATTGAGGGGCACCCTGTGAAGACCCCTGGTCGAAAAAAAATTTAAGAGAACTTGTATTTTTTATTTATGAAAGACTATCTATAAACAAAAAATAATAATAATAATAATCCTTTATTGACTTTAAATTTTATAATACAGTTGTATACATTTAATAATTTACTGAGATCAGCTTATAATAGTAAGCTTTACAGCAGATGAAATTAATTATTATGAGTGTTGCGAAAAATAAATGAAAAAAGAATGTTTATATATTCAAATGCAGTTCAGTCTGCTTAGTAACTAATAAAAAACTTATATTTACCTAACCTACTTAAATCTAAACTTAACCCATTTCGAACCGAGTTGCAGAAACTATTTTCTCGGACAAAACCAAATGCTTTTTTATAGTAATTTGATGCTCCTAAGCCCGAATCTGAGATAGAAAATAAATAATATCTTACTGTTTTCCTGGAAAATGGAAAAGTTTACTGTTCGTTTCATCGAACGCTGGCGCTGAGTCTACATATATAAAAACACACCAAAAAATTTTTGTTTTAAATAATTTTATGATTTAATTTAGATTTTTATTTATATTAGATTTAGATAAAGTGGTATTTGTTAAAACAATGTACATGAATATGCTTATTGCTTTTTTGACACATGAAAATTGTGGGTTTGCCACATGAAAATTGTGGGTTTGCCACATCCTTTTAGTTGACACCTACCAGGCTTATTTTCAAGTTGACGCACAATAATGTGGTCACCAGAAACGTCTGGTAAATGACGTGGTCTCTCAAACTCCTGGTCATCGTCCATATTTTCCATATTGTCATTTGTTAATAAAAGGCTTTCTGTGACCATTACCTTGAAGTCAATTTGACTTAATGTTTTTTCATTCTTATATTTTGCGATGAGACAGTGCAACTTCCATGCATTGGCCATTGAAGAATTAAGTGTAGAGATCCATAGCGGCCAAGACCCCTTCTTACCACGAATGTTACACGGTAGTTTTGGACACCAAAATCTTGCAGGCTCACTCCTCTCATAGCTTTATGATAGTTATAGAGCATTGCCGGTTGATCGTAGTGTATTTGTTTTGACTTCTCATTTGATTTTTTTGTCTCTGGTTTTTTCCAGCGGATAACAGAATGTAGAGGTAATATTTGGACATAATTTGTAGCCATTGTGACCTCTTTGTTGTTTTGCCATCGACACAAAGTAATTTTATTAGTCGAATCAAACATATAGTCACGTTGACCACGAGGTAAAGCTGTTCCAGTTTTTAAGTTATTTCCTCCACCTGCAACACTATTACTACGAACAGTTCCAGTGGCACATATTCCTTTTTCAGCCAATAAACATAGCAAATGATAGCTTGTAAAGTAATTGTCAAAAAACACCTCGTGATTCTCAGGAAACTATACGTTTTGAAGTAATTTCAACACAACATCCGCACCAAGTCCAACATAAGTATTATATTTGTCACTTTGTCCACAATAAGGTATAAAGCTAAATAGGTAGCTTTCAGCAGAGCCAAGACACCATAGCTTGTAGCCAAAAAGAATTGGTTTGCTGGGCAGCAAAACTTCATCATCATAAAACTTGTTGAATAATTCAATAGGTGATAAATCTTTTAATCTTTCACCTAGTTCGGTTTTCATATCAGCTAAAGGTGCAGGGTTAGGTGCTATATTATATTTAAATTATTTTTGGTTTCGGTTTCTGAACCATTTTGGTTTACCAAAAGAAGTTAATGGTTTATAATCATATTTTGCTTTCTTTTGTCTTGGTTCTTGATGATTAGATGGTCCAGGTTGGGGTTCTTCAACGATGAACTCACTTTCTTCAGTATCTTCAACAGAATTTTTTGAAGTTTCAATTTCAACACACCAGCCACATCGCCAAAAATATTACAATTAACATCAGGATTCAAAAGTATAAAATTATCATCAATATCTTCTTCATCGCTTAATTCATCAACCCGATCAGGTGGAAGAATGTTAATATTAGAAATATTATCAACTTCTTCATCTCCGTCACTTCAGTTATCAATAATTTGTTGCAATTCACGCATTGTCAAAAGCTTTCGACGCGAGATTATATAACTACAAATTATATACAAATAATAAACATACGATGCAAAGAATGAACGTTAAAACAAATGTTCTGTATAAAATCTGTACTTACCCTTTTTTATGTATACTCAATTTTAACAAAACAAAATCACACGAATTAATAAACGTCTATTTTCTTCAAATAGCGATAATAAATGTGAAAAAATTTCATAAAAATGATGAAATGCAATTTTAGTACAAAATTTGATTATTCTAGGGTTCGTGCCAGTGTTCGATGAAACGAACACTTAACTTAACGTACATCTGGAAGCACCCCAATGTTTCCAATAAATATGAAAACTGTTTCTATGAGTAATCTCATCCATTGGCACAAATTCGTCATCATTAGTTTTTCGATTTTTGTTCGTTTAGTATTTTATATAATTATTCAAAAATATGTCTAAAAACGAGGGTGTTTTGCAAGAGGGGTTGTGGTAGGAAGGGGAGGCTTGAGCCACCATAGAATTTCTTTGTCGAATACACAACATATCAAAGGAGCTAACCATACTAAGCTCACCATTAATTACTATTACCATCATAGGTAAAAAAATTTTAGAAAAAAAGCAACTTCACTGTTCGATGAAACGAACAGAGGATCGAAATGGGTTAAAAGCTACGTTGCAAAAATTAAGCGGTAGTAAAGCTAATTGCGTTTATTAATTCATTTTCAATACAATTTAATTTATTTATATATCTATCATTAGCTTCTCTAGCAACTACATTGACAAGCTTTATATTTAATTCGTTGTGCAGTCTTAAAGTGCTATAACGTCTAGGGCGTTTATATATAGTTTTTAGAAATTTGTTTTGAATTATTTGAAATTTCTTTTTATGACACAAAGCAATATCCCACCAAATTAGCGCACCATAAAGTATGATATTAAGAATCACACACTTGTAAATTAGTGTCTTATTATGACTATTTAGTTTACTATTTCTGTTGAGTAGAGGATATAGACTTTTGAACAGTGCATTACATTTTTGTTGTATTTGAATGACGTGTGTCTTAAATGTTAATGATTTATCCAAATAAATTCCTAAATATTTAGTTGAAGGTTTCCATTCCAAAGAAGAATTTTGAATCAGAAAAGGTTGTTGTGGAAGTTTACGGGATGCTCTGCACCTAGTAAAATAAATAGCTTCACATTTTGATATGTTAATACTAAGTTTCCAGTTCTTAAAAAATTCGAGAATTTTAGTGAGGTACAATTGAAGCTTATTGATAATAGATACCGCTAGCTCATCTGACACAAATATTGCAGTGTCATCAGCAAATAATGATAATTTACATTCACTATCTCTTGGAATATCATTGATGAATAAACAAAAAAGCAAAGGACTCAATACGGCACCTTGAGGAACCCCAGCTGGAATACTAAGTATAGAAGACATGGAATCAAAAATCTGGACAAAAAATGTTCTATCAGTTAAGAACGATTTTATGATTTTAATTAAAAATATTGGAAATCCATATATAAATAATTTATAGCAGACTGCGTCTTGCCAAACTTTATCAAAGGCTCGTTCAAGGTCTAATAATATCATTCCAGTAGATTTTAGCGAAGATCTATTAGATTTAATATGATTGACTACACGATGGATTTGATGAACTGTAGAGTGCCCAGATCTAAAACCAAATTGCTCGTTTATAATTATTTGATTATCAGTTATGAAGTCTTCCATTCTTCTTTTGATAATCTGCTCAAAAAGTTTTCCCAATGTACAAAGAAGACTAATAGGTCTGTAGCTTGTAGCAAGAGTGGGGTCTTTGCCAGG
The DNA here is from genome assembly GCA_963693315.1 of Diogma glabrata. Lineage (NCBI taxonomy): Eukaryota > Metazoa > Arthropoda > Insecta > Diptera > Cylindrotomidae > Diogma > Diogma glabrata. The sequence continues at coordinate 297,219,519 of OY856187.1, read as the reverse complement.
CTTTAAAACAGGAGTAATTTTTGCTTTTTTCCATTGAATTGGGAAATAGCCCAGGTTCAAGCAGCACTCGAATATTGTCTTAAGAAAATGGATTCCACTTTCAGGAAGATTTTTAAGTAAAATAAATGGAATATTATCTACACCTGGAGCTTTGAGCCTTGGAAGGAATTTCAAAATATCAGAAATTTCAGAAGGGCGAATTTCAGGAATTGGAGCATTGTTATCCAAATTATTGAAATTAGTGCAAAAGTCATTCACTTGTTCTTCAATTACAATATTGGAGTTTGGAATTTGATGAGCGTCAAGGAAGACATCAGCCAATACTTGTGCCTTTTCGGTATTTAAGAAAATTCGATTTCCAGTGTTGGGAGTAACTAATGGTGGAATGGACTTGCGATGGTTTTTAAAATTTTTAGTTGTTTTCCAGAAGTTTTTTGAACCATTATCCAAGCATTCAAGCTTCGTTTGCCATTTTTGATTATAAAGAATATTTATATGATATTTAATAATTCTATTTAGCAAGTTTATTGAGGTTTTAATGTGAGCAAGGCGACTTCTGAGGTAAGATCTTCTAAGCGAATTTCGGTGTCTGATAAAACTTAACACTTGATCAGATAATAACAATTTATCAGTTGGAAGAACAGGCACAAGCGGTACGGATAGCTCACGAACTGAAGAAATGGATGCTGTCAAAAAATCGACTGCAACGTTGACATCTGAAATAGTATGAATTGAACTTAAATTGAAATTTTCAATTTCAGATGAAATATGATTCTGATAAATGCTCCAATTAGCATTTTTATAGTTAAAGTATTTACGATGGCAATGAGCTACTTGATTATTAAATACTATTGAACAGAGGACTGGCAGATGATCGGAGCAGAGTGCTTGAATGGTGTTAACTTCGGATATCAACTGAGGGTTGTTTGTTAAAAATATATCAATAATACTAGGGACTCCAGCAGGACTATAGTGGGTAGGATCTTGGGGAGCGATAACAACACAATCAGAGTTAATAGAATAATCATATAAAGTTCGACCACCGCGGTTAGTTCTAGGACAAAACCAGTTAGGATGCTTACAATTTAAATCGCCACCAATTAGGTAAGGAACATTACCACTACAAATTTTTATAAAATCATTTCTGAGATGCTCAGAATTCGAATATGAACAATATACAGAAAATATTTTAAGTTGGTTATTATCACTACTTATTATATTAATACCCAGGGATTCTATACAATTTAATTTAAGGTCAGGAAGAAGCGAATGTTTAATGCAATCTTTTATAAGAATACCAACACCACCCCTGCGAAGATTTTCTCTATCATTACGATAAAAGCGAAAATTAGGAATCGAAAATGAAATAGAAGGCTTTAAATGCGTTTCACTAATAAGTAATATATCAATATTAAAATTATCTAAAAACTGAATTACCTCAAATTTTTTATTTTTTATACCGTACGCGTTCCACACACAAATTTTTAAAGAATTATGGATAACAGACATATTTAATAGCAATATTAGCCATAACATCAAATTGTTCTTCTTTGGAATGACAACCCCGAAGTCCTGAAACAAGTTCTTTGAGAATTTGTAATAACTCATGTGGTGCAAACAAATCATTTGTGCTATCTGAATTAATATTAATTGAATTTTCATGATTGATTGCATTTGTTTGAACCACTGTACTGAACTGCATTTTTTTGTTAACAAAATTATTATTACAATTATTATTAAAATTTTTATTGTTGTTTTGATGAGGTATTGAAGAAATAATAGGAAAATCCTGTTGTTGAAATGAAAACGTTGGTTGATTAGAAGGTCGACTCAACTTATTTTTTAGATTCAGATGATTTTTAATTTGAATGTATTTTTCTCTTTCTGGACAAATTATAGAGCTAGATGTATGATTTCCACTACAATTACAGCAAACATGTTTAGTAATATCGTTTTGCAAAGGACACTCCATATCATCAATATGTTCATCTCCACCACAGAAATTACATTTTGGCTTCATGTAGCATGCGTTCGCTCCATGACCATACATTTTACATTTATAACATTGAAGAGGACCTTTGCTGGTGGATCGACAAATCTCCCATCTGCACACTGTGTTATTAACAAATCTAATATTTTTTAGTTGGTTCAGAGACATTGATCCCTTTTTGAAAGCAACAAAATAAAGGGCATCTTCACTGTTTCGACGATATTTTTTAGGAATAGTTTTCCAAACATTAACTGGACTCAGGCCACTATTCTCAAGGCTTTTCTTAACTTCATTTGTATCCATATCATGGAGCCCACATAGTACAAATTTAACAAAACGGTTTTCCTCAAGCGTATATGAGAACATACCATTGTCATGTTCTTTTAATTTAGTAAAAATTTTGTTATAGTCTGATAGGCTATATGTAAGTATTTTTATGCCAATTGACATGATTTGTATATTATATTTTGAAATATTTAGTTCCTTCATAGTTTTATGAATCTCCGTTGAGGAAGATTTTGTAATTATTGGAGGAATTTTTTCTACCTGTTTTCTAGCATTTTCACTAGACGGAGAACTACTTTGCGGTTTTTTTGCATATTTTGATAAATTAACGTTAGGTGGTAAACCTGCATACCTGTTTACTGTTGGGATATCACTCATTTTAATGCCTTGACTCATCTGCTTAATGCTGCTGAGCGAGCTCCTAGGGAGGCTACGCATCTGGCGACTTATAGTTCTTTTATTTGTGAGCATCCACACACAATAATCACAAAACAATCAATTTATATTTCAAGGTTTAACTTTAATTTGATTTGAATTTATAACTAACAACAAATCCAAACAAAAAAAAATATTGCGACGCTGATGCATAGGCTGACTTCACCACAGCTCTGGAAACATAGTGTTCTGGATATATAATGAGCTAATATCCATAAAATACTTTAATTAAAAGCTAACCAATATTATGGACTTCGTAGTTCTAATAATAAAAATATTAAAGCAGGCAGTAGTATTCCAACAAACATAAATTCTGTTGTACGAGAAAAAGTAAAAAAAATTTTATCGGAAGTGACAAAGCGGAAGTTAGGATGCAGAACTGTTGTAAACTTTACTAAATGGGTATGTACCAAATTTCATCCAACTCGATTATTAGGTACAGAAGTTATTGAGCTTCCAAAATAACAGGTGCTTGGAGGACCCCCCACCACTTTGCTCACTATCGCTAAAAAAACTAATCAGTTCCTTGCCATACATATTTGCATCTTTTTGCAAAGTGTCATCAAAATTACTTAACGAACGAATGTTGTATGTTTCCAACAAACATTGAAACAATAAACAGGTGTTCGGGAGGACCCCACCACTTATCCCAATATTGTCCAAAAACTAGTCAATTCTTTGTCAATAAAGTCTTTATCTTTTTTCAAAGTGCCATTAAAATTGATTAATGAATGAAATCTGTATGCTCCCAACAAACTTTAAAAACCAAGTGTAAAAAGTCAGCAGTTGTATGGTAGATCACCCGCCACTTTGATCAATGTGTCCCAAAACATGATAATTATCTTCTTACACTAATTGAAATTTTTCCATAAGTTTTATCATAATCACTTCATTATTGTAGGCTGTAGTGTGCATAAAGATACTGAAAAAACTGCCAACAAGTAAAAAAATTTTTTTTTACCGGAAGCAAAAAACCGGAAGTTGGGATGCAGAATTTTTGTAAATCATACTAAATGCTTATGTACAAAGTTTCATCCAATTCGATTATCAGGTACAGATGTTATTGAGCTTTCAAAAAAACAGGTGCTCCAGGGACCCCCCACCACTTTGTTCACTTTCGCTCAAAAACTAATCAGTTCTTTGCCATACATGTTTGCATTTTTTTCCAAAGTGTCATCAAAATTCGTTCACGAACGAATGCTGTGTGCTCCCAACAAACATTGAAAAAAGTGTGACACATTAAACAGGTGTTCGGGAGGACCCCCACCACTTATTCCAATATTATCCAAAAACTAATCAGTTCTTTGTTACTTAAGTCTCCATCATTTGCCAAAGTGTCATTAAAATTGAATAATGAATGAAGTCTGTATGCTCCCAACAAACTTAAAAAACAAAGTGTGAAAAGTCAGCATTTGTATGGTAGACCCCCTACCACTTTGATCAATGTGTCCTAAAACATAATAATTATCTTTTCACACTAATTGGAACCCCATTCCATAAGTTTCATCATAATCACTTCATTATTGTAGGCTGTAGTATCCATAAAGACACTGAAAAAACTTCAAAAAAGTACAAAAAAATTTTTTTACAGGAAGTGAAAAACCGGAAGTTGGGAAGCAGAACTATTTTAAACCGTACTACATACTCATGTACCAAGTTTCATCCAATTCGCTTATCACGTACAGAAGTTATAGAGCTTTCAAAAAAACAGGTGCTCCAGGGACCCCCCACCACTTTGTTCACTATCGCTCAAAAACTAATCAGTTCTTTGCCATACATGTTTGCATCTTTTTCCAAAGTGTCATCAAAATTCGATAACGAACGAATGCTGTGTGCTCCCAACAAACATTGAAAAAAGTGTGACACATTAAACAGGTGTTCGGGAGGACCCCCACCACTTATTGCAATATTATCCAAAAACTGATCAGTTCTTTGTTACTTAAGTCTCCATCATTTGCCAAAGTGTCATTAAAATTGAATAATGAATGAAGTCTGTATGCTCCCAACAAACTTAAAAAACAAAGTGTGAAAAGTTAGCATTTGTATGGTAGACCCCCTACCACTTTGATCAATGTTCCCAAAACATGATAATTATCTTTTCACACTAATTGGAACCCTATTCCATAAGTTTCATCATAATCACTACATTATTGTAGGCTGTAGTGTGCATAAAGACACTGAAAAAACTTCAAAAAAGTACAAAAAAATTTTTTTTACCGGAAGGGAAAAACCGGAAGTTGGGATGCAGAACTATTTTAAACCGTACTACATACTCATGTACCAAGTTTCAACCAATTCGCTTATCAGGTACAGAAGTTATAGAGCTTTCAAAAAAACAGGTGCTCCAGGGACCCCCCACCACTTTGTTCACTATCGCTCAAAAACTAATCAGTTCTTTGTCATACATGTTTGCATCTTTTTCCAAAGTGTCATCAAAATTCATTCACGAATGAATGTTTTATGCTCCCAACAAACATAAAAACTTTGTGGAAAAAACCACCTGTTGTATGGTGGACCCCCCAACCCTTAATCCAATGTGCTCCAAAAGCTGATAAAATCTTTCTCATGTTATTTAAAAGCTTTTCGTAACGTTTCATGAAAATCGATCGGTAATTGTAGGCTACAGTAGGGATAAACACCTGAAAAAAAAACTTTTTAACCGGAAGTGACAAACCGGAAGTTGGTATGCAGAAATATTGGAAACAGTATTAAAACCTTATATACTAAGTTTCAATAAGATCATAGCTCGAGATCAGAAGTTATTCAAGATTTAAACTTAGAGGTGTTCCGGAGACCCCCCGCCATTTTGTCCAAATTTAAAATGAATCCAGATCTTCTATTTTCAAGTGAACCTGTATCATTTGCCAAAGTTTCATCAAGATCCTATGCAGAAAACTCACCCACCCACACCAATCAAATGCAAAAGTCTAAAAATTTTATTTTGTTTAGGTAATCTTAGTATTGAAAAGAAGTAAAAAAAATTACACTTAATTTAAATTTAAGGCAACACCAACTTTTAATTTAAAGTACGTTATGTAGCGGCAAAAACTCCTAATGCAAATATTGCAAACTCAAATTAAATAACAACGACAACACTCGGCGAAATAAAAAGAGAAAATAGGTCCAACGGAAGCTGAATTCGCCTTAATAAAATGTAATTATTGTAATTAGAATAAAACCAAAAACATTACGTTACACTCACTCTGAGTTTTGCATTCGGTCGAACAACGTTTGTTTAAGAAAAAACGAGAATTAAAATTGTGAAAAACTTCCTCTGTTGAAAATTTCTCGGGTCTATTATAACGTCATCAAATGAAACGCAAGCAGATCAGATCAAACTTTGTTTGTCTGCCGTTACAGAGTTTTCAACCCACACTAAAAATTTTTGGGATCAAAAAATCTTTTGCGACCGTGTAAATTCGCACTTAACAAATCTGTAATTCGATATCGAACATATGAAAGTGAAATCTGAACACTGGCAACATGTAAAGTTGCTGTAAATCAGTATAAAATCTTAATGAATCAAGAACCCACATAACTCCGTAAAACCGGAAATGTAATTGGACTCATTAAATCCACCCGGTTGAGAAAGTTTGGCTATGTAAAAAGATCCCTCATAAGAGAGAATGATTTAAATTCGCATTTTGTAAGTTTTCATACTTCTGTTATATGTACATATATATTTCTCTCTTTACTTAAAGAAAAATTGATCCATACCCATACGTTATTTATAATAAGATTTACAATAATATCACCAACGTAGTTGTGAAAGAAGAACAACAGCAGAATATATAAAAGACCTTCATATAGTCCAATTCATGTAATTAATTCTATTTTTATAAAAGCAATCTCCTACAACTAGCAAAACAATTTCAATGACTTTTGGGAAAAGTAAAGCTCTACATAATATATTATTCTAAACATTAAAATATATTTATATAATGGCTTGTCATTTAAATTAACGAATTTAACATTGAAAGATAAAAATTTGACAATGAAAATGATATCAGGTACCATTTTTTGAGCAACAGTACTTTCACTTTTTTACTATAGTGAATGAATTACATTATATAAGCCATTTTAAAAAATTTTTACCGTTCATTAAGTACGTTGGTCCAACACAATTTATGAAAATCATCATTGGATTAATAATAAAATATACGTACAACATTCACTTTTTAACAGCTAAAAAATTCACTTTTTATTATAGTTTTTAAATCAACAATTTTGGGGTCGACTTCATTTTTTATTACTTGTAATTAAAAACTGATTTAATTCAAGAAATGTAGCTTAATGAAAACATTAGTAACTTTTTTTTCGTTAATGATAAGAAAACGTGTTAATCTAACTTTCTTTGTAAAATAAAAATGCAATTTTTATTTAGCTTATAGGCTTAGCTTATAAAATTATTTAGATATAGGAACAACAACTAACAAAAGAATGATTTAGATTTATTTGAAAGTGCTCTTTGAAATGCCGTTGGCGTTGAATATTTAAACTTGCCTCGTTATGGTTATTTAAAGAAAAGTTTTTTTTACCAGTGTTTGTAATGGATAGTATTTAATAAATTTGTAAGTCTGTCAGCAGTCTCTAGATCAATAAAACTTCAACACTTAAATTATCAATTCTTACTAACAAAACTAATAATATTTCATCGATATGTATCGCTTAATATTTTTCATATTGAAACAATATGATGTTATTTAAATTTAATGTTGTTAATTTATGTTAAAAAAAATTATATAAATGCAATTAGTTCTTATTGTCGATTTAGAGTACACTAACATTAACATCAGACAAAACTTTTAAGCAATGTTATCAAATAATGTACAAAATAACCAGCACAAGCATTTAACGCATTTCAAAGTCAAAAAAATCAAACTATATACACACATAATTACTATAATAATAAAATGTTGCAAGATCACTCAATGGTGTGATTCTTTGATAACTTTTGTAATTTTTTATTCAAAATGTGTGAATTACAATAGTGTTTTACACTATTATTATAACATAATAGTGTAATTTTTTATTTGAACCGTTTTTATGTGTTTGTTAGATGTGTCAAGGTTGTGTATTTAAAATAGGTAAATTAAACCATCTATACATAGTTTACATAATTGCATTGTCACTATTTCAAACCAATCAATAGAGACTAAAATTTTACAGCTGTAGATTATTGCTGTACAAATTTAAATAGTCGAACATCGGTATACGGTATACCAGTGTCGGTATACCAATAAAGTTTGTATTTCCCGGCCGTTTTTTAGGTCCCGGGATACGGGAATTGAGAAGCACTCAATTCCGAGAATCCCGGGATTCCCGGGAAATATTTTAAATCTAAAATTCATTTTATTTGGTTTTTGTTTGTTGAAATTTCATTCAAATCTTAAAGTGAATTGTAAAGCAATAATGGACATTAAAAACAGTCTAATACTATATTTAATTTTAAAGATTCTAATGTTTCATAATTTTTTTAAACAACTTCCATTAATAAAAAATTTTAGATTCAATTAAATTTTAACCTTTTTTTTATTAAAATAGTTCTATCCTTACTTTAAAATATATCAAATTTACAAAATGGCGTTTTTTTTAAGATTTTTAGTCCAACTAAAATTTCAATTTTTCATCATATTACTTCGGTCTGAAAGACCTAAGTATTACATTCATGAACCAAAGTGAAATTCTCACCCCCACTTTTTATGGCATTTCTCGACGTTTTAGGACCTACTGATTCTAAAAAAGCAAAAAAAAAAAAATGTCTGTCTGTCTGTAGGCCGTCTTTGATTACCTACGCTGCAGGGAAAACGGCTGGAGGAATTTCAAAATTTTTTTCTAAAAATAGGTATTCACAAGAGACAGGTCCGAAAGGACGCTGTGTTCGATAACTGTACCGGAAGTGCGTCGAAAAAATCATTATGTGTGTCAAAAATAGCAAATTTTCATATTTTTGGCTTAAAAAACGTTCATTTTAAGTGATTACGAGTGGGAACATTAAATTTGGAGAAATCTGGATGGTCGTGATTGGTATTTGAGATTAAAATCTAGATTATTGCATTATATGTTTGTCAAAAAAATGTTGTCAAGTGTATCAAAAAATGATTTCATTTATTTTTTTAGCCAATTTTTTGGAAAAAAAATGTAGCCGATTTTATGACGTAAATGTAATTTAAAATGAAATTGGACATGAAAATTTTTGAATTTGTTATAGTTTTTGAAATATTTTTGGAATTTTGAAAAAGTTTGTATTATTGATTTTGTAACAATTTTTGCAATATTTTTAGAATTTCGGCAAACGTTTTAATTTTTGATTTTGTAATAATTTTTGGAATATTTTAGAATTTTGAAAAATTTTTAACTTTTGATTTTATTATAATTTTTGGAATTTTGAAAAAATTTTCAATTTTTGATTTTGTAATAATTTTTGCAATAATTTTAGAATTTTGGAAAAGGTTTGGATTTGTAAGAATTTTTGAAATATTATCGGAATTTAGAAAAAAATTAAATATTTGATTTTATTCTAATATTTGGAATATTTTTGGAATTTTGAAAAAGTTTGATTTTATTTAATTTAACAATATTTTTGGAATTTTGATTATAATTTTCCGGCAACGTATTGATGTTTCGTGTTAGTTTTGTAATAAATTTCTAAACAGAGATAAAAAAATACTTGTACTTCAACAAAGAGTTATGTTTGATATACATCGCTGCCCAAAACTAAAAACCATGTCCTCATAAAAGTATTTTGCCGAAAACTATATCAAAATCCTTAACCCAGACCGAAGTCTTGATATCTCAGAGCTGTGAGATTTCAGCCCCTCTATATATTTTGAATTTCAGTGGTTAAAACGTTTTGTTGATAAAAATTGTTCGAAGTTTGATAAATTTAATATATTTTACAGTAAGGATAGAACTATTTAAAAAAAAAATATTAAAATATAATTGAATACAAAATCGTCGCAAAAACAACCAAAAGGCTGTAAAAAAAGCCGCGCCATGTTTTTCTTTAGCTTGAAACTATCATTTTAACTATAACAAATAAATTCTTGTATCTTATTCTTTACAAAAACTTCTCAAATCATAAAGCACTAGTTATAAAAATTCTTAATGGCATTTTGTTTTCTAAACATCTAGCTATATTATATAATTTAAGTAATACTCTAGAACTACATATCATAATTCTAAAATATATAATAAATATGCACATATATTAAAATTTATTTAAGCAGAGGAAATATAATTTATTTTTTTTTCTATAAAAAACCGCTCACTTTCACTTACATATTTCTTGAACAAAAACCTTATTGCGACCTTTTCTTAATATGACAATAAAGCCAACCGCATAGTGACTCTGGTTGACTCATAATAAACATTATATTGAAATAACCATTGATTAAATAGCAATCTTAAATGAATATCAATAAATGTTAAAATTCAGTACGAAAAGAAATTTATTGATAATGTTATTTCATAGTCATCGTTATATTGTTATAGTTGCCATTTGCTAGATATTCTTACAGCAAATCATGTCTTATATAAAATTAAGCATACCGTAATAATATAAAGGGAATTTCAAATAGATTACTATACTTCAGGAAAATTGTAGAAAATATGATACTGACTTAATTAATATAATTAGAAGTCCACTGTTGAATTCATCGACTTTTCACAGTCGTCTGAAAATAGACCTTAGGAATGACATTATTAAATTAATTGAGAAAAGGTCGCGCCAAGGTTTTTGTTCAAGAAATATGTAAGTGAAAGTGAGCGGTTTTTTATAGAAAAAAAAAATAAATTATATTTCCTCTGCTTAAATAAATTTTAATATATGTGCATATTTATTATATATTTTAGAATTATGATATGTAGTTCTAGAGTATTACTTAAATTATATAATATAGCTAGTTGTTTAGAAAACAAAATGCCATTAAGAAATTTTATAACTAGTGCCAGTTTTTCAGGTTATATATCACCTCAATCTCGAAATCGGCACATATTTGTCATTTTCGCCTTATCTTCCCACATAAATATACGTAAATACATATATTTTCATTTTCAGTGAGAAAGTCGTTGTGAATAATGGATAATAAACAATCAAGTCCTCACCATAAGGGTTTTGTTCTATTTTTTCAAAGTACGGAACCCTTAAAATAATAACAAAACTGTCTCAAATTCTTTTCTTTATATCTCATAAAGCTTAAAAACACAAAATTTTAAAGCCAACTAAATTATTTTTTAGTCTCATCACTTCAAAATAACTACCAACGTTCTAAAATAAAATGAAATAAAAATTAAAATTTATTATCGATATAACATTTGTTGGGTTCTCTCAGATAACAAATTTACATAATAGACCAAATACATGTTTTCACAACATCGTTTTCTTAACACATCAATAATAGGTCTTTTTACTGAAAGCATATTCTAAATATATTCTTTTTTCTAATACTTTTATAATTACCAACTTCCATTTATAGTCTGGGAGCCCGCCGACATAAACAGCAACTCATAAATACTCTTCTATAATTTTTTGTGTGGCTCAATTACGCCTAGTCTACCACTTTTTTTTCTCTATCATAATTTTCTTAGCCGCGGCTTTTTCTCTCCAGTAATTTTTAAACTTGTCAATATCGTATTAAGCTAAAAATTTATAGATACTCTATTTTTAAAAAATTTAATACCAAGAGAAATTCATGAATCGCGAGAAAAAAAACTTGTCCGACAAAAAGTTCGGTACGTTAAGGGTGTCTACCGAGAGAAACATGTAATAATAACAATTTCGAAAAATTTATGGATAACCACCTGATTTTTATGAAAAATTCTTCAAAAAGGTATGTAAAATCACGTCCCCACATCGTCCGACATGACAATTCACCAATTTGCCAGTCCGACAAGCGGGCATTGACATTTTCACGGCTACCTAAAATTTATTTATAACCGTCGGACAAAAAGAAATTAATATATTATAGAACAGAACTTACCCTGTAGTACAAGTGGCGGACAAATATGTCGTGCCAAATCAATAGTCCGACAAAAAAACATCGATCGACAACATCATTTCAATACTTTATTTTTTCCAAGATCATAAATAATTTTAGTTTCATTAATTACAATAATAAATAAATGGTAAGGAATGTGAATAGTTAATAACATGCATTAAACTAATAATAGGAACTTTTATTAACAATATGTAATAATATGTAATACAATGATTCATTAATAATTAACATAAACAAAATTTTTATATATACATAGATATTTTTTTATTGAGCATGACAAATAGGGTTGCCACGTGTCCTACTTTCGGTAGGACAGTCCTACTTTGGAGCAAGAATGTCCTACGTCCTACTTTACTATAAAAATGTCCTACTTTAGGCAAAGTGTAATACAATATCTTACAACGAAAAAAATAGATTTTTTTTCCAGCCTATTTCTCTCAAAAAACGCGTTAGCAAAATAAGTAATCGTGATTGCACCTTTACTTATATTAAATTTGTAACCGATTATTTTATTTTATGTCGAAAGGTTAGTAACAATTAAGCAAACAACTTACATCGCTAATGACATATGTGAATATCTATGCTTTTTATTGCACGATTTATTCAGGTGGTAAACCACCACCATTGTTTAAATAATTTTGAATTAAACCCACCGTTAATCCTGTTTTTTTTTAAATAACTTTTGTTACAAATTAGCTGTTCTTAGTATTATTAATAAAATAAAATGACTGAACTGAATTTTGTTATAAAGCAAAACATTTGGCTACAGAAAGCTAACGATTTTGAAGGAAAATGTAAATATACTAAACAGAACTATTTATGGTTTACAACATAATAGACTAAGAGCCCGCGACGGCCAGACCTTCGTTACTTTATAAAAGCTGAAAGTTTCTCTGCGCATACCCCTACTCAGGTAGGAACGATTAGCGACATATGTAGTTTGGATCATAGTGTCTTTGGCAGGGAGCAGGTGCCATAGGGGCCTCCAAAGTTTCGTGAAAGTAAAAAAGCTAATTTTTTTATATATTCTTCAGGATAGTATTAGAAGTCACGTCACCCATTGCCAGACACTTACTATAGACACAACGTTGCCAGATTTCCTTACTGCAAATGGCGGTCAGCTTTCCGGTGTACGCAGCAGTTTTTATAAATTTTTAAATTAAATATTTACGTCTGATTGCCGGTGGCACCGCTGTTTTTTTGGCTCAAAAAATCATAAATCGCACAGAGAAACTGAACGTAAGTTTTTTTTTCGGATTTCTTTTCAAGAACATTTTGAATTTTTAATTTATCTATCAAATTTTGATACTTCCGAGTTCCGTCGAATATAACATAGAGTGAATGATAACTTTAAAATTGTTTATTTCGCGAAAATTGTCGGTGAGATCTAAATTTTTTGATTCCAATCAATGCAGGAACGTTTATGCTGTAATATATTTTACAATCCGACGTAAATCTTTGATTTCATAAATGTTATATACATCCTTAATAGCAATTATAAAATATAAATAAAAAAGATCAAAACAGAATTTCATCAAAAAAATTGAAGCTTCATAAAATCTATAATTTCCATGCGTCGGACTGGAAAATCGGAGAATATATCGTGTCCGACAATTTAACAATTGGATTCTACATACTTTTTTCTAGTAATCCTGTAAAAAACAGCTGGTTATGTGGAAGTATGCTGTATTTACGCTCACAAACGCAAATACTGTAAACCATCGCGGCTTTTCAATTGAAAAATAACAATTTGTTCGATTTTTATGAAAATGGTAATATTTTACTGTCGGACAACTTGTTCAACTCGTTGTAAGCTTCATTTAACAGCAAAAAATCGAAAGCGGAAATTGTTATGAATAAATTTTAGGTCGCCGTGAAAATGTCAATGTCCTCTTGTCGGACTGGAAAATTGGTAAATCTGTCTTGTCGGACGATGTAAGGACGTGATTTTATATACCTTTTTTAAGCATTTTTCATAAAAATCAGGTGGTTATCCATAAATTTTTCGAAATTGTTATTATTACATGTTTCACTCGGTAGACACTCTTAACGTACCGAAATATTTGTCGGACAAGTTTTTTCTCTCGCGATTCATGAATTTCTCTTGGTATTAAATTTTTTTAAAATAGAGTATCTATAAATTTTTACCTTAATACGATATTGACAAGTTTAAAAATTACTGGAGAGAAAAAGCCGCGGTTAAGAAAATTATGATAGAGAAAAAAAAGTGGTAGACTAGGCGTAATTAAGCCACACAAAAAATTATAGAAGAGTATTTATGAGTTGTTGTTTATGTCGGCGGGCTCCCAGACTATTAACCCCTTAAGGTTTTATTTGTTTAAAAAAATTTATGTTTGGTTGAACTATTTGTTTGAAAAATTTTGTGCCGAAAATAGTTCTTTTAAAAAAATGCTCCGATTTTCTTGAAACTTTGATGATCGTTAGTATAATAAAAAAAAACTAACACGTATTTTTTATTTTTTTATTTTCTCACTAGTTCTAAGCTACAGGGTGGCTCGAACTTTTTTAAGAAACATGAAAGTTAAAAGTTAAATTGTGCTTAATAATTTTTTTTTGTTTGAAAGGTACTTCAGTTAGGCTTTTTAAAAGTACTATACTGATAAAAAAAATTATATTTTATATTAGTTTTAAGTTTTCAAACCTTGCGATTTAAAAAAAATCTTAATTTTTTGTTTTATTTTTTTATGTTTGAAAGATTTATTTTACTGCAAATTTAGATTTACTAAAAACTATTGAACTTTTTTTGTTTTAAAGGTATTAAATTTTAATACATAAAACATATAGTTT
>OY856187.1:297192502-297202502 GCA_963693315.1 Diogma glabrata | reverse complement strand
ATCGGTTCACCCGTTCGATCACAATTTTGAAATGAAGTCAAGTGATTCCAAGAATTTAATTTATTTTGTTATCACGAGTCTAACTCGTGATTGTCTTAGAAGGTAAAATAAATTTCTACGAGTCAGACTCGTGATTGTTTCACAAAGCAAAATAAATGTCCACGAGTCAGACTCGTGATTGATGCACAAGGGGTATATTAATAAAACATTTGATGGGTTTTCTAACAAATATTTTTATCGAAAACAACTATATGTTTGCAAACTAATCTGGGTTCGTGTTTAAGTTTTTTAACTGTTGTTAAATATTACCAATATTGAGGGATAATAAATTTCAATTCGCATAATTTTGTGTTTTTCAATTCTGTACATTTGGTTGGTTTTTGAAAATTCGCCAAAATGATACTAAATTACTACATTCATATCAATGCTACCAACGTGGTATAAAAATTTGTAAAAAGATTTTAATTTTACTAAAAGTTTGGGAAAGCAAAATTTTGATTTTATAAACTTTCAGAAAAAAGCATGAATGCTGACTTTTTTTTACTAATGAGTAACATTTAGTTAAATAAGATATACTTTTATTAATAACTTTGAATGCAGTTGTAGAAAAAATGCAAATTATTCGAAATGAAAATTTTAACCTTTAAAACCTATTCGGTGCACAGTATATATACTAGTAGTGTCTTTCAAAACATGGCGCGCAAGACACTACCGCGTCTCTTGATATTTTGTTAATAGTTGTTAAAAGTTGTTTGAAAAATTTATGAAAAATTAGAATTTTTAGTCGCACTAAAATCTTTCAAATTAAATATCTCAAGAACACAGATAAATGCCTGTTCGAAAATTTGACATATTTTAGAGAGGGTAGAACTATTTCTGAAAAAAAAAATTAATTAAATTCCAATTGATCTTCAACCCTAGCGCCATCTTTAAAAAGTTTTTTTATTATTTTTATTCAAAAATTAATTACAAAAACAATTAATTATTTTTTTTTCAAACGACTAACTCATCATCTATGAAACAAAAAAAGTTGAATAAAATCGGTATAGCCGTTCTTGAGCAATTTAATTTCAAAGTTACATCGGATTGGCAGAATTTTCATTTTTCATCCATGGTGTGGTTCCCCCTATGCTCAAGCTATGCACTTTAAAAAAATTGTAAAATAAGTAGTTTTTTTTTTTTTTTTTATTCAAAGTTAGGCATGTTTAGTGTTAATTATAATAAATTATAAATTAACGTCTCTGAATATCCGAAGATACCATGCCAACTAGGGATAAGAATGGAATGCAAATTAAGATTCTCTGAGAAATTTATGAACGTTAACTTTAAAGCCTTGAGGATTAAATTCATCAGGGAAAACCCAGGAAGGTAAGGCATTCCAAAGATGAGAGAATCTGTTGAAAAAGTCACGTTGGAAGGCTACAGTTCTACACCTAATTATTTGAACGGTAAAGGGATGCGCTGCTACGTTTGCTCTGGTGTGACGCGAAAGGTTTGATGATTTAGGTAAAATCGATTTGATCTCTTCAGAAGCTCGTTCATCCATAATATATTTATAAAATATAGTCAAATCAGCAACATTTCTTCTGTGCTGCAAGGAATCAAGACCGTTAGTAAGGCTTGGGTTACCAATGAGTTTAATAGCTCTACGCTGTACAGAATCAAGGCAGTTGAGACTACTCAAGTAAGCTCCACCCCATATGTGGGAACAGTATTCCATGCAGGGACGTATAAAAGATTTATAAACTAAAAGAAGTTGTTCGCTATCGAAAAACTTACGACATCGCCCCAAAAATCCTAACTTTTGAACAGCATTCTTAGCCAGATTAAAAATATGAGAATTCCACTTCATATCATTTTCAATATCAACTCCTAGAAGTCTGACAGACTCATTCTCTAAAAGATTTTTGGGGCCAAACGTTAATGGAAAAGGATTGGGTGTCGTTATCCTAGAAAAATGACAAACCTGTGTTTTGCTTGTATTGAATTCATCACTGTTAGCAATACCCCAATCCATAATTGTTTTAAGATCAGTGTTAAGGGAATCTATCAATTTTGACCTACACTCACTAAGCGCTAAGGGTGTATATAGTTTAGGTGCTTCATGAGACGCATGAAGCGTGCTATCATCAGCAAAACTATGTATAGGATGAACCGTTGAGTCCAACAAATCATTAATATAGATAAGAAAAAGAGTTGGTGACAAAGCGGAACCCTGAGGAACTCCTGCATTAGTTGAAAAAGTATTCGATGATACACCGTCAACATTGACCCGAAATTTTCGATCAGATATAAAGCTCTGTGTCCAAGATATAAGCTGCTCGTCTAAACCATAGGATCTCAATTTGCATATAAGGTTGTTATGTCAAACTTTGTCAAATGCCTTGGAAATATCAAGAGCAACACCGAATGTTTCTCCAAAGTTTTCAAGCGACTTGTTCCAGATATGAGTGACAAAAGACAGCAAATCTCCCGTCGCTCTTCCTTTTCGAAATCCATATTGTCTCTCATTAATTAATTTGGAAGATTCTAAGAAGCTCATTAAATTAAAATTGACATATTTCTCAAAAATTTTAGCAACTACCGATAAAATTGAAATGGGTCTGTAATTCGTAGGATCAGTCTTACTGCCCTTTTTTGAAACTGGCTGTACACTAGCCATTTTGCAAATTTCAGGAAAAATTCCTTTCTTATATGACAAATAGAAGATTTTTGTGAGGATTGGTGCTAGCTCCCTAGCAAATGTTTTAAGTATAATCGGAGGAATAAAATCAGGGCCTGTTGCCTTGTTAGTATTGATTTTTAAAAGCATTTTTCGAACAATGTTTTTCCGAAAAATTATTATTATTATTATTATTATTAGCATTTTTTATTTTGTACATACTACTTAAATGCCAAGTTTCATAAAAATCAAAAATGGTCAAGTGTTCAGAACTCGGTCGGTTTTCTTCTAATATACACTAAATAAATTTCTCATCATACTAATATTTTCATATGTTGAAATCATAATTGTATTTTATACTATTTACTTGTACATATGTATTAATAATAATACATAAGAATTTTATATATACAAATTAAAAAGAATAATTTAATTGATTTGGGAAACAGTAATCTAAAATAAATCAAGATAACTTGTTGTAAATCCAAAATAAAATAAAAAATTAGGTTTACTAAAGTGTGAAAATAAAATTAAAAATTTATTTAGTAATTGTTTAATTAAAAGTGTTCAACAATATGCTAAAGTCGAAGTCAGCACGAGGAGTTCAACAATACCTTATAACTTCTTTATAATATAATATCAATATCAAATCTCGATTTTCTGATCATCAAAAAAATCGAGATTTGATGAAGTTTCGCTTGTATAGCGCGTTTTTAAAGCCGACTTTAAACCCATTGATTTTTAATTTATTTCATTTGTCGTTTCATTTTTTTAATACTGATATTGTATCATCAGGAACTATTCTAAAGAAACAAATGTTCCTTAGTTGCCTTTTATTTATGTTAAGACCCCACATATATCGAAACATAACTTAGGAAAAAAAAAGTAGTGTGTGTACCAGAGCACACAGGTAAGAAGTGAAACTTCTTTATGACATATCATTTTTCTACTATTTAGAACTTCACAGAAATTGGGTAGATAAGGCTTAAGAAAAAAAAACGCCGATTATTGATAACCAATTGTTAGGTGAGTATATATCTTCGTATATATCTCTGATACACTCCAATTTACCATGACCACCGTGACCACATTTCCACCATGACCAGCATGACCACCTTGACCACCATGACCACCATGACCGCCATGACCAACATGACCATCATGACCACCGTGAACACCATGACTATCATGACCACAGTGAACACCATGACCACCATGACCACCGTGACCACCATGACCACCGTGACCACCATAACCATCATGACCACTATGACCACTATGACCACCATGACCACCGTGACCACCGTGACCACCATAACCACCATGACCACCATGACCACCATTACCACCATGACCACCGTGAACACCATGACTACCATGACCACCATTACTACCATGACCACCATAACCACTATGACCACCATGACCACTATGACCACCGTGAACACCGTGACCACCATGACCACCGTGACCACCATTACCACCATGACCACCATAACCACTATGACCACCATGACCACCATGACCACCATGACCACCATGACCACCTTGACCACCATGACCGCTATAACCGCCATGACGATCATGACCACCGTGAACACCATGACCACCAGACCACCGAGACCACCATGACCACCGTGACCACCATAACCACCATGACCACCATGAACACCATGGCCACCATGACCACCATGACCACCATGACCACCATGACCACCATGACCACCATGACCACCGTGACCACCATGACCACCATGACCACCGTGACCACCATAACCACCATGACCACTATGAGCACCATGAACACCACGGCCACCATGACCACCGTGAACACCATGACCACCATGACCACCATGACCACCTTGACCGCCATTACCACTATGACCACCATGACCACCATTATCACCGTGAACATTATGACCACCATGACCACCGTGACCACCATTACCACCATGACCACTGTACTACATCTCAAATGTAGCTACTGGCTTCCGAACAAATCAATTACAAAAAATAATCATAAATCTAATACAAGAAATATAATAATAAACAAACAACCACTTGTAGTAAGAAAATCTCAAATGTATTCCAGCACGTGTTCAAACAATAAATTAAAATAAGTTTTACGAGCACTAAAACCTACCACAACATATATAAACAAAAAAAAAGATGTAAACAAAATTAATTAATAACTTGGTCAAACTATTTAGAAATATGAAGAAAAATAAGTATGTGAAAATGGTGTCACTTTACTTTTAATCGTTTTTATTTTTTATATTCTTTTTGTCTAATAAACAAATTTGAATTAACGAATTTTACATATATATATTTTTAAGTAAATTTCAAGTATATAAGAAAATCAATAATTTATATTTTGGTAGGGATGAAAATATTGGGGTATACGATTTTTGTATTATGTATATCGATTAACTATTTTGTATATATAGCGGAAAATTTGTAATAAACTTTCAGAACTAATTTTTAAATTAAACCCTGCGTTTCATTTATAATTGATTCTCACTGACGTCACCGAGTAGCCCAGGCTAAAGGGACTAACAGTAAAAAGCAAGACCGAATAATTCGATCTGTTAAAGGCTTGCCGATTACTGGGACAGTTTTTAGAACTGAAGACGAACATCATACCTCACTCAACAAATTTATATCTGTAGGAAAACGTTTCGTTAACTTTTCCTGCCATCACACACAACGAGCAGAATAAGTTCAAATGAATCATAACTTTGAACATGATTTTGATTTGTATATCAAGAACGTCAACAAAAGCTTCGAGGATGATATAAAATCACAAATATATTATATGGCGACCTTGCCAGGACCTCTACCGTCACCGAGTAGCCCAGGCTAAAGGGACTAACAGTAAAAAGCAAGACCGAATAATTCGATCTGTTAAAGGCTTGCCGATTACTGGGACAGTTCTCAGAACTGAAGACAAACATCATACCTCACTCAACAAATTTATATCTGTAGGAAAACGTTTCGTTAACTTTTCCTGTCATCAAACACAACGAGCAGAATAAGTTCAAATGAATCATAATTCAAATAAAAAATAAAAACGAATAAAAGTAAAGTGACACCATTTTCACATACTTATTTTTCTTCATATTTCTAAATAGTTTGACCAAGTTATTAATTAATTTTGTTTACATCTTTTTTTTTGTTTATATATGTTGTGGTAGGTTTTAGTGCTCGTAAAACTTATTTTAATTTGAGATGTAGTACACCACCATAACCACTATGACCACCATGTCCACCATGACCACCATGAGCACCTTGACCAACTTGACCACCATGACCGCCATGACCAACAGGACCATCATGACCACCGTGAACACCATAACCATCATGACCAGCGTGACCACCATGACCACCGTGACCACCATAACCACCATGACCACTATGACCACCATGACCACCATGACCACCATGGCCACCATGATCACCATGACCACCATGACCATCATGATCACCGTGAACACCATGACCACCATGACCACCGTGACACCGTGACCACCATAACCACCATGACCGCCATGTTCACCATGACCACCATGACCTCCGTGAACACCATGACCACCATGACCACCATGACCACCGTGACCACCATAACCACCATGACCACCATTAACCATGACCACCATCACCACCGTGACCACCATTACCACCATGACCACCATAACCACTAAGACCACCATGACCACCATGACCACCTTGACCGCCATGACCACCATGACCACCATGACTGCCATGACCAACATGACCATCATGACCAGCGTGAACACCATGACCACCATGACCACCGTGACCACTGTGACCACCATGACCGCCGTGAACACCACAACCACCATGACCACTATGACCACCATGACCACCATGACCACCATGACCACCGTGACCACCATGACCACAATGACCACCGTGACCACAATAATTCAAAGCAGATATTTAATAACTTACTCAATGGCACAAGTTATGAGTAAATAATTGAAATTATCTATTCAAAGTAATACAATTATATAATGACATTTAATCTTGTAGACATTCAATGATTTCATTATTTAATTTGTTTTTTTTTATTGTTTTTAGAATTAATAATGTTTACTAGATTTAAATTTGAAAAAAAAAACATAACCGAAAAAAAAAACAACGTAACCGAAAATCGTGACGATTTTTTAAAATTTTATACTGCTTTAAAATTTCTGTCATACGTCGATAAAGAAGTTTCACTTCAAAAAAATTTCTACCAAACCATAAAAATAAAAATCATAACTATAGTGACTGCAGTTATAATGACACTATTTTTTTTATATGTACTTTTAATTGAATTTTGTATATTCTTCGTTACATATTATAACGGACATACCATATTGCATTACTTTATGTTTAAAGCAATTAAAATATGTAGTTAAAGTACTGTAAGGGAAAGTTAAGTTCGATTTAACATTTGAGACCTATACTATGTCTTGACGTAGCAATTAATTGGTTACTACAATATATTATATAGGTCAATTAATTCTAGTTTCAGTCTTGACTATAAAAATTATTGGGCTATTATTTTGACCTGACACCTAGTGGTCAATACTTAAACTAACTGACTACAAATTTTAAGTTTTCAGTTTTAATTATTTTGTAGTACAAGAATTTAGATGGTAAACAATTGTTGAAAGTAATTTTCGTTGCACACGTCACTATTATTTCACTAAAATGTCTTTAATAAATTAACAAACATTAAAAAAAAACATTTTCATAATGACAAACCAAAATACTTATCAGATGAAAATATTTCAAAAATGTTTTCAAAATCTCGGCCCCATAACGAAATCTACCAACGAATAAGAGAAAACCATGGCTAAAACATTGATGGAAAGGTAATGTTTATAATTAAAATATGTAATTCTAAATATTATTTAAACTTTTTAATGATATATATGATATATTTTGAATTTAAAACTACAGAAAACATATAAAAATAAACTAACATCATTTGGAGCCACTAAAATATTCCAAACGTCAATAACGAGGACTAAGATAATTGACTACAATAATTTGAGTTGAAAACATAATTATTGTAGTCTTCAATTATTGCCATATTTTACGTCTTCACGCATTAATTAATTGCATTGTAGGATAAATAATCCTTTATTGACTTTAAATTTTATAATACAGTTGTATACATTTAATAGTTTACTGAGATCAGCTTTTAATAGTAAGCTTTACAACAGATGAAATTAATTAGTATGAGTATTGCGAAAAATAAGTGAAAAAGAATGTTTATATTTTCAAATGCAGTTCAGTCTGCTTAGTAACTAATAAAAAACTTATTTTTACCTAACCTACTTAAATCTAAACTTAAAAGCTACGTTGCAAAAATTAAGCGGTAGTAAAGCTAATTGCATTTATTAATTCATTTTCAATACAATTTAATTTATTTATATATCTATCATTAGCTTCTCTAGCAACTACATTGACAAGCTTTATATTTAATTCGTTGTGCAGTCTTAAAGTGCTATAACGTCTAGGGCGTTTATATATAGTTTTTAGAAATTTGTTTTGAATAATTTGAAATTTCTTTTTATGACACAAAGCAATATCCCACCAAATTGGTGCACCATAAAGTATGATATTAAGAATCACACACTTGTAAATTAGTGTCTTATTATGACTATTCAGTTTACTATTTCTGTTGAGTAGAGGATATAGACTTTTGAACAGTGCATTACATTTTTGTTGTATTTGAGTGACGTGTGTCTTAAATGTTAATGATTTATCCAAATAAATTCCTAAATATTTAGTTGAAGGTTTCCATTCCAAAGAAGAGTTTTGAATCAGAAAAGGTTGTTGTGGAAGTTTACGGGATGCTCTACACCTAGTAAAATAAATGGCTTCACATTTTGATATGTTAATACTAAGTTTCCAGTTTTTAAAAAATTCGAGAATTTTAGTGAGGTACAATTGAAGCTTATTGATAATAGATACCGCCAGCTCATCTGACACAAATATTGCAGTGTCATCAGCAAATAATGATAATTTACATTCACTATCTCTTGGAATATCATTGATGAATAAACAAAAAAGCAAAGGACTCAATACGGCACCTTGAGGAACCCCAGCTGGAATGCTAAGTATAGAGGACATGGAATCAAAAATCTGGACAAAAAATGTTCTATCAGTTAAGAACGATTTTATGATTTTAATTAAAAATATTGGAAATCCATATATAAATAATTTATAGCAGACTGCGTCTTGCCAAACTTTATCAAAGGCTCGTTCAAGGTCTAATAATATCATTCCAGTAGATTTTAGCGAAGATCTATTAGATTTAATATGATTGACTACACGATGGATTTGATGAACTGTAGAGTGCCCAGATCTAAAACCAAATTGCTCGTTTATAATTATTTGATTGTCAGTTATGAACTCTTCCATTCTTCTTTTGATAATCTGCTCAAAGAGTTTTCCCAATGTACAAAGAAGACTAATAGGTCTGTAGCTTGTAGCAAGAGTGGGGTCTTTGCCAGGCTTTAAAACAGGAGTAATTTTAGCTTTTTTCCATTGAATTGGGAAATAACCTAGCTTCAAGCAGCACTCGAACATTATCTTAAGAAAATGGATTCCACTTTCAGGAAGATTTTTAAGTAAAATAAATGGAATATTATCTACACCTGGAGCTTTGAGCCTTGGAAGGAATTTCAAAATATCAGAAATTTCAGAAGGGCGAATTTCAGGAATTGTAGCATTGTTATCTAAATTATTGAAATTAGTGCAAAATTCATTCACTTGTTCTTCAATTACAATATTGGAGTTTGGAATTTGATGAGCGTCAAGGAAGACATCAGCCAATACTTGTGCTTTTTCTGTATTTAAGAAAATTCGATTTCCAGTGTTGGGAGTAACTAATGGTGGAATGGACTTGCGATGGTTTTTAAAATGTTTAGTTGTTTTCCAGAAGTTTCTTGAACCATTATCCAAGCATTCAAGCTTCGTTTGCCATTTTTGATTATAAAGAATATTTATATGATATTTAATAATTCTATTTAGCAAGTTTATTGAGGTTTTAATGTGAGCAAGGCGACTTCTGAGGTAAGATCTTCTAAGCGAATTTCGGTGTCTGATAAAACTTAACACTTGATCAGATAATAACAATTTATCAGTTGGAAGAACAGGCACAAGCGGTACGGATAGATCACGAGCTGAAGAAATGGATGCTGTCAAAAAATCGACTGCAACGTTGACATCTGAAATAGTATGAATTGAACTTAAATTGAAATTTTCAATTTCAGATGAAATATGATTCTGATAAATGCTCCAATTAGCATTTTTATA